>JBBPBO010000001.1:34087248-34333975 GCA_037974295.1 Cicer cuneatum
TTGTAGGCGTGATCCTTAGAAATACATGATCACCCTGTTCAAATTCTAAAGGTCTGCGACGCTTGTCCGCATAACTCTTCTGATGATCCTGTGAAATCTTCATTTTCTCTTGTATCCTCTTGACCTTCTCTGTAGTCTGTTGCACCATCTCAGGTCCAACAATCATACTTTCTCCGTCCTTATACCAGCATAAAGGCGTCTGACACTTGCGTCCATACAAAGCCTCATATGGTGCCATTCCAATACTTGCATGAAAACTATTGTTGTAAGTAAACTCAATCAATGGCAATACCTTATCCCAAATTCCTCTATCATCCAACACACATGCTCTCAATAGATCTTCCAATGACTGATTTGTTCTCTCGGTTTGTCCATCTATTTGCAGATGGTAAGCTGAACTCAATTTTAGTTTCGTGCCCAATGCTTCATGCAATGATCCCCAAAAGTGACATGTGAACTTTGGATCACGGTCCGATACTATACTCGACGATACTCCATGTAATCTCACAATCTCAGCAATGTAGATTTCCGTCAACTTATCTACCTTATAAGTGGTCCTTACTGGTAAGAAATGTGCGGATTTTGTCAATCGATCTATTATTACCCAAATCGAATCATTCTTTTTCCTTGTCTTGAGTAATCCGGTTATAAAATCCATGGAAATGTTATCTCACTTCCAATTTGGTATATCCAAAGGTTGCAACATTCCAGCAGGTCGTTGATGTTCCACTTTCGCTTTCTGACAAGTTAAACAAGCCGATACATACTCCGCTACGTCCCTCTTCATTCCTGGCCACCAGTAATTTTGTCTTAAGTCCTGGTACATCTTGGTCGCTCCAGGATGAATACTCAATTTGCTCTTATGAGCCTCCTCCAAAATCGTTCTTCTCATATCTGCAACTGCCGGTACACAAATTCTTCCATTACATCTCAGAATATTATCTGGTTCGATCCTAAACTCACTTCTCTTTCCTTGCACTATTAGGTTCCTCTTCTCTTGGATTAATACGTCATCTTGCAAGTTCGCAATCTCTTCAAGTAGTCCACTCGAATTTTTTATCATTCCAAACTTTAAAATTCCTGGTGCAAACTCTACGTCCAAGTGTAGATCTCTAAATGCTTCCCACAACTCTTGTTGTCTGGCCATTATCATTGAAGATACTAACACACTTTTCCTACTCAATGCATCAGCCACCACATTGGCTTTCCCAGGGTGGTACTGCAATGAAAAATCAAAATCCTTGAGAGTCTCCATCCATCTCCTCTGACGCATGTTCAATTCTTTCTAATTGAACAGATACTTCAAACTTTTATGGTCACTGAATACTGTGAACGTGCATCCATATAAGTAGTGCCTCCAGACCTTTAATGCAAGAATTACTGCAACAAGCTCTAAGTCGTGAATAGGATAGTTTCGTTCGTGAGTTTTCAACTGCCTTGAGTCGTAGGCTACAACTTTCTTGTGTTGCATCAAAACACATCCCAAACCTTGATGAGATGCATCACAGTAAACTTCGTATGGTTCCTCTGGCTGTGGCAAGACCAATACTGGTGAGGTTGTCAACTTTTCCTTAAGCAACTGAAAACTTTTCTCACACTTCTCCGTCCATGCAAACGGCTGATCCTTTCTGGTGAGTTGTGTCAAATGAGCTACAATCTTAGCAAATCCTTCAATAAATCTCCTCTAGTATCCTGCCAGTCCGACAAAACTATGTATGTCTGTGATAGTCTGAGGCTGTTTCCAGGCAAGAATTGTCTTACTCTTTGCTGGATCCACAGCGATTCCTTCTTTGGTTATTACATGTCCCAAGAAATTCACTTTCTCTAACCAAAACTCGCACTTCGACAAATTGGCGTACAATTGCTTTTCTCGTAAAACTCCAAGAACTTGACGTAAATGCTCTCCATGTTCTTCTTCATTCTTTGAATAAATCAAAATATCATCGATGAATACCACAACAAATTTATCCTAGAATGGGATAAAGATTCTATTCATATAATCCATAAAAATCGATGGTGCATTCGTAACCCCAAATGGCATAACGAGATATTCATAATGTCCGTAACGGGTCCTGAAAGCAGTCTTTTGAATATCTCATTCTCTTACCCGAATCTGATGGTATCCTGACTTCAAATCGATCTTTGAAAACACCGCGGCTCCTCTCAATCGGTCCATCAAACCATCGATGCGTGGTAAAGGATAACAATTCTTAATACATACCTTGTTAAGTTGCCTATAATCCACACATAAACGCGAACTTCCATCCTTCTTCTTAACCAATAACACCGAAGCTCCCCATGGCAACACACTTGGTCTGATAAATCCTTTCTCCAACAAACCTTCAATTTGACCCTTAAGCCCGCTTAATTCCAATGGCGACATCCGATAGGGCGCAATTGAAATAGGTCCAATTCCTGGGTGTAAATCAATGGAGAATTCTACCTCTCTTACTGAGGGTAATCCTGGAATTTCTGTTGGAAATACGTCCGGATACTATTTGACTAACACCACATCTTCTATGCTCACATCCATCTTGGTCTCCACGTTAGCCAACGATAAAAATTCCTGAGTTCCTTCTCTCAGTGATACTTCGAGCTTGTTAGTAGCCAAATACCGAACGACTCCAGGTTCAGGAAAAGAACTAATTTGCGAGCACAATCCAAGACTACATAATTATACGACATCCAATCCATGCCGAGAATGATCTCAAGTGATTGTAGGGGTAAACAGATTAAATTAACCAAGAAATCTCTATCTTAAATCGTTACAGGACAGCGTAAACATGCAGAATTTACGGTCAAAGTCTTAGCAGGTGTGGAAACAACCAAATCAAAAGGTAAAGCAGACACAGATAACTTTAAACGATTCACACAGTCCATAGCAATGAAAGAATGGGTTGCCCCCGAATCAAAAAGTGCAATTAGTGTGTTACCTGCAAACTCGCAATCTCGTTGGATTAAATTATGAGCTTGACTCCCAACTTCAGCACCCATGTGATAGACGCGTCCCCTAGCAATAGGACGAGTAGCCCTAGTTGCGTTCACTGTTGATTCCACCTTCGGAACCTGGCAGTCCCTTGCAATGTGTCTTGGTTTCTGGAAATTGAAACATGTAGGATCCTTTGTGGTACAAGCAGTAGCAATATATCCCTCTTTCCCACATCGGACTCCTTGTCCTAATTGTCGTCCAAAATTCTAGTTTCCCGGCCAATTCTGGCCTCTATTGTTGTTCTGTGGTCGGTTGTATGGCTTAGCAACCTGCTTTCCTTTATTGTTCTGATAGTGCATCCGACTAGGCCCTCCTGAATTAAAGTTCCCTCCTCTGTTGGCCCTCATGTTCTTCATATCCTCAACTTCTCTACACTTCTCCACTAATGCTTGGAAATGTTGAATCCCCAAGGGTAAAATGAAGTCTTGAATCTCATATTTCAGTCCATTTTGGAAACGATGACACATAAACTGTTCATCCACCTCTTCACGGAAAAATCTGAAATGCCTTGATAGAGATTCAAACTTAGCTGCATATTCCCCCACCGACATGTTTCCTTGGTGCAATTTCAGAAAATCGTCACCCAACTTAGATCTTGTGCTCATCGGGAAGTATTTGTCCAAAAACTTCTTTTTGAACGACTCCCAGTTCACCTCCTCATGAGCTGACCCCATCAGTAGCCTTGTACTCCTCCACCAATACTCTGCATCCCCTATCAACAGATATGTAGCATAGTTGACCCTTACCGCTGCCTGACAATTAATTATTTCAAAGATTTTCTCCATCTCCTGAATCCATTGATCCGCTCTTTCTGGACCCTCATCACCCTTGAACTTTGGAGGATTATGACGACGAAAATCCTCTAGTCCTCTTCATTCAGCAGCACGAATCTCTCTTTCTCTTTTCTCTAGATCACGTTGAGTCTTCAAAGCCGTCAGTGCAGCAACAGACGCAGCCATGTTATTTATCGCTTCAGCCATCCTATCATCCCGGCTGACGTTGGCTCTTGTAGTGTCGTCTCTCCTTGGAGACATTGTTTCCTACAAAACCATCATCACTTCACTCACACCACAACTTACACAAGACTTGACACTTTAACTACTTGCTCCTATGCATGATCAGATAATGACTCAAAACCAATAATTTAACCAGAGCTTTCACCCAAAACTTTAACCAAATGCTCTGATACCACAATTGTAACACCCCGAGTTTTTAACAGCGCGAGTGTATTTTTTTTTAACCAAAATAAATAAATAAAAGAATTTTCGAATTAATTCAAGATAATTAAAATCAAATTAAAATTAAGTCATTTCATAAAATAATACGTCATAATTCAATCGATGAACGTAATTAGATAATTTCATCATAATATAACTAAGTAATCAAACTTTGGGAATTAATACTTCAATATAATAAAAGTTAATACATTTCAAAAAGACGGTGTCATATCATCTAAAAAAAAACACCCGGCCTGCGGCCCACTAAACAGTATCAGAGTGCGGAAGAGATCAGCGGAAAGTTATAAAATAATTCCCAAAATAAATAATTACATCCACCAAAATCAAGACCCTATACAAAAAGTCTAAACTGATCATGCACTAAAGCTACAGTAGCAAGGATTCCCTCCGCATCCCATACAAGTCTCGTCTGACTCCGCAGCTCGCCTCGACGTAACGTCCTCTTCCTCATCGTACAAGGAAGGATCAGTCTCCTCCGAAGTTAGATCAATACACAATCGGGGTCGCTTCGGCGGTGCTGGAATCTCAAAACAATCATCGGATGTCCAAGATGGACCCGGAATATCATATGCTACTAGCGTCGGTCCTTCATTCTTCTCTTAAGCCTCGGGTTCACGCACAGCCCCTCCAGTCACCGGGTTAGGTGTCACCACACCAACTGTGGCCTCCGTCTCAACCCCTCTAGTCGGCTCCTTCGCGTCCTCAAAAACTCCGTACGCCTCCAATACCAATTTGGAAGGTATCGGAAAGTCAATCCTCGTGTGTGTGTGCTCCACGTAATCCACTACCCCGTTGGTCCTGCAAGTCCTCGCCAATCTCCCCGTATACGTCTCCCTGCTTGAGACGGGGTCGTATACCTAAGCAGTAGGCAAAAGACGGTCAAGGAAATCGAGCAACGTATCCGTCGTCAGGGTACCCACTAGTGAAATGGGTTTGGGGGGCATCTGAAGGCAAAGCCCAATTTTCCACAATAATAGTAAAGGGTCACCGACCGAAATTAACAAATACCACATAGCATTTATGTCAATAATAACAAGCATATTCATGGCATGTTATATAATAATGATGATAATAAGGATGCTCATTTTTTAAAATATATGAATTTGTGCCTTTGCAAAAACAGCCACCCAATTAATATAAAAGTCATGTTGTAAGTACAAATATCAATTCAACAATCACAATAATTCGTTAGAAAACTCAGGTTTCATAAGGTACTTACACATATCGATTTCCATTCATCAACTCATATTGAAATATAACTCACAATCAACCATCCCATGCAATATGTATATGCCAATGTACACAACTTCTTGGAATAACCAAGGTGCAGTCGCTCACATACCAGCACACGTGTAGTCTCTCACGGACCAGCACGATTTATATTAGTTAGACTTTAATGGCCAACATGACCATGGTGCAATCTCTCACAGATCAGCACTAGTGCACTCGCTCACAGACCAGCACACGTGCAGTCGCTCATAGACTAGCACGTTTTACGTATACCAAGGTGCAGTCGCTGACAGACCAGCACCAGTGCAGTCTCTCACAGACCAGCACACGTTCAGTCGCTCACAGACCAGCACGTTTCACGTATGTTAGCCTCTCACAGGTTAGAACATACAGAAGTTAAATCCTCGCACGGATGGAATGGACCACCATGAACACGCGCCATTCCGTAGCCCATCATGGTGGTTACTACTTAACTTCGCGGACCATCACGGTTACCGCATTACTCTATGGCCCCATTGCGGTCACCACCTAACTATGCAATGCATGGACATGCAATGTTTTCTCTTCACTGAAAACAATATGCAAACATTAGCAAAATTCAGCCATTCCATAACTTCCTCAAAACCATCTCAACCCATCTCAATAATTCCCTTATCATCACATCAACAAATTTTCCATAACACCTTCAACCATTTTAAAATCCTTTTTCTTTTGAAAACCCCCTATCAACACTAGATTGTCAACAAAACACAGCAGAAACCAAATTTGCTAACAACACAACAGAAAACATAATCACCAAAACCACAATAACATCCCAGTTTTCTTTATTCACCAAAATAGAAAGTCAACCACAAAACAGTGTAGCACTAACCACTCATGCATTTGGATCATCCTCAAAACAACATGCATGGCATTTTTTAGCTTTCCCACACAAACAAAACAGCATTGATATATCAACCAAAACAGAAAACATCACAGATCATTAAAACATCAACATAATGCATTTTTCGCATTTTATAACAACATGCACAATAGTTTCATTTTTCAAACCAGAAACTCAAATATAATCACACATCAATCATGCATTTACAGCCCTAAAATGCAATCTAGAAAGTGGAAGCTGCCCCTTACCTCTGTTACGTTTCCTGCGCTCGTTTATTCTACCGCGACAAAGTCGGCGAAACTCCCGTTCGCGTTCGCCGCTACGAAAGTTAGTTCTCTAGCCCTGTAATGAGGAGAGGAACAACTTTTGTTCTTGACACTTTTTGGTTCGGTGCTTGGATATCCAAGTAATTTGGCTTTTGAGGATGCTCTCTTTTTTTTTCTACCAACAGAAAAATAAAAACGAGCAGAGAAAGAGAAACGGTTGCATGCAGTGAGGAAGGAGGGAAAAATGTGTTTTTCTGCCTTTGTTCTTGCTACTCCCTCATATATATAGGCACATTTGTGCCACCTCACCCAACACAGTACTATTATAATATGGTTTGACCATCAGGTACTTAACCACTCTTGTCGTAATTAGCAGATAACATCTTAATTAACTGCCCGATAATTTAATTACTCGTAATTAAATTAATTTATTCTTCATCCAATATTTTTAATTCCGCCTCCAAAAATAAATATTTATATATATATATATATATAAATATACATATATTTAATATTTACAAATATTCCCAAAATACACTTAATATTAGATTCATAATTTAGTTTTAAATTTAAGGGTCTTACATTTGTGTTCTTATGTTGTTATTATTCGTTGCAAAGTCTGATTATTTATTCAACAAGTAACTTATATCAACATTCATCAAAAACAGCAAAAAGAATTCAAGTTTGACAAACACAATTCAACACCCCTTCTCGTGTTTGCACCTTCATCTTGTATGTCAAGCTTATTTTCCTTTTCAATTTTCAACCTCTTGTTGCTTCTCCTAATAAAATGATTCTTGCAGGTGTTTTTTGATCGTAAGTTCTCGTTCTCTTGGGAGACTTTTTCTAACTTCGCTTGTAGCTCTTTTTTCTAATCTTCAAATTTTAACATCGATGCCTTGAGTTCTTATATTTCTTCATTTGTAACAAGGGTAGGTTCAGGTATTTCCTTATCACTCGAGGGTGTACTGTAGAGAGGCAGCTTGATTTCTTGGACCCTTTTTTTTCTCATTGTTGATAGGGTTCTTTTGTGCTGCAACTTCGACATCCGAGTACTTTTCCTTTTCTAATAATCACTTCCCAAGCTCGACTTATCCTTTAAAACATCGGTGGGTCTACTATATCCGTATTGTGCAAAACAAAAGCTTCTAATGACTTGTCATCTGGTTTCTCCAACATATGGTAGCCAAGCTATCTCAGAGCTATCATTGGATTGTAATTAATACATCCTTTAGTTCCCATGATAGGTACATTTGGAAAATCTCCGCATTGGCATTTTACTTCCTCTACCCCTTGTTCTCTATGATACAATGAAATTGTGTCCCCAGTAAGGCTAGCTATACTCTGTGCCCATTCACGATTACTTTTAACTCTAACATGATGCCCTTTCTTGAACATATGAGACATGAACCAAGTATACAGCACTGGAACACAACAAAAAATTGTTCCCCCTTTCTTCTCGTGTCGCACATGCAAGGCGTAGTATACATCAGCAAGAACTGCGAAAACTGGATTTTGTTTATTTTTGTTAAAAGCCAAGAAGACATTGATGGCAGCAAAACCTACAAAATTATCAAGGTTTACGAATAAAACAATAGCATAGATAATGAGAGCCAAAACATCTATAAAAGTACCCCATTCTTTTTTAATGGCTAAATCTTGTGCCTTTTGCTCTAGATATTTTCTCGAAAAACCATGAATAGCTCATTTTTCCTCTTTTTTACTTGCCAACTCTCTTATGTCAATTTTCAACACCTCAGCAACTGTGCTCAGATTTGGGGGTTTTCCAGTATATCAATAAGGATTTCCTTTCTCTAAGGAATAACCCAATATTCGTTCAAATTCTTCTAATGTTAGGGCCAACTGAAAGTCTTGAAAGGTGAAACATCTTAAAAGAGGGTCGTAATACTAAGTCAATGCCGTGAGAGCCTCTATTTGCACATTTATAGCCAAGAGGTTTAGGATCTTCCCATATTTATTAAAGAAACTCTTACTTTGTATACTTTTCATTGGATTGTTGATGGTCCTTTAAACTTTTCAAACCAGGTTGCTTGAACTTTAAAAGTAAAGTTTTTCTTTTTTTCGATCTCATTATCCACTTAACTCAACATGTGACTAAGGTTCGTATGATTCCCCAAAAATCCTGAAAATTTATGCAAAAGGCCATTATGCTTTATTTTTCCTTAGAAAAAGAAGAAAAAAAATATGAGATATGAATGAAACTATGTAGAATAATTATTGTGAATATACACACACACACACACACACACACACACACACACACATATATATATATATATATATATATAATTTGAATGTATGAGGTATTTTAGTTTATATAGATATTCTTATGATGAAAGGGTCTATTGGCTTATGTAGTGAAACTCTCGGTGGCTCTATGGTTCTAAACAGAGTTTCTAGAGCCAATAATCCTATTTTGGAATATTGTCAACAACAATATGTAAAATATTTGGAGTGACAATAACCTCAACAGGATCAAACTCTAGGTGAGATCTTCATGCTAACCAAATAGGATATACATCCAGAAGGCTACCACTACGCAACCTCGAAACTAAGCTTATGTTTTGTTCAAACCCGGGTATAAGGTTTCACTCATAAGTGTGTGTCTTAGTAAAAGTGTAAGGTGTGGAATAAGCATAATTCAATAGTTCGATAATGCTAATAAAACATATATACATGTACAGAAAATAATAATAATAATAATAATAATAATAAATAAATAAATAAATAAAATGAAATAAAATAAAAAAATGACTCACTAGCTTAAAAGAATATTATAATGACAGCTAATATTTATTAGAAAATAATAAACCCATAAAGTATTAGAAAATGAAAATCAAACAAATATAGAAAAAGTTTAAAATTATGCACAATTAATTATGTTAGGCTTGACTCTCTAAGGGTCCCCAGCAGAGTCGCCAGCTGTTGCGGCCTAAATTTTGAGTGTTTCTCGAATTCAATGGAGTCGCCACCAAAGTTTATTTAAAATGGGGTAAACATTGGGAATCCCTTAAAAAGGAAAAAGGGTCTTTGTAACCAAATTTTGAGTTCGAGAGTCGATTATGTTAGGGAAGGTATTAGCACCCTACCACATCGGTTAAAATACGGTTACCTATA
This sequence comes from Cicer cuneatum, assembly GCA_037974295.1. Classification (NCBI taxonomy): domain Eukaryota; kingdom Viridiplantae; phylum Streptophyta; class Magnoliopsida; order Fabales; family Fabaceae; genus Cicer; species Cicer cuneatum. The sequence continues at coordinate 34,096,993 of JBBPBO010000001.1, forward strand.
ATTAATTGTGCAAAATTAATATTAACTTAAATATATTTATTTCTCCTTATTATTAAATATGAGTATCAATTGTTTTTTAACTTGATTTTGAAATAAATATGTGCTTAAGAAAGATAGGAAAAAAGAAGAATTTTTTTATTAATGTGTTTGACAAGAATGTGATCTTACTCCTACGTATCTCCCGGTGCGATGGAGAAAACAAAGTTACGTAGTTCTTGGGGTAGATAATGCAAATGAGTTGATTATTTTTAAAGAAAAATTTGTTTTGTTGTTCATATAAAAAAAGGAATTATTTTGATAGGAAAAAAAAAGAGTTTGTTTGATTTGAATAATTATTCCAAAATGTGAATTTTTGGACTATAAAATTGTACAACTTGTGTCTCAAAAAATTCAAAGAGTAAAAAGATGTCTCATCCAGTTAACCTTTATAAGAGTATTTTTTATTATTTTTGTTTTAAAAACTGAGTTTTAAAACACCAAGTGGTACAACTTGTGTCTTAACAACTCAAAGATTAAAAAGATGTCACATCTAATTAATCAGATTTTCAAAATTTGATTTTGAATTAATTTGTTAAAAAAATGAGTTTTAGAACTAACATGATGTAACAATTTATATCTATACATGGCTTGAACCAATATTTTCTTTTATTTTTATGACTTGATAAACTGAATATGCAAGCAAACTGATACAACTCTGCCTCTGCGTAAAAAGAAAGTCTACAGTTAGTGCTTAATAAACTGAAAATGCAAGCAAATTGGTACAACACTGTATGTCTCTACGTAAAAAGAAAGTCTACACCTAGTGTCTTGCTTGATGTTATAAAACTTACACGCAGTGCTTTGGCTAGTATGATAAAAACTCATACTTAATGGTTTAGCTAGTATGATACCTGTAACTATTATTGTGTTAGGAATGTATCAAACAAATCAAGTTTCAATTTAATAATCTATCAATTTTAAACAAATAAAGGTATCACTTTTAGACATGAGTTTAGAAATTTTATCAAGCAACCAACAAGTAAAAGGCATCATTTTTAAACGATGAAATCAAAATTTCAACATACAAACAACGAAAATGAAGTGCCATATTTAGAGAGATAAAGAACGAAATAAATGTGATAGACGTGGATCTGTGTATAGTAGCGAGCGAATAAGAAGACAACGGTGGTGTAACGGTGGTCAGCGATAGTTACCAGTCGAAGTTGAAATGATAGTAATGTTTTCTGTTTCTCATTTTCTATCCTTTTTTTAGTTTTGAAGTATATGATTTTTTAGAATGGATTTAAATTATTTCTTCTCAGCTCAACTTCATTTTTGTTTCAGAATCTCTCTTTTAAAAAATTTATCTCGTATTTCTTTTTTTCTTCTTTTGAAAACTAAAACTTCTCTCCTATATAGAACTGATTTTTTCCTTAATTTATAGATTACAAGGTTGAATCTTTGTGTCCATGAGATAAAAACTATATTCTGGATTTTGCATTGTTTTGTAGCAAATTTGAGTGCACAAGTGTACAAATAATAACTTTATTAAGCTAAAAACGAAAATAAAAGAAGCAAAGAAACTGGTTTGGCTTGTAGCAGGTTTGTAAACAAGTCAAAGGAGTGTCCAATGTGAAGCAACGTGAAAGGAAGGAAGGGAAAACGTGGAAGGAAGGAAAACGTGTTTTAGTACACAACTCTTTTTTTATTTATATTTTTGTTTTGTGTTAAATTGGAGCACTATGTCAGATTTGTAAAATATTTATTAAACATATTGTTACTCTTATTATTATTATTTTGAGTTATTTTTAATTAGTCGAACAAAATTGAGGTACTACATTCATGTTTTCGTGCAGTTCAAATAGAATGTTCTCTTTTAGAAAAGAACATTTGTTTGTTTTTTGTGACCAAGAGACATGTTCCAAATGTGAGTAAGGGGACACTGCAAGTTGTCTGTTTTAGATAATCAGATAATAAAGCATACATAATTTATTGATTTATTAATTTATTAATAATATTTATTTGAATGGATTTTTTTTATGTATATTTAGGATTAGAGTGCAAAAGCATCAAATGACATCGAAGACATCCCAATTAATATGTTGGCACCCCTAATATATCGCTTATTTATATAAGGGACACATATTTATCAATGATAAATATTTATAGCAAATAAATATAAAAAAACATGCGACAAATATTTGTCATTTATTCAATAAAATACGGGATACATATTTATCATTGATAAATATATAAAAAATACGGGATAAATATATATAATTGTAAATATAAAAAACACAAATAAATATTTGTCATTGATAAATATAAATAAAAAAATATGACAAATATATGGTATTGATACAAGAAAAAAAATATAGTACACATATTTGTTGCTGATAAATATTAAAAAAACACGAGATAAATATTTATCATTGATAAATATATAAAATCACATGACAAATATTCGCAATTAATACATAAAGAAAAAGGAACACATATTTATCAGTGATAAATATATTAAAAAACACCCAAAAAAATTTTTTTTATTGATACATAAAAATAGCACCGGGCAAATATTTCTAATTGATAAATATAAAAAAATACATAACAAATATTTATCACCAACAAAATATAAAAAGTATATGAGACAAATATAAAAAATACACATGATAAATATTTATCATTGATAAAAATAAAATAATATTAGACAAATATTTTTCACTAATATACAAAAAATATAGGACGAATATTTGTCACTGATAAATATAAAAAAAATTACATAACAAATATTTGTCACTAATGAATATAAAAAAATTACTTAACAAATATTTGTCATCGATAAAAAAAAAGTAAAATATGAGATATATATTTGTAACTTATCACTTTTTTTTTTAAAAAAATATTGGACAAATATAGAATCACGAAAGAAGAAATTGTATAGTACAATTCATATGAGTATGATTTCCACGAAAAACAAAAATTAGTTAATTTCTAACTGAAGAAAAGGGGGTGCGAAAAGTCTGTGAATAATAACGTCGGTTAGAGGAGTCAGACTATTACAATAAATATTTATCACTGACAAATATATAAAAAATACGGGACAAATATTTATCATTAATACATAAAAAATAAGAGACATATTTATCAGTGATAAATATTAAAAAAAATACAAAAAAATATTTCTCATTGACACATAAAAATAGCACGCGACAACTATTTCTCATTGATAAATATAAAAAATAAACACATGATAACTATTTATCACAGATAAAATATAAAAAGTATATAAGACAAATATTTGTCATTGATAAATATTAAAAAACACATAAAATAAATATTTATCATTGATAAATATAAAATAATGTGAGAAAAATATTTATCACTAATATACAAATAAAATGAGACAAATATTTGTCACTGATAAATATAATAAAAAATTACAAGACAAATATTTGTCATTGATAGATAAATATAATACCAGACATATAATTGTCATGAATAAATTTTAAAAAAAAATATTTGTCATTACAAAATAAAAGATATAAAGAGAAATAGGTATTATTGATAAATATAACAAAACACTTAATAAATGACACATATTTTATATTATTTTATATTTTCTAAATAAAAATGAAAATAATAACAATATACTAATTATAATTTATTATTAAAATAATAAATGGAACAAATATTTATCATTAAAAAATTATTTTAAATTAGTGTGATTTTAATATCTTCTATATAAAAATAAAAATAGTTATAACAAACTAGCTAACTATAAAAAATGATATAAGGAACTTACTAGAACTAAAATTTTAAAAATTTAGATAGTGTGAATGCAAGAGTCTCTTGCTAATAGAATTTTAAAAACAAAAATACAACATTATCGTCCATTTAGAAGTATATAAATGACAAATTTAGGCCATGTTTGAAATACTTTTGCATTTTAGTTTTTAAAAATTGTTTTATAAATTTGATTTTAAAAATTGTTTTAAAGAATAGAATTAAAGAAAAAAACTTGTTTGAGATACTTGTTTTAAAAACAGTTTTAGATATGAGAAAAATAGAAAACCTATTTGGTAATCTAAATTTTTAAAATAGTTTTTGACTAGAGAATTTAAAAAACTGAAAACTGATAAGTAAAACATCATTTATCTGTTTTGCTTTTTTATTTTTAAAAAGTATAATATTAAAAATAGTTTTACAAAACAGTTTTTAAAAACAAGTAATTCAAACAAATTTTTTAGTTTTTAAATTTTAAAAAACTAAAATAGAGTTTTTGGGAAGAGAATCAAACAGACCCTTAGTGTTTTCTTTACTCGATTCTAACATTTTATTGAATCAATTTTTAAATTTTAACTATCCTTTAATTTGATCAAATTATATAAGTTGTGGGTTCAACAAAGTTAAAATGAAACGACAAGATTGAGTTGATCTTAAAGACAAATTGTTAAATAATAATTCTAAAATTTTTTATTAAAAAAAATAAATAAAACATAGAGTAACTTATGGCAAGGCATCTAATTTAACTTAAGGCAAGTCTATCTATCAATCTTTTATCCTTATTTTTTTTCTTAAATCGAATCAGACTTAACCTATTATTTCAAGTGGAGACGAGTTCGCAGAACCCACCTGATACATCCTAGTTCATGTATAGGAGGAGAAATAAAAAGCATGTTAGGAGTACTATTAGCTTGAGGGGACGACGTAAAGAGTGGTTGGTTTAGCGTAATCTACAAGTGTACAGCTGACCCCCAAAAAAGCAAACCCTAGCTACATAAATTAGCTGAAAAGAGATCATTCAGCTTATAGGCCTGCGGAAAGATCTATTCGGAGATCCGCTGTTTATATTGTATCCAACATCCAATTCAATGTGTCTGTCAAAACAGAATTTTTTTAATCTTTTATTTTTGTTTTTCTTAAATTTATTCATCAATAAACTTTGATATTACTTGTTATATTTTAAAATAATTAATTAATTTTATATATATATATATAGAAAACATATAAATAAATAAAATATATTTTTTATTGAATTATCTTTGTTAAATATTAATATATTGTTAATATTATAAATATATAATAAAATATATTATATTAAAAAATTTAGTATTAATTAAAAGATATAATTGAAAATAAATACATTCGAAATTTAACTAGTAAATTATGTTAAGAATTTTTTTTTAAATAAATCAATTATATTCAAAAAAGAGGAAGTATTTTAAAAAAGCTTAAATATCCTATTGGTGTTAGAAAGTTCTACATTTAGCTTTTGTTAACATTTTTTTTTTAATTCTAGTAAATATACAATTTTTGTTTATGATTTTTGATATTTTATTACAATCTTTATATATTATATTTAATTCTTGTAATATGTAAAATATTTGATTTTAAACCGTTTACATCACTATCCATTTATTAAAAAAATTGGGGTCAAAAAACATGTTATTATTTTTAAATTATTATTTTTCGTTTAATTAATAATGATCAAAATTATTAAATCTCTTTATATTTAAATGTCAATTTTAATTGTAAAGATAATGATGTCGGTTATAACATATTATTAACGGTGATAATTTAAATTCTAAGATTGTTCATTACTTCAAAACTATTGCATAATATTTTGAAAAATAGAGATGCAACTTAACCACATCTTAGGAGAGATCCCGATTAAGAAGAAAAAAAACAACACTTATTAGATATTTACAAAATTATTCTATTATTAGTAAGGAGTTTTTTAAAAATGTGATTTTTAAGATAAATAAAAAGAATATTTAAGAAAAAATTAATAAATATAATATTCGTCTAAGAAATCCACAAATTTGTTTAATTTGAAGAATTTTCTTTTTCTTTTTTTTGGATTAAGTTTATGTGACCCAAATTTTGTTTTTATCTTTTTAAAATAAAATATATATATTTTTCATTTTACTTTTATTATCAATAAAATACATCAATGATTAATAAATATAGTACTATTTAGTAAAATTATCATTAAAAAAAAGTAAAATTATCATATTCTTTTTTCATTTATTATCTTTTATTAATTTATATAAAATTATCAAATACGATAATTATTTTAAAATAAAAGAAGTCATTTTTTAAAAATGAATTTAATAATATTTTTAGAATAATAAAATTAAATGTGAATTGATTAGTTGGCGTTTTTATGTAGGTTAGTTTAATAATAGTACATGTTTGATTTCAAATGGAGTGGACAAAATTACCCAGAACTACCATAATTTTTAATTATAAAATCCGAGTGCAAATCTAAACATGCATATAACCATTTGTTTGCTTATAAATAATTGATTAGTCAAGAATATTATTGCTATTTTGACTTTTTTATAGTGACTATTGCTATTATTTTTACTTCCCCACTCTCTATTTATAAGTATATTTAACTTTTATGTATAATAAAAAAAACGTTGGTATTGTAATTAATGTATATAATTTTGTATAACTCCTCATTGTGTCTTGATAATTTTTTATCATATATATTTTTTGTTTATTTGTAGCATTTAATTATGTTATTTATTTTTAGTCATTAGTTAATTTTAAGATTTATTTGATATAGTTTGTTAATTTTAGTTCTTTGATTTAATGGCGTTTTTGTATTTTTATTTCTTTGATTAAGTAGAGATTGTTTATAGTTTTGTGTTGTTTTGTTGTTTTAGTACAATACTGAATTTTGATAAAAAAATTAATGACATATGTAGAGTATTTCAACTATATATGGAGTTATAGATGTCCAAATGTCAAACCGATTGCAAATTAAAGCTAAGATCCATATTTATAACTTTCATGAAGATACTGGAAGCAAATTCCGACTGAAAATGAAAAACATACATTAGAAGTTAGACTTCATATGATGTATGCTAGAGCACAAATTCTTGTGTCTGAGGCGTATTTCTGTAGTTTTAAACAATCATATTTTGTCTCATAAGCACCGGAGTGCATGACACACTGCAGAATACATAAAAATGCATTTTTCTAACCCTTTTAAAGATTTTTTTGGCTATTTTGAAGTGTAAACACTTATGCCTTAGTAGAGACACTCAAATCAGGCTGGTTCTAATACGATCGAAGGAATTTTATTAAGGACTACTCATTAATAATTCTTGTAATTCTTATTTAATTTATATCTCTTTATTTTTTTTGTTATGAGTAATTAAACCCTCTTTGTTAGGGATGAAAAGATGCAGACGCGTGAAACCAATTAAAATATTATACTATTAACCTAAATTATGTAATTATTCTCAAAATTTTATTCATTTTTGTTTTAACGATTTTGAATTGTATCATTCTCGGTCGATATAATTTTTATTAATTTGAATGAATGAATATTATTTTAGTAAAAAAACATATATTTTTTTGTATGTAGATTTATTGTGTATTAATTTTGCATTTCAAAATTTAATAATATCAATAAGGGATATAGTATTTGAAAAAGAATAATAAATATATTTAAAATATGCAAGTGATATTATATTTAGAAACAAATAAATATGTGAAAAAACTTTTATAATTAAGGATGGATTGAGTATTATTACATGCATGTCATGGTATTATTGAATGGGCATAGCACCTGCACCCCTTAATATTTGGGTCCAAATTAAAGAAAGTAATCCCCCCTTGATTTGACCTTAACCTTGCAACAGAACGGCGGAACAGCGTTTTAATGCCGCTTAGTCATTTCAATTCAAAACCATTGTGATTTAACACAACAGTAAGTGAATCCTGCCTTGCACAACTAGCTCAGTACCTATTGTCTATTGAATTAGATGCTGTTCAGGTGATGATAACCACTTATAGAAACAATTATTATACTAATTTTTGTAATAAAAATGTTTTTTTAATCCTCCAATTTCTAATGAATATATGTTCTATTAATTCAGAGTTTGATTAAAAAATTAATAAAAGTTTGATAAGCTTATCAAAAATAAAAAATAAAGTTTGGGCAAAGATTTTTTCAATTAAAATTTGAAGACGAATTCTTCATAATAATTTCTCTTTATTGAATACTTGATTATGTCTGTACATGTTAAACTAATTTACTTGAACAATGCACAGCTTTTTTTTTTAAGTAGAATAAAAATTATTGTTAATAACAATAATACCGATAATCGTTCTATAATTGTTTTATATAAAATCTAAATTATATTTCTTAAATTTATAACGTAAAACTCTTGCTGCTAAATTAATAACTCCAGAATACATCGTATGTTACAATTTGAGGTTGTTCGATAGTTTTTCATATGCGGTGTGTTTAGTTTTACAAGTGAGATTAAGTGCATCCAAATCAAACATATATATAGTAATTTTATTAGTTTTATTAAAGTCTCTTGGATTGGTCTAAATTTACTTTATAGAAAAAATTATAGATTTGTGCCAAACTAAATAAATTAAAAAGATATCGAATACCAGTGAAAAAAGTAACAAAATTGCAGTCGACCAAATTGTTTAAGGCTCTTTCGCAAAATATATTCGAAGGACAAAATGGGTCACATAGAATATGAATACAATCAAACTGTAGATTTTATTTTTTATAATAAAAATAATTGACCTAAGTAACGATGAATTTAGAGGGAAAATGTTGCTTAAGATTGACAATAATTTATATATATATATGGCAAATTCTAATATGGATTATGATCTACTCTGAATCAATTTTAAAAATTTTTTAAAACTTTAACAATCAAGTAAGTCTTTTTTAAAAATAAATATTAATAACTATCTTTATTTTTATTATGTAGATATTAATTTAAATTATATCAATTTGATAAAAATAATAACAAAAAATATATATTTTGTGTTAAATCTACATTAATTAATTTACTATCTTATCCATAAAAATGAAGAGGGTTACATATATTTCGAAGAGTATCGTCAATTATCTTTTAAAAATTTTAATAAGTTTTAAACACAGATGTACAGTAGACCACTTGTAAATGTGGACCACCTTATAACTCATCGTGTATATATATATATATATATATATAAAGATAATCATATTACATATTTTTTTTATTTTTTTATGATAAAAATAGTAGGTTAAGTTATCCATGTTTTTAAACGAAAAATGTTTAAGATTGATATAACTTTTATATATAAGATATATTAATATAATCAAATTACATGTTTTCTTTTTTAATAATAAAAATAAGACTAAAATAGAATTTTTGTTCTCAAATTTCAAAATCCGGTGATTTTGATCCCTAATTTAAAAATTAGAAATTTAGCCCCTTTTACAAATGATTAAGATATCTTGATTTTGATTTCATCAAAGCCGACAAGACTTTATTTTATTTTTTTTATTTATGATTATATAGAATATATAATTAATTTTTTAAATTGGCAACTAATTTATTTATTTATTTCAAAATTGTCATTTTTTTAAATTGCAAACTCATTATTTTTAATATTGTCACTTTTTTTTTAAATTTTGTTTTAAAAGAAATTGTGAACTCTATTTATTATTAATTAAAATAAACACTAATGAAATAAGGTGCAAAAATTGCCACATATTTTGAAACTTGGGTTCAAAAGTGTATTTTTTTGTTGTTGAAGGTACAAAGAATCACTATATTTTTAAAAAGGTAAAAATATACTTTTTAACTCCCAAGTTTTATGGAGTGGCAATTTTAAAATCCTATTTCATAATATATAGAGTTGACAATTTTTCAAAAAATAAATTACAAAATGAAGTGACAATGATGAAAAATAAAATGAGTTTGAAATTTGAGAAAAAATAAAAAAGAAATTAGTTGGCAATTTAAAAAAAATTACATACAAAAAATGAAATGGCAATTAAAAAAAAAGCTATATAATTCACGTCATAAAAATAAAATATAATATCAACATTAATAACCGTTTCAAAATCAAATAGACTAATTATTTGTAATATGAACTAAAGTTAATAGACTAAAATTGCAACTTTAAAAAAAAAAATTATCAAATTTTAAAATTTAAGAGTTAAAATTACATTTAAACTTAAAAATAATCTACAAAGTTGTGTTTGAAAGGAAAACGTTTGTTCTTTTAATATTGACATCAACTTTTATATATATATATATATATATATTCAAACACAAATTTCAAGTTTTTAAAAAGACTGATGAAAAAACAATATTTTTCTTTCTAAATTTTAATTATGAACCCTAGCCGAGCGACAAAGTTTCATAAACTATGTACGTGGCCTTCACCAACATAATTATGATTTCATGCTGCTGTGCTTTTCAAATCATGCCATAGAAAACAGATTGAGAGGTTAATGATGCAAAAAGGATACCGTGAACCTAAAACAATTTTTTTATCTCTCCAATTTTCAAATCATATTTTTTTAATAATAAATATTTAAGGTGAGTGACTGCGTTTCATTCTAAGATAGAGAATTTTTAAAATTAAGAGAACACTTATAAATATTCATAAATATATAAACTAAAGAGTACATCAAAAAAGGGTGTTAGATAATATAAAATAATTTTATAATATTATTCAATTATAATTTGGCACAATATTATATAACTTTGATAATTATAATTAATTTAAAAATTATATAATACGATAAAACATATTGAATGATGAAAATTGAATGATAATTTTATACAACTTATATCTAACTATTTGAGTTAATCATAACTTTGTTTGAATCATGAGCACAGCATATTTGATTCGTAAAAAAAGTGAAAGGAAAGACAGTAAAAAGAAAGAAAAAGAGTGAAAAGTGAAATGATTTTTTAGTAGTTGTTTGGTTGAAGAGAAAAACAACAATAAAAGATAAGTTTTTCTCTTATTTTTGTTTGACTGTATTGAAAATAGAATGAATGAAAGAAGTATAAAAACAAAATAACTAAAATATTCTAACGTATACAACAACAGCAAAAAAAAAAGGGGTAATTTTGGAAAAACAAGAAAATAGTTTGTCATTTTGAATATTGTGTTTTCATTTTCCTCTATCCAATTTTTTCCTTTTTTTCTTTTGGAACCATAAATTAGGTCCGATTCTTTTTTTCAGAAAATTTATTTAAAGTGTTTTTATTTTTTCTAACTCTTTTTATAATAAATTTTACAAAAAATGCTTAAATTGATAAATTATAAATAGTTTCTAATAAAAATATTTTTTGATAGATCATTTAAAAATAAATTAATTATTATTATGTTAAAAAATTTAATAATAAAAATTTAAATTATTAAATGAAAATTATATTTTAATTAGTAACAAATGAGTCCAAAATAGTTTCTACTATTTTTAAGTAAATTTTTATGAATATCATTTTCTTAAATATAAAGTTAAATTTTTTAAAGAAATTGTAACAGACCTATTACGCTTTATTTATTGAGAAAATAATAATTTTTATTTCAGAAGGTGTGAGACATTATCACTATTGTTTTTAAATGTATCCATATTAAAAACACAAAATGTGTTTTCGTTGTTAATTTTATCTATAAAATTATTAAGAAAAGAGGCAATAGAGATGTGTTCGTAATTTGGATACAATTTTTTTATTATAAGCAAAACTGATTAATAGGAAATACAATAGGTACTCTAATTCATTACATAAGAATTCAAGCAAATACATTATAAACTTTGCATACACAAAATTGGATTATTCCACCAATCTAAAAAACATAGCTAAAATTCCTACATTTTTTGCCTAACACTCGGTATCCAAGACACCATCTTTATGCTCACCCCTATACTATCAGTATTTGCCACTTCACCTTTAAATAGAATCACATTTCTCATGTTCCATAAGATTCAACATGTGGCAAGCCATACTAAAACAAATGCCTTATGAATTTGCTTATGTTTCAAGCAGCAAACAAACAAATTAAAGTGCATAACCCCGGCTAAATTCTCATTTAATTCAATGTTTAACCAAGTGGAAACCTCTTTTTAAATAATAGCTAATTTTTTACGGTCAAACATACCATGATCCAAAGATTCCACATTGCAAAAACAGAAAACACAAATAAAACGTAAATATATGTGATTATATCTCTTTTATTTAGGCTGTCTTTAGTTGGCAGTCGATCATGCAAAAGTCTTCAACCAAACACACTTATCTTAGAAGGAACTTCCGCTTTCCACAAAACATCCCAAACTTGCGGTAGCACCTCTGGTAAAAATGATCGAATCATTTCAGACATAAGACAAGAATAAAAGGATTTAACAATAAATTTGCAAATAAAATAAGGAATCCAACACCTCGCATCATTCACAATATAACTCAATTGTACGCCTTACAGTACTTCCAACAATTCAAAGCTTTGTTACTGCTCCTCAAAGGATATCACATGTTCCACGAAAATGACCATTGCCAACTATCAACACCAAACGAACTCATATCACTTATATTGCATAATTTATTGACAGTAGCATCATAAAGTGTAGAAAAAGATCTATAAAAGATAAAGTACCCAACCATTTTTTTCCAAAACATAATATTTTGACAATTTTGATAATTGATATTGCGCATAAACATGTCTAAATTCAGAGTTCCAACGTTGCTTGACAAGAGAAGATTCCTTCACTAGATTGAGTCCTTTCTGTTGAACCCAACATCATTCCTATACAAAATTTTCCTTTCTATAGAACCATATTTATAACAAAGAAGATCCCACCAAATAACTTCTTTGTCTTGTAGACATCTCCACTTCTATTTATCGAGGAGAAAAATATTAAAGATTTGCAAATTCTTTGACACCTAAACCACCTTCTCTCCTTGGTCTACAAATTATGTCCCAACTCACCCAACATATTTTTTGGCCATAAGTGCACCAATCACTTTGGAGCCTTATAAAATGAGAAGTATTAAGACAAACTATTCAAAACCAAGTATATCGAAGTCACTAACACCTCATTCTTTATTTATTTAGTTTAATTAGTAAAACTTTATTCATATATTGTCCTGTAAAACCAACTCAATTGATAGTAAAAATAACATCATCAATATAAGAGTGAATTCGAATCCAATTTTTTTTCATTTCTTCACATTTAAAAGGTGTGTAAATCTAGCTAAGTCACTAGACATTTTCCCAAAATAAAACTATATTCAAAGTATCAAATACGCATCATGATCCTTTTGTCAAAATATTGTCCTCTTGATCTCACAATTCCACCAAGAAAGTAACACAAATTCGAAGAATAAAATAAAAAGGCTGATGAAATAGTCTAAATCTACATATCTAAATTATAGTATTGTACATACATACTGAAAATAGGACTGTGAAACTAACACCTTGTCGTCTTCTATGATACTATCTATCAATTATATTATGTGAAAGACAAATAAAAAATGTCCGTGATTTGATATATAAAATCAAGAAGAAATCTGATGGGCTTGGGCCTGCTGTGGTTGGGCTTGAACATTAGAGAACGGCGATATTTTGGGCCTGTTGTTGTTGTTGCAAGAGTTAGTAGCCACACGTTCACAAGAGGGACACATAGTGAGAGTTGTAGCTGGAAGTTGCATGTAAAATGGCTGAGAAGTTTTCAATGCTCTAAGCTCTTGAAGTTCCTTCTGTAACCTTCTATTTTCTTCTGTTAATGTTTCACAACATCTCTTCAAATATTCACAATCCACTTCTGTTTGCTTCAACTTTGTCCTAAAAAATCACACATTTCAAAATCAAACATTATTATTTTTTGAAGGAAAAACAAACATTATTATCGTGCTCAGTTTTCAAAATCAATAAAAAATGAAATAACAAAATATTGTAGGATAAAACTCACCTTGCTCTTCTGTTCTGAAACCAAACTTCCACTTGACGTGGTCGAAGATTTAATTGTTTTGCTAATGCAAGTTTTTGCTTCTGCAGGTTAAATTAAGGCAAATAAATAGACGCATATTTAATATTGAAATTTTTATATTTAAAAACAGTTTTTATTACAATAATTTTCATAAAAATTTAAAAATATACAAAGGATAGATTATAATTAATCATTTTGCCATTAAATATCCTTTTACAATTATACATCTTTAAAATTACATACAAATTCTAATACAAACGAAGGTTAATTGTGAGCTATACACGATAAATACTACAAGGACCACATGCATTGTCTTTTTAAAAATAGATGTTAATTCTTAATTTTTATGACTAAGGTAATAATCTAAATGATATCAATTAAATAAAGGTCATAAACTATTACTACTTAAATATGGCTTTTTAAAATTTTCAATAATTTTTTACTATTGATATAGGGTGGCCCCCACTTATGAAAGTGGTCTATCTCAAAACTGAACTTTTTTGTGAACAGAAATATCTAAAATTAAGATGTAATTTTTGTATCCAAATTTAAATTCTGAAACCTCTAATATCCACATTTTTTGATATTTTCAACAACAATACAACCATTAGTGATTGATGTTGTATTATTATTGAAGAAATAGTTATTGATGTTGCATCTTCGATTCTCTTGAGTATCAAAAGATTGAACTACGATCATTATGTGTTTTAGGAGCTCGATTAAAAACAAGAAAATAAAATAAAATAAAAGGTATAGTAAAAGCAAAACAAGAAATTTACAGGATTAAGAGTGGTGTGTTCCTTGAAGCTTTCTTCAAGAAAAGCTGATTGGTCTTTAGAGAGTCTGAGTTTCTTCCGAGTTGACCCGTTATCTTCATCATCACTCGCTCTTTCCGCTTCACCTTCGTTTTCTCTCTTGTTTCTTTCTCCATACTCCCCATTGTTATTCCTCACACTGAAATCCATTTCAAACGGTGATATTTCGCTGTTGGGGGATGACAACGACGCGCCGTCGTCAGCTTCCTCCGTCGTTGCCGGAAAACGGTTCACATCTAGTTCCCTCACCTGTCCACCTGATAAGAAACAAACAAAAACTTAATTTTTTTCATATGCAAAATAGTAAATAATAATTTAAAAAAAAAAGCTTAAAATGATAAATATATTGAATATCATCTAAAATCATAGATAAAATTAACAAAATTAGTCTCTAAATTTAGCGTCTCTAAGGCCTCTCTAATACTTGAAACGAAATTTCTATTAGTATGACTAATATTGTATCTAATAATTTTAAAGATAATAGTTACATTTCGTCTTTTTTTTTCCTCTAAATTATTTTCGTTAGTTCAACACATTAGTAGTGATATTGTTGTGTTTGGTAAATGAAAAGAAGGAGAAAAATTGAAAATAGAAAGAAAATTACATGGTTGAGTGAGCCAAGGAATTGAAAGTTGAGAAGAAGGGTGGTGAGATCTAAGAACAGGAGTGAAAGGGAGAAGATCAAGTTGAATAGGTGGATCTGAAGAACCTCTTTTTTCTTCTGAGGTTTTTCCCTGTGTTGTGAAGAAATTACTTGGTAGTGGATCTTTGGAAGCAACAAGATTTGATGTGGGTTTGTCAAGAAAAGAAAAGGGTAGTTTTGGTGTATCTCCTAAGCTCAAAGCTAACTCCATTTTTTGTTCAAAACTAATGTAAAACAATGCAATGTTTTTTATTGATGAAAAAACAATGCAATGTTTGTGATATGGTAGTAGTTGGTGGAATAATAATACTTGAATTTGGAAGCAAAAGGGTACGCGTGCGTGTGTATTTTTAGTTTAGAAATGTAAAAGGGGAGATTTTTTGAATGGAGAGAAAAAAACAAGGAGAGAGCACATTGAAACTCTTTCTTTCTTTCTTTCTTCTTCTTTACACCAAATAATAACGAGAAGGGGAATGGGAATGCCTTTTTATTTGTGCTCTTTTTTTTTTGCCCTTGTGGGGGTAAAGATTGACCGACAAACACAGGTTGACAAAGGCACGTGAATGTATTTAATATGAGTATATAATAATTATTACAACCATTCCCAGTTCTCAGTTCTCACACCTTTTCTCCCTCCCCCACCACCCGAGAATCGGATAAAAAAGTCCGCAATGAAGACCTGAGAATTTTTTCTTATTTATATGTACCTGTATGTATATTTACTTATTATTTACGTATGTATTTATTATACTATAATGCAAATTTCCTTCAATATAATTATTATGTTTTTCAATTTCACATTCATTAGAAAAGTTACGTAGAATTCCTTGATACTCACGAGAGAGGCACCGACAACTATAAAATAAAATAAAATTTAAATTTATTTATTTTTAAAATTATTAAATTAATTTTTAATTCTTATAAAAATTTATTTTTAGTTTATATAAAAAAATTCAATTTTTTAATTTTTTAAATTTGCTATTCCAAAAATTTAATGTAAAAAAAATATTTTTAGTCTCTCAAAATAGTTTATAAAATTAAAATAGAGACTAAAAATAAAAAATATTTTTATAGACTAAATTTAAAAAATAATTAAATATAAAAAGTGACATATGTCATTATTAAATCTAAATGGTATTGCGACCGGTTTTAAAAATATTTGGTATTGTAATGTATTAATAATTCAAATGAATTATGAAAATTTATAAAAAAAATGGATTTGATTAAATCTTTTAAAATACAATTGACTCAATCAAATTTGTTAAGATTTCTAGAACCACTTAATGATGCACAAGAGATAGCAAATAGAAAACAAAAAACCACTTTAAATGAGGACCTAAGATCATAGAAAATTCAATTATGAATTTAATTTATAATTGTAGAGATTGATCAAAACAAATTTATTTGCACAACAATTCAAATGGATTTAATTCAAAATAGAATTTTCAATGCTATAAAAACCTTCTATAATTCACAAACAAAAAACGTATATAACAAATCAATAAAAAAAATAAGAAAAACACATAAATTAAATGAGATAAAGGGAAGGAGAAAAACACAACGATTTATAATAATTGTTCTAGTTGGTTTTCACATGTAGAGTACATTAGTCTCTATTAAAAAAATGAGAGTTTCTTCTTTATTTTTATTATGAAGGTTTACACGATCAGTCGACACTTGTTACAAAATTGTATACCAATCTCTTTTTCCTTAAATTAAATTCCTTGAAACATCTTCCAAGACCATTTAAACCATTATCTTCCAGAAGAAAACGCCCTTTCAATTCTTGCAACATAGAGTTTAGAGAAAATCCCTCTCTAGAACATGAAGATATTCCCTATTTAGAACCTCAACACAATGCTCGATTGCTTACAAATGGAATAATCACCGCAACAAAAGATGTCCCCTCTTTTGAGAATTCTCACTCAATGTTTCAATCACAGACTCGATTTGAATCAAAAAAAAGTGTTTAATCTAAATTATGATCTTGAATAAATGAAACTTTAGGAATTGGTGAAATTATTCTTCATGCAAATGAAGATTCAAACCAATTTATATAAGAGGCATAAGTTGATTGGTCAAAGTACAATACATCATAATTAAAATGACCACTTTTTAACTGTCAAATTTTAACTTTATAAGTCGTGTGAATCGATTCACAAAATTGTAAGTCGATTCACAAGTGTTTCCCAACTGCAAGATTTCAAAGCTGAAACGGTAGGTCCATTCACACAGAAGTATGTCAATTCACATAACCTGTTATGAGTGGAGCCACACTATGTGTAAGTCGACTCACAGGGTCTCAAACCTTAAAAATGAGTTCAAGACATCTGTAAATCAATCTGCAAACCTGTGAGTCGGTTTACGAAGTTAAAAAACATTTAGAAATGATTTTTTATGAATTTTAAAGTGTGCCAACAAGATCCTATTATGTGGCTACGTTTATGCATGAGAAAATATGTTTTCATGTCACTTTTTTTGATTCAAATGCATTTGCAAATGATTGAGAATTAAGAATCAACAAAGACATACAGTCGTCATCTAATCTAGACAAACCTAGTTCTACATTTATCAAAAACTAATTAGTTTATTATAAGAGAACCTTATAATTACATATTAGCCGCTCATGATGCCTTAGCACATAAAGGACGTATTCCTATTAATCTAAGGTACGGCATGTGTTTTTTGTTAACAAGCAAATGAAACAAGGATAAAGATATTGAAGCACATTGACATAATGTGTTCGGCTAGGAGAGTTTATAGTGCTACACGCTGAACCGAATAACAAGTTTCTTCAATTCAATATGTTTTCAAGAGGAAATAAATTTAGGTGTCTTAAGCATCTGATATGGGCACAACAATTTGATCTCTTTGGTTAACTAGAATAGAGTAGTATTTATTATGAGGGAAAGAATGAACTTGGGATTTCAATTTTTAGATTGGATATTAACAATCCTCTTGGATGTATTAGATCTTTCGCTCGTTAGTTATAATGGATTGGTGGAACCCCATTTCTTATTTACAAAGATAAAGATATAGATAAAGAATTTGGAGAACCTATAAATTAGGCTAGCAACATATTTACATAGAAGGATATGGATATTGAAGTAAGCTAAAGATTTTTTCTATGATTGTGATGTTGAGGAGGGTATTATTGTTTTCTTAAGTGTGATCAAGGTGCAACAAACATTTTGCTTCTTCTTCTCATAACAAATGTTATATTTTTGTCATAAATGATTCTGTCAAAGCATGATTGTGTAGTCCATATGTAGGTGTATGTGCACACTAAATCAGTAGAATTTAATGTTTTGTTGTAAGTGTCGTGGACACCAATGCATAAAATATAATGTTTTGTTGTAAGTGTCATGGACACCAATGCATAAACGCAAGGGATTATTGTTAAGACAAACTCTCATTTTTAAAGTTTTGATGAAAATAAACAAAGGTTAAATAAAGATTGTTAATTATGATTCTAAATGTATTGTTAATTTAACATGTGCTTTTGAGTGTGTTAATTCAAAGATAGGTTTCAAAAGAATCAAAGAAAACAGCATAAACAAAGGCAGAGAACATTCTTCACATATTCTGGAAAACGGAGAATGTTCGCCAGGCTGTGACAACATAAAGACCAAACTTTCTCCATCACTTAATTGAAGTTATTGTCTCTGGTATTTACATCAATATTAAGAGTACATGACAAGGAACAGATGTGATCAATTACAATCAAAAGAAACCATTCGAATCACAAAGAAAAAAGGCCATGAATCAAGCTGCCCAAGCAGAAACTGAACACTCTTCAGTTCTGCTGTCAAGACTGATAAACAATCTTGACAATATACAATGCATCAAGAAAGCTTCCAGTATGTTCAGAAATCAGTCCAGATTGATTATCAATCTCCAGGAAATCCAAAAGCTAAAGTTCCAGATTGATCATCAATCTCCAGCAACT
Organism: Cicer cuneatum; assembly: GCA_037974295.1. Taxonomy (NCBI): domain Eukaryota; kingdom Viridiplantae; phylum Streptophyta; class Magnoliopsida; order Fabales; family Fabaceae; genus Cicer; species Cicer cuneatum. The sequence goes on from JBBPBO010000001.1 coordinate 34,116,132, forward strand.
ACACTACAGTTTTCTGCAACAACATTCTGTGATCATTTTCAATCTGTTTTAAATGATCCAAAGCTTCAGTTCAAGCCAACAATATTATCACTTATTAGAAGCATTAAAGGATCATTAATTACTCAAGAAAATTTGATTCAAAACGCAACACACAGCTGAGTCTGAACAGAAAATAAAAATAGTCAAAAGTTGGATTATTTTTATTCACAAATAATGCCTCTGGTCAAGCCTGACAAGGGCACTACCAATAGCTCTATTGACCTCCATTTTATGCTCTCAAGCCTATAAAAGGAAGGCCACAGCTCAAGGAAAACGCAGAAGTTCAAGTGCTAACAAGTCTATCAAAATCATTCACATTTACATACTTGAAATTCTCCAAATCACTTACAAAAATCAGTTTGATTAAATTCGTTTTACTCTGATACATTATATTGATTTCTTTGTAAAGAATCGAATCTCAAACAAGAGTTGAGACATCTTAGATTCTAAACAATCTCATCATTATTGTAAAACTCAAACTATAAGAGTTAAGTATAGTTTGGGGTAGATTGTAAGAAATCCTATCAAGGTTGATAGGTAATTTGATTAATCTCTTTCTGGGTGGAATTAGATTAAGTTCTGTAAACAAAGATCAAGGTTGATCTAGGCTAGGTGCTGTAAAACCAAGTATGTTCTTGTTTTAAACACTTAGTGGAAAATCTCACAATTGTGAGGACTGGACGTAACCCAAGTTGGGTGAACCAGGATACATCTGTGTGTGGTATTTCTTATCCTTAATCTCTTTATTAAGTTTGATTGTTTTTCAAGATTAAAATACAAAACTGTTTTTCTGTTTTACACACTAATCTGAACATTCTCCGTTTTCTGATAAAACCAAGAACGTTCTCCGTTTTTCTGCTTCCTTAACCAAGAACTTTCTTGAATTTAAAACTGAAGTTTTTCAGGAAATTTTAAAAAGGGAGATTTACAATTCAAACCCCCTTCCTTGTAAATCAATTTTGCTACTTCTATTGGCATCAGAGCAAGGTCTCTAAAAAGAACACCTGACAAGTGTTAGAGAAAAAGATCCAGAAAAATGTCCAAAGCAAAATACATTGTTGAAGGAGGATTCTCAAACAGACCACCATTCTTTGATGGTACTGATAATTACTTTTAAAAAAGCAAAATGCAATTGTTTCTCAAATCACAGGACACAGGCATGTGGAACATCATAATAAATGGAAATCATGTTCCAAGAATAAATCAAGAAGATTCAACTTCAGCAGAAAAGAAAGAAGCAGACTGGACTCCTGATGATAAAGCTAAGGTACTCCTAAACTTTAAAGCTCATTTATTCTTATCGTGTGCTTTGAGCAGGGAAGAAAGTGAAAGAGTAGACGAATGTGAAACTGCTAAAGAAGTATGGGACACATTGCAAACTCACCATGAAGGCACAAGCCATGTCAAAGAAATAAGAATAGACATTGGTATAAGAAAATTTGAATTATTTGAGATGCAAGAAGGAGAAACCATTGATGAGATGTACGCAAGATTCACAACAATAGTGAATGAAATGCGTTCCCTTGGCAAAGCCTATTCAATACAAGACAGGGTAAGAAAGATCATGAGGTGTCTTCCAGTTGTATGGAGACCAATGGTAACAGCTATAAGCCAAGCCAAGAATCTTGAAACACTTCCCCTGGAAGAATTGATAGGAAGCTTAAAAGCACATGAAATACTGCTACAAGAAGATAAACCTACCAAGAAAGGCAAAGCAGTGGCTCTGAAGGTATCTCAGGAGAGCATCATATTACAAACTGATGAAGAACCAGAAGAAACTGGACAAGAAGATGCTGATCAAGAAATTGCTCTTCTCACCAGAAAAATACAAAGAATGATGAGAAGGAGAGATCAAATCAAGAAGGGATTTCCAAATAAAAATCCCAAAACAGAAACAGATAAAAGCCAGATTACATGTTTTGGTTGTAATAAATTAGGACATTACAAAGCTGAATGTCCCTTGAATAAGAAAACACCAAAACGATTTCCTTTTAAAAAGAAATCAATGCTGGCCACATGGGATGACTCAGAAGAATCAGACACAAAAGAAGGAAAAGAAGCCAACATATGCTTGATGGCAGATACAGAAGAAAACGAGGTAACTAATTCTGAATTCTGTTCTTTGTGTGAATTAGTGGGAAAAGAATTTGACAACTTGCTAAATGATTCAAACATTCTTATACAAAAATGTAGTTTTTTAAAAGAACAAGTTTTAAAAGAAAAAGAAGAAAAAGAAGAAAAAGAAAAGGCTCAGGCTATGATTGATATTCTCAAGAATACCATTTAAGAACTGAGAGGATCAAAACAGCAAAGTTGTGAAACTCAGAAAGGTCAAGAACGTTCTACAGCTAAAACGGAGAACGTTCACCTTAAATCTGAAAATGAAATTTTGAAAACTGATTTGTTAAATTTTATTAAAGCTACTGAAACTTTTCAAAAAATCATGGGATCACAAATAGGAATATTTGATAAACCTGGTCTTGGGTTGAATCAAACCCAAAAAACCAAAATGTATGAAAACTTTTTTATTCCGGAAAGCAAGATTGAAAAATGTAAAACCAAATGTTCATACTGTAAAAAACTTGGACATTTGGAATTTGCTTGCTACTTCAAAAAACGAGATGAAAAGATTAAGAGCAGAAGGATGTTAAAAAGAAAAGAAAGTTCTGCAAATAGAGAACAAATTTTGAAAAAACTACAAAAGGGAAAACGTTCTCCAGACTGTTCTCAAAACGGAGAAAGTTCCAAAATAAAAACTGAACTTTCTCCATAAAGTTTGAAAAAAGGAGAACGATCTAGAACCTTTACAAAATCAAGATTCAAACATTCCAAAACTCATAATTCAAAATCAATACCAAGACCAACAGTTAAATGCTCCTATTGTCTGAAATTTGGTCATTAAGAGTCGACGTGTTATTTTAGAAAGAAATAAATTATTAAGACTAACCCTCAAGGACCCAAGACAAAGTGGGTACCTAAAGTGAATGAAAACTCTTATGCAGGCTGGATTTCAAAGTGCCAAGAGAAAGCCTTGGTTCTTGGACAAAGGTTGTTCAAGACACATGACAAGTGATAAAAACTGTTTCATGTCCTTCATTAAAAAGGATGGAGGATCAGTTACTTTTGGCAACAACAATCAAGCTCAGATCAAAGGTAAATGAACTATTGGCAAGGCAAACTCTGGGTTTTGGAGGATGAAATAAGGTTCTTGTTTTAAACACTTAGTGGAAAATCTAACAATTGTGAGGACTGGACGTAGCCCAAGTTGGGTGAACCAGGATACATCTGTGTGTGGTATTTCTCATCCTTAATCTCTTTATTAAGTTTGATTGTTTTTCAATATTAAAATACAAAATTGTTTTTCTGTTTTACACACTAATCTGAACGTTCTCCGTTTTCTGATAAAACCAAGAACGTTCTCTGTTTTTCTGCTTCCTTAACCAAGAATTTTCTTGAGTTTAAAACTGAAGTTTTTCAGGAAATTTTAAGGGATATTTACAATTAAAACCCCCCTTCCTTGTAAATCAATTTTGCTACTTCACTTATCGTATTATTGGTGGAACCATGTTGGTTTTATACTTATGGTTTTGATGATAATAAAAGTATTTTATGAAAACAATATATTTAACTTCAAAAAGTGTGAAAAAAGTTCCGTATTTTTGAAGAAAATCTAAAATAAGATTCGATTCAAATTTATAATTGAAGAAAATCTAAAATATGATTTGATTCAAATTTATAATTGAAGAAAATCTAAAATAAGATTATTCCAATTTATGATTGAAGAAAATCTAAATTAATATTTGATTCAAATTTATAGTTGAAGAAAATCTTTGACCAAGTTGAAAAGAACATATGGTCAAGATTTGAAGAAGATTTGATCACGATTTATCTACAACAAAATATGAACATAATCAATTTGACAAATTTACAAACTCGATCTAAAGAAAATACAAACATAATCAATCTTAAGAATTTACAAACTCAATCTGAAGAAGATACAATTCATAATTAAACAAGGACTAAATTGAAGCCCAAATTTTAACTATAAATAGATACTCAAGGTTGAAGAAGAAGAACATCAAAAATTAGAAAAGAGTAGAAGAACTCATAAGCTCAAAATCATCTTGGAGTTCAAAGAGAGAAACACTTGTTCAAGTTACAAATATTTTGTTAGTGTTATTTTCTTAGAGTGTGAGAGTTATTATTATTATTATTATCAGCTTCGTTAGAAGCAATCACTTAAAGTTCCAATTTTTTGTATCTAACTCGATAGTGGTTTAGTTCCATATTCAATCAAGGGTTGTCAGGTTGTTAGGAGAAGACTTGACTTGTAAGGTAAAGGTGGTTAGTTACTCAAAAGTCTGAGATTGTTAGGCTGTTTGGAAAAACATGGCTTGTTGGGTCAAGGTGGTGTTTTTCCTCAAAAGTCCAGGGTTGTCAGGCTATTTGGGAAGACTGGCTTGGAGGGTCAGGTGTTTTGTAATTCAAGGTATTTGAATTAGTGGACGAAAGCCTTTTGAATGAGGGGACTGGATGTAGCCAAGTTAGTGGTGAATCATGAAAAATTTATGTGTCCAATTATTTATGCTTTCATTGTTAGCTACCTCTGAATTCAATTGCTTCTTATCTAAGTAATTCATATAAACCAACCAGCCTTCATCAAATTAGCAAAAAAGTTATCCACTTTAGCAAACACAATTCTACTCCCTTCTCGTGTTTGCACCTTCAGTATTGCCTATTGTATTGAATTTTGTTCAATTACTGAACACATGATTTGGTAGGAGTCTTACAACCCTTCATAAAAGATGAGTAGTTTCTTTCCGGCAATATATTAGACCTGGACCTTTTATGTTAAATGAGTTGAAGCATTCATTGTATTCTCATTAATAATATTTTCTTGAAAATAAGAGACGACAAATGAAATCTTCTGGTTGTTGCATGTTGGCATAGACATTGCATTTTAGATATCTTGGTGGTCGACACTATGGCGATTTGATCTGCCATCAGGGTTGTTATGGACATTTGTTGTAGCGATTGTTTGTTGTAAAGCCATTAGTATTGAATCTCATGAATTGAATTCCATCAATTGATTTAATTGAAATTACAATTAAATGGGATCTTGCTATGCAAGATCAATACAAAACATTAAGCAAAAGAACTCTTACTAACTTGCACAATCTCTAACTAATTCAAATAACTAACTAACTGACTATTTTACAAAGTAATGATATATATTCTAATATCCCCTCAAGATGAAGAATAGATGTTGATGATTCTCAGCTTGGAAATGAAAGTGGAGAAGGCTGGAGCGGGAAGAGCCACTGTAAAGATGTCATCCAATTGGTGTTGAGTTATGACATGAATAAGTTTTAGCATGTTTAGAATGTTTATGGTGGGAAGGATTATAGGCGAGATGGATAGAAGATTGGTTGTCACAAAAAACCATAGCTGAAGTCGGAGAGACTTCAAAGTGAACAAGTAAACGTTGCAACCAAACAACTTCACTAGTAGTATAGGAAAACGCCCTGTACTCAGCTTCAACAGAAGATTTAGAGGTTGTAGGTTGCTTCTTTGCTTTCCAAGAAACTAAAGCATCACCAAGGAAGATGCAAAAACCAATAGTGGATCTTCTGGTATCCACACAACTTCCCCAATCAGCATTAATATAAGCTGAAAGCGCAAGATAATTGGTTGAGGAAAACAAGAGACCTTGGCCTAATGCATATTTAAAGTACTGCAAAAGATGGTGAACAACAAGGAGATAAGGTCTTCGTGGCTTTTGCATATATTGGTTGCATTTATGAACAACAAAGCTAATATCATGTCGTGATATAGTCAAGTACATGAGCCTGCCAATGAGCCTTCTATAAAGTGATGGATCAGAAAAAAGATCACCTTCAATGGCTGAAAGTTAAACATTGGGAGTGAGACAGGTTTGCAACCCAGAAAACTAGAATCCTCAAGCAGATTAAGAGTATATTTACGTTTATAAAGTGACATGTCATTGCTTGACTTAACAATTTTCAATCCTAGGAAATACTTTAAGTTACCAAGAACATTTAGTTTGAACAATGATTGAAAGAGGGCTCGAGTCAGGATGACAATCCAAATGAGGAATCGTGTAAACTTCTTCAAAAAGTTCACCATTAAGAAACACGTTATTCACATCTAATTGCAACAAATGCCATTTCTTTGCTGCTGTCACTATGAGTAAAACACAAACAAAAGTGAGTTTGACAACAGAGGAAAAAGTATATGAGAAGTCAATACCAGCTTGTTGAGTATAACCTTTGGCTACCAAACGAGCTTTGTGACTATCCACATTGCCATCAGGTTTATTTGCTGCCAATACAATGCTTATCAAATGGAAGGGAAATAAGATTTCAAGTATTGTTGGCCTCGAAGGCTTTGATTTCTTCACTCATAGCTTGTCTGCATTAAGCGCTAGACACTGCCTAATGGAAAAATTGAGGTTCAGAAGCAACTGATACTCCACACATGAAGGACTTGTATGATGGATTGAGATGAGTATACGAATAAAACTGTTGAATGGGATACAAGGGTGACTGAGATGTCATCACAATATAGAAATATCATAGGAAAGAGGATGTGGGTTATCTGAAGGATTTATATCATCTGGTGGGTTTGGAATATTTGGCTCGGGAAAAAGGGGATCATAATCTGGTGTGTTGTGTTTAGGAATGGGAGTGACAATCACCAAATTAGGGAATGGATCATGTGAGATGGATGTATTACGTAAGTCATGAAATGGGAAAGTGGTCTCATGAAAAGTGACATCATTTGAGATAAAAAACTTTTGAGTTTGAATGATATATAGTCTATGACCTTTATAGCCATGAGAATAGCCAACAAAGATAATAGGAACAACTCTTGCAGTGAACTTGTTGCGACTGGATGGCAACGTGGCAGCGTAGGCCAAACAACCAAAAGACCTCAAAGAGTTGTAATTAGAACCCTTTCCATATAAAATATGATAAGAAGATCTATCCTTGAGAATTGGATAGGGCAATCTGTTGATCAAGAAGGCTGCAATAGCAACACATTCTCCCCAATAAGTAATTGACACTTGGACTAGAAAAAAATATCACGAGCAACATTCAACGAATGTTGGTGTTTGCGTTCTACAACAGAGTTCTGCTCTGGCCTTTCAACATAAGAAAACCGATACAAAGTGCCTTGGTTTTGTAAAAACTAGGTGATGGCCAATTCCTTGGCATTGTCAGATCGAAGGCATTTAATAGTGACACCAAACTGAGTCTTGAGCATGGAAAAAAATTAATTATTACAGCTATTGCCTCATATTTTGCACTAAGCATAAAAACTCAGGTGTATGTTTAACAATCATCCACCAAAGTGAGAAAGTATCTTATTGCTTAAAGGTATTTTATTTTTCATAGCAAAAGGTATTTTATTGCTTAAAGATCTAAGGATCTTATCAGAAATGTGACCAAATCAAGAGTGCCAAAGTTGAGTTTTATAACAAACAAAAATAGAATTACCAGAATGGAAAGAAACAGGTTCTTGAAACATGTAACTTGGACCAATGTGGTATGCAATCAAGTCCTGGGAGGATAGCACATAATTGCCCTTAATGAGGCTACCTTTTCCAATCTTCTTAAAGTGTACCATCTCCTGAATCACTAACTAATTTTTTGAAAAATTGATAGAGAAAGAATTACTAGTTAGTAAGGCACTAACAGACATCAAGTTAACACTAAAATGAGGAATATACAATATATTGTGTAGAAGAAAATTAGGATTCAGTCTAATAGTTCCTACTGCAACAATAGGAATAAGCATGTTATTTGGAAGAGTAACCGACTTGTAAGAAACCTTTTGGTAAGAATGAAATAAATGCAATGAACATGCAATGTGGGCACTGGCACCCGAATCAAGAATCCAGTGATCGTGTGAAAAATTTAAAGAAGAGGATTTGATAGAAAAAAACCATACCATTGGAGGTGGAAGCATTTGTGGAATTAACCATAGGGGTGCTGCCTTGTAGAAGTGTCAACAATTGGCCATACTATTGTGCTGTCAATTTAAAAGGAGCATCAACAGACATCAAATTTGCTGCAGCAGGTTCTGCAAGTTTATGAATTCTTCTCCATGATGATTATTTTAGAGTATTTTTCATTTTGAACTTTTTTGAAAACTATTTTAAAGGCATCAAACGAATCACCTTTTTTTTTTTAAGAAGAGTACCCATGTGTAACGTGAGAAATCATCAACAATAATGAAGCCATATCTCATTCCTTCTAAGCTTGTTGTTTTGATAGGACCAAAGAGATCAATGTGAAGCAATTCATGAGGTTTTTTAGTTGGAATAAAATATTTTTAATGAAAATTGCTCTTGACTTGTTTTACTTTTGCACAAGCTTCACATGTTTTATCTTTATCAAAATTTATTTTTGGCAGACCTAGCAAGATCTAGTTTGAATTACTTTGAAATTTTTTTCATGCTAACATGCCTAGTTCGTTTATGCCATATCCACTTATCTTTGTTGATGGACATAAAGCATGATTCAGTAGGTAATTATTCAAGATATACTACATAAAGATATTTCTTCCTGGATCTAGAGAAAAGGATTTTACCAGAAGTTTCCTAGTCGACTTCACACGTGTTTGGTTTAAAGATAACCTCAAAACCATTGTCACATAGTTGACTAATGCTTAAAATATTATGTTTTAGACCTTCAACATATTGAACATTAGTAATTTTTGCATAATTTTCTTCACCTATAGTACATTTACCTTTCATTTTTTGCTTCATCATTATTCCCAAAGGTTATAGATCCTCCATCCCTTTTGAGAAAGGAGAGAAAATATTGTTTATCTCTTGTCATATGTCTCGAGCAGCCATTGTCCATGTACCATGGTTTTTCGTGACATTTTGAGAACCAACCTGCATTTGATATTACAAGATTTTTATGTACCTTTGGTCTTGGGTCCTTGAGAGTTAGTTTTTTCTTTATATACTATATTTTTCTTAAAATAGCAGTTTGATTCACTGTCGCTAATCTTTGAACAATAAGAACATATTCTTATTACTCTTGGAGAAGGTTTTGTCTTGATGCTAGAACATTCTTCCTTTTTGAGAGGTATTCTTGATTTATATTTTTCATCCCGTTTTTTGAAATAACATGCATACTCAAGATGTCCAATTTTATTGAAGTTAGAACATTTTGTTTTGCATTTGTCTTCTTTTCTTTTAGGAACAAAAAAAATTTCATAGAGTTTTTGCTTTTGGGTTTTGTCAAAACCGAGTCCAGATTTATCGAATATTCCTACATGAGATCTCATAATTCTTTGGAAGGTTTCAATAAATTTAATAAAATTTGATAGATCATTTTTAAGATATTCAATTTCTGTTTTGAGAAGAACGTTCTCCTTTTGAGTTGTAGAACGTTCTTGACATTCAGATTTTTTAGCAGTTTTAAAATGAGATTCCTATAGGTTTTGAATTATCTTTTTTAGTTCATCATTCATAGCTTGAATTTTCTCTTTTTCTTTGTAAACTTTTTATTTTAAAGAGCTACATTTTTTAGGAAGAAAATTTGAGTCGTTTAACAAGTTATCAAATTTTTTCCATTTGTTCACATAAAGGGCATAGTTTTGAAATGATTACCTCATCAGAATCACCTCAGGTAATCATCATGGATTTTTTATTAAATGGAATCTTTTTGGTGCTTTTTGTTTAAATGACATTCAGTTTTGTAATGTCCTAGTTTGTTGCACCCAAAGCATGTAATCTGACTTTTATCTACTTCAGCTTTAAAGTTTTCCCTGTTGTTTGGAAAACTTCTTTTGATCTGATCTCTTCTTCACATCATTCTTTGAATTTTTCTTGTAAGAAGAACTACTTCTTCATCAGCTTCTTCTTGACCGATTTATTCTGAGTCTTCTTTTTCATCTGGTTGTGACTATGTGCTTTCTTGAAGATTTTGAGAGGCTTTTAAGGTTATTATTTTTCCTTTCTTGGCTGGTTTGTCCTCTTGCAGCAGTCTTTCATGTGCTCGTAAGGTTCCAATGAGTTCCTTTAATACAAGTATCTCAAGATTCTTAGCTTGACCTATGACTGTAATCATTGGTCTCCATATGATTGGAAGACATCTCATAATTTTTCTTCCTCTGTCTTGTACTGATTATGCCTTGCCAAGAGAATACAATTCATTTACTATGGTTTTAAATCTTAAATACATTTCATCAATGGTTTCTCCTTCATTCATTTCAAAAAGTTCAAACATCCGTACGCCAATATCAATTCTTGTTTCTTTGACATGGATTATTCCTTCATGACGAGTTTATAGTGTATCCTATACTTCTTTTGCCATATCACATTCATCAACTCTTTCACTTTCTTCCGTGCTAAAGGCACAAGACAAAAATAATTGAGCTTTAGAGTTTAGAAGTACCTTAGCTTTGTCTTCTGTTGCCCAGTCTGCTACTTTCTTCTTAACAGATGTTGAATCATTTTGATCAATTCTTGGTATAAAGTTTCCATCAGTTATGATGCGCCACATTCCTATATCTTGTGATTTAAGAAACAATTGCATCTTACTTTTCCAAAAGTAGTAGCCTGTACCATCAAAGTAAGGTGGTATATTCAATGATTCTCCTTCAACAATGTACTTAGCTTTTGAAAAAGTGTTCTTGAAGATGATCCCAAATTTCCTTTGCGGTTGAACAATGAAGAATTGTGGATTGAAGTTATAATATCAATCACAAGAAAAGGGGATTTGTGTTGTGATTCCCTTTTTAAAAATTAATTTATGCTTTTAATTTAAACTAACTCAAGATTAATCTTGTTTTCAAAAACAACAAAAGCAGAACGTTCTTGGTTAGTGAAATTAAAAGAAATTATCTCTACGTGATTTGTGCTAGTGAGTAAGAAATAATTAAAGATAAGGATAAGATAATCACACAGTAATGTTTCCTGGTTCACCCAAAGTGGGATACCTCCAATCTTGGTCCACTAATGTGCTTGATCCGCTGTCGCTCAAGGGTTAAATACGAGTAATAAAAACATAGCTTAGGACAACAAATCGAGTAGTCTCGCAAGGACTCCGACAATGTTAATCGAACTTAGAATAAAAAAAATAATAAATAAAAAATAACAAAAATGGGGTTTTGAATTTAGGTTCGGACATATCAGGAAAACGAATTACAATCACATTGGAACGATTAATTCACTGATTCGAGAGTTTCAGACCTATCACATATTATATCAATGGATTCAATTTCTAAATTGTGACTATATTCCTATTTGACTATAGAATTGATTAAACAAATGTAATCAAACCTATTCGAATTCTGTTTATTTGATTGGATTAAACATCACAGTAACCGATGTATTATAATTGATGATCAAGCGTCGAAAAACTATAATTTATTTAATTTAGAAATTGAATTCTGTCAAACTAATTTTATCAATCCTATTGAGATTCGAATTAAGCAATCAAAATAATAAATAATCAAATAAAAAGAAATAGAATTAATCCAAAAAATTAACATTATAAAATAAACCTCAAGGTCTTGATGAAACTCTGAAAAATTGGATTAATATGAGAAATTAGTCTTCCATTGAAAATGTTCTATTTATCCAAAAACAAAAAAACTCTAAGTATATGTATAATCTTTCTCAAAAGCACAACTGAATCTTTACTAAAAAAAAAACAAAATATATAGTACTCGAATTTTGGGCTCTAAAAATAATGGATCGATACTAAGAATTATTACAAAAAGCTCAGATCACGTAATCTGCAATTTAGACCCAGTAAAATTTAGAATTAGGCTTTTGTGCCAACATAAAAGTTGTAAATCTGATTTTTAGATTTCCAACGCCTACTCGCATACGTCAATCTGATACCTAGAGCTCAAGTTATGGCCTGCAGAGCGAGCAAGGATCAATATGCAAATAATAACATTAAAACTCAATTACGACCCAAAGTTTAGAAATATGCTAAAAAACTAATCTAGGTTCTAAAGAGCTTTCAAAATGTCACAGTACAAAGCTAGAAACATGTTCCAAAATGCATGTATCAGTGCTTGAAAAAGAATGTTCTTGCTTTTCAAACAAACTTTCTTGATCAATTTTGATCAGTTACAATGTTCACCTTTAAATGTTGAAAGGATTTTTTACAATTACCTTTCAGTCCAGAAAAGGTTTTTACAAGTCACCTTTTAATCACAAAAATGATTTTTACAAATCACTCAAACTATCTTTAAAAATATAGTCTTAAGTTTCAAATGAAATATTGAAAGAAGATTGATGGATTAGAATCTACTCAACACTTGTTTGAGTTTGATTTTCAACAGAAAACTCAGTAAAAAGATCCTTAAATCTAATGAAAGAGAATTGAAGCTTTTGCTTAATTGAAGAACTTTGATTTCTCAAGTATGATTGTTTAAGTGATTAATTGTTTGCACTTCAAACTCTTGTTGTTATCTTGATCTTGAGGTTCCTTTTATAAGTGTGATGAAGGTTGATGACATTTCACGTAGCCATTAATAATCCAGTTGTTCATATTGATCTTTTAATAGACATGTGTTCTATTTTATCAAGAACGTTCATGCTTTATAACCAAAGCGTTCTTCGTTTTTGTTTTGAGTGAATGCTGGGCTGAGATTATTTGACAGCTGTTTGGTGTTAGTTTTTTCTGCTTTGTACGCAAGTTTTCTGTCTACAGAGATGCATCATCAGTGTCCTCTTTATCCTTGTTGTCCTAGTTGTACTTGTTTCATAGGCCATCAATCTTGGAGATCGATCTTGTTCTAGTTCTTGATGTTGTTTTTCTTCTTTTAATCTTTTGTTCTTGATCATGGTTCTAAGTTGCCTTGATGTTTAATTCACTTAAAATCTGGGATAGATTCATTTCATTTTTAGAACAAATTGTCAAGAATAATCTTGTATAAAAAAGGATGATACTTTCACTAACCAAAATGGTCTTGGTTTGACTACATTGAACGATGTAACAACCAGAATGATCTTGGTTTGTCCAAACTGCTGTTTTTATGACTCAAAATGACCTTATTTTCACTAGAATGGTCTTATGTTTGTATATTATTACCAATCTTCAAATAGCACACTCAAAAGCACAAGTTAAATAGCAACATGATTTAAAATCATAATTAGAATTTAACTAACATTGTTTGATTATCTTCAAAATATTAATTTGGGATTTTGCCTCAACATGGATTGCATATCCTTCAAAATCGCATTCAAGCTCCAAGAAGCGACCATGTTTCTATTGCGTTTCCATGCCAAACTATTAGGTTGATTTGGAGCCGGTTGATCCATAGAACTGTCAACAAAAACTGAATTTGTTTTTGCTAGAAAATGCCATAGTCATGGCTTTCTTCCATGAATTGTAGTTATCACCACTCAATGGGTGAGATATCAACACAACCATAATTATCAGATGAATGAATTTGGAAAAGATTGTTACCATCCATGGCTGCCATGAGAGGTTCAACAAGCTCAATAAGAGTGATGAAGGGGAAGACATATAGAAAAAGTATGTGGAAAATCTCAATCTAATACCAAATTGAATCTCATGAATTGAATTGCATCAATTGATTTAATTGAATGAATTGAAATTACAATGAAATAGAATCCTACTTTATATAGCATGCATGATACTACAAAGCAAAAAACAAAAGAGCTCTAACTAACTTGCACAATCTGTAACTAATTCAGATAATTAATTGACTGAAAAACTAATTAACTAACTATTTTACAAAGTAATGATATATAATCTAATAATTAGTGAAGCAATCATTTATGGTTTAGAGAAGAAAATGAAGAATTTTTGTGGTTATTTTTTTTTTAATGTTGAAAAATGTAGAGGTTTGAACACCTCATTGTATGGCCAAATATGATATTCATCATCAAGAAGGGTGTGGACAAAGAAAAACTTATTTTATGTTGTCTCGTTTTGTATCTATTTTAACCCATACAAATATTTAATTTTCTATCTCAAGGCATTAACTAAATTATAACTAACGGTTAATCAATCTTAACTCTAACTAAGCAAATTGTTAAGAAAACTAGTTAGTTTGTGTGACAAGTGATTCAACTACACCTTAAGTCTAATTCATCCGTAAGAAGAAAATTTAATTTTTAGGAGAAAATTCTCAGTATTGCAAATTACTATGTAAAACATAATTTTGAAGAAGTAGTAAAAGATACTAAACCTTTTCTATTTTTTATTTAATAAAATCTATTTGAGACATCTACCAATTATTTTTTATATAAATTAAGCTTTCAACGTCAAAAGCTATTATATTCTTTTTCCTATATATAGGTATTTGAAAAAAAGAGGAAAATAATCAAACTACTCAGAAATGAACGACCGAAGACTCTAGTAGTTAGTATTGTCCTTACACGGTTGGATACGATACGATTATTAGCCTTGTTTCCATTTTTAATTTCATTGGTTGGTGAGGCTGATGTGGAGCATATTAAAATTATATTAGAACATGATTTGAAAATTACTCAAGGGAAAAGTAGTATGAAGAAAAGTGGTGTATAGATATTCTATTATAGTGTAAGTTGTACACCGCGAGACATGAAAGAAAAGTGGTATTTATAAAGATATTAATAGACAATTCTAGTTATTAATATTATTAATATTTTATTAAGAATAAAATATTGAATTTATAATCTCTTTATCATTATTAAATTTTTAACTTTCTATTTCATTCGTCTTAGAAAACTTTAAAAAATTACTAATACTGTAAGAAAAACACCCACGCACCTAAAAGAATAAAATGTCAAAAATAAATAGATTGAAAGAATATAAAACACTAAAAATATACAGATGATAAAAATATGAAATGTCGAAAATACAGTAAAAAAAAATGAAATCTGCTTAACAACCGTCCATTATTTTTATGAGTAGATATTATAATGTCAATATTGATTAAAAAGAAGAATTTTTCTTAACTGTCTATTATCAAATAGAAGTTGAAATGTCTGTTAAATAAAAAAAATAATTTACTTAATTATTTATTATTTATATAAATAGAAACTAAAATGTTAATTTTACTAAAAAGAAGTAAATAAGAACATTACCAATTTTTTTGGTGTCTATGACAATTAATTTAAGGTGAGAATCTTTAATATTTAGGAGTATTCATGGTACAAAAATTGAAGCACATTGGACCACATTAATGGTTTAGTTTAGTTCTTGAAAACCACTTTTAAATCAAGTTCAGTGCAGTTCTAAATCGGTTAGAAACTGATTTATAATATTTTGAATAAATTTTTAGTTAAAATCGGTTTAAAACTAGTTATTCGAAAAAAAGAAATTTAAAATTCTTTTGATAAAAAAATATTGATTTTTTTGAAAAAAATAGATGAAAAAAATTTCTCGATAAAAAATTTCAAAATTCTCTTGACAAAAGTTTTTTGAGAAAATTTTTTCGAGAAAAATAGATATAAAAAAATTTTCGATAAAAAAAATTTCAAAAAAATAAGTTTTGATTTTTTAAAAAAAAATCAAAAATTTTTCAAGAAAAAATATTAAATTTTTTTAAAAAAGAAATGTTTGGGTATTTTGTATTTTGTTTTTGTTGAGAAAAACAAATTTCAAAATTTTTGTAAGAAATTTTGTTTTAATTGAAGTTAAAAATATTTTAAAATTGTTAAAGTGGTTTTTGAATTAAGTTTGATTAATTGAATTGTTTTAAATATGTGGTTCAATTCATGAATCATTTAAATAGTTTGATTTTTTATAGTGCAATACAATGCATTTTATTAATATGGTTTAATTAATCATATTTTTGCACACTACTGTCAATACTCTCATGCTCTTGGGTTGAGTCTTCACCGTCAACTCAAAAATTGAAAATAAATTGATAATAAAAATTTAAGAGACCATGCATAGAATGTTGATTACTCAAATGCATTGTTCTAGTTGCATAGCCATTCTCTCTTTATTGAAGTTATTGTTCAATTCGCACCCCTTTCGATGGCCTCCTATTGCTAATCCTTAAGGAAGATTTTACATGTGTTACACCCATAATTTTTCTGTTGTGGAATAGTTTTTTGGTTGAATGTGTTGAATCTTTTTCACCACCATCTTGTTATTTCTTTTTTACCATCGTGTACTTTGATCACAATAGCCTTTTTTTTCCGCTTTGCTTTCCTTCTTAATTCTCTTTTGAACAATTTTTAGAAGCTTTACAATAATGAATTAATAAATATTCTTTAAAACAATATTACTATTATTTATAGAAGTTATTGTTGAGAAAAAATATACATGATATAATATAAAATTGTATTGATAATTTTTTGGTTGAATGTGTTGAATCTTTTTCATCATCATCTTGGTTTTTTTTTTTAACCATCATGTACTTTTATCACATTTGTCTTTTTTTATTCTTTGCTTTCCTCCTTAATTTTCTCATATTTGAATTTGAATAATTTTTCAAAACTTCACAATAATAAATTAATAAATATTCTCTATACAATGTTACTAATTTTTTTTTATAGAAGTCATTCATAAGAAAAATATATATATAAATATAATATGAAATTATATTGATATTAAGAACTTTAATTATATCAAGAGTTATAATCATGATTATATAGTTAATAAAAACAATTAACAACTAACTAGTTAATTACCAAGTCTAAACTAAATGATTGATCTACATTTTTTTAGAAAAATATTATTTAAACACTCAAAATTCAAATAACATTTTGAAAAAAAAAATAGAAATAGTGATGATATGATTGACATGATAAAAAGAAAAATACATAAAAAATTAAGTATTAAATAAATATTGAAATTTTTACGAATGTCTAAATATATGTCTTTTTAGAGTATTTGTTAAATAATCAAAAGAAATAATTATATTTTTAAAAATATATTTTTTGAATATGTAAATAAAATATTAAAATAATTCATATATAATTGTAAAATTTTAAATTTGAATTCTAAATATAATATTTAAAGTAACATTATCATTATTTATCTATAAAAAAGTTTTAAAAATATATATTTTTTAATAAAAAATTTATATTTAAAAATTTAACAAATAATTCAGTGATGTTTGTTAGCATTTTCCTTTTATATGATTAGGCTAAAAGAGAGTTCCCGGTTGCTCTCCAGTCCAATAAATGCATTTGCAATCCATTGTTAACCAAACCGGACACAAATTAATAAATAGGTCGCACCAAACCAAACAGGGTCCAAATATAGCGTCATGATGACAAAAAGAAGAAAATGATATATCATCCTAGAGATATGTCTGGGATTATTAACCTGCTCCTATTGTCTTATTGATTAGCCAGTATGTATGTTAGTTTTTTTCATCTATCGTCGCCATCATCTTCATTCTCATTCTCATTATTATGATATGAATGATTATTTGTCTTTGGGTGCCAATGTGAAGATCATGTCGATTGTGGGCGATATATTTATTTAAGGCATAAATAAATAATTAAACAGTGTATACTGTACTGTTTTTATGTTTTCTTTCGCTTTTTGTTTTTTTGCTCTCGAAAGTATTAATTTAGGAAAATTGGTTTGTGCAGTTTCCCAAAACAAATAGAGTTATATAAATGCAGCCTGACCAGTTGAAGTGAAATGACTCTGATAACATCCAGCTGGAGATTTTGAAGCTACAAAATAAAGCTACTACTAGTATGGATTTTCATTAGGACAAGATTGGTATAGAATTACCTTTTTTTGACGGGATTGTTATAGAATTCGTTGAGGATTTGTGTAGAATTTGAGATACGAAATTTATACACCTCTAAAAATTTATGTTATATTTATCTAAGAGTTTTAATTGTTGTTGTTAGTATAAAAAAATTATATTTATATCATAATTATTTTAAAAATAATTTTGATTAAAAATAAATATTTTTAATAATATAATAATTATTATTAATTGACTGTGTAAAAACTACATATTTCGTTTATATAAATTATATTTATTTAACAATTTTTTCCTTTTTTTTATCTTTCTATGATATCGCATCATATTATTTTCTATATTTATTTCACTCTCAAGATATAAAAGAGATATGTGGATATACGATTGTAATATTTTTAAGTATAATTGCATTTTTATTTTCTCTATTTTATTGATTTACGAAATTAGTTCTCTTGTTATTTTAAAAGTCGACAATTTTAGTATCTTTTTTTTATTTTTTAACTAAAAAATGATGATATGTGATGATTTAAATAATATGACACATGATACAATGATTTAGAATAATTAACACTTATAAAATTAAAATAAAACGTCGCAAAAACTTATATTTCAACTTCAAATATTTTTTAGATTTTTAACTTAATTAATGATATATGAATAATTAATGTATCTCGATAGTTATATACATCATAGAATTGCATGTCAAATGTTAAAAATATGTAAAATTATTATTTTTTAATTCAAAAATATGAAAAAGTAACTAACACAGTCAAGCTTTATTATTTTATAAATTAATAATAATAAAAAGATTAAAATTACGATTAAATATTCTTTTTTAAATTAAGTTTCTAAATTGAAGACATATCCACACATGCATCAAATACAGATATTATAAAAATGTTTATAGATACATAAAAATATTTGATATATATATATATAATTATTTATAGACCAATACATTTATATATTAAAAAAGAAGTTATTCAATAAAAAAAATATTTAATTAATATTATATTTTAAATATATATATATAATTATTTTAAATATTTAATTAATATTTAATTCGTCCTTTCTCTTTTGTCAAAAATTATCATATTCTCTCTTTTTTAAATAAGACAGTTTTGTAAAACAGTTTTGTATTCTCAACATAAAATTTTCTTTTAATTAATTCTAATAAATACTATATCTTTATAGCAATAGTTAACTATTGTCTTGCAATATATTAATGGATCAATTAAACCGACAAACAGACCAAGTATTACTATTCCCACAAAAGTTTAAAAGTTTTATGCATTTAATCTCATTTTTTGCATTGATTTAAGTAAGCAAATAAATCATCATGTTTTTTTAAAGAGGGGAAGCTAAGGTTCTTTTGTTGTTATTCTGAAAGAATATTATATACTGTACATCATGCAAATTGAACACTTTTTACCTTTTTTATAAGCTATCTTTTTTACCTTTTGTTTAATTGAATTTCGTAAAATTAGAAGATGAAAAAAAATAAAACTCCATTTTTAAATAAATAAATAAAAGTGATACTTTTTATCAAATTATGTTCTTTAAAAAAGTAAAAAATAAACTATGTGTTATAATTATATATGATTTGAATAGTTGAACATTAAATAAAATTAATTATAACATAAACTACGTAATCATATCATGTAAAATAATATTTAAAATCTTAAAAAACACATATTAAAGCTAAAAGATATAGAAGTTTATTATAAAAAACATAATCTGTCTCTAAATATAATTTCATATTTCAGATATTATGTTATTATTTTGTAAACCTCTCTAATTAATATTATTAACTTATAAGATAAAAATTAAAGTTAACATATTTATATTTCCTTCAAAACATTAACATACATTAACATACAGTTAAAATATTTACATACATTAAAGTAAATTTACCAACTTTTTCCATATATCAAATGCAAAGAATGTTTATAAAAAGGACAAAAGGGAGTAGTATAAAGAACAAGAAATTTAGAACAAAATTGAAAAGGGTGTGTGGTCCCTTGCGCGTGGGTTAACTTTAGAATGAAAAAAAATTGTTTTTAAAATAGGCACACAGAGGAAATGAGGAGGGGTCAGATATGTCATGCTTTTGGGATCATTGCAATAATTGAAGTCATGCAGGCTTTAATGATAAGCTGCAGAGAGAGATGCGTGAATTATTGGGTGGGACCCTTTTGTTTCAGAAAACGAACCATTGCCAAAAAGTGACCCTCATGTAATAATTGTCGATGAAAATGGAATGTTAAAAAAACCATAATAATAATGCCCCACACACCCTAACCGTGAACAAGGCATCAATTGAATATGATGAACTTGTCTCTCTCCTCTACCTATATTCCACCACAATCACAGTTTTCATTTCTCAATCATGCACGAGATTTGCGAACTAGACTAGACAATGACAAGGGTATACCATCCACAAAATGCAACTTCCCCATTTTGAATGATTTCAAATGGTTGAAAAAAAAGTTTAATCCACTTACATATTTCACTTTTTTTTTTAAATCACAAAATGTCATACTTTAAAAAATATATACTAAAATTTTTTAGTTTTAAGTTGTTTTTTTTTAACAATTGAATTATTTATTATTTAATAAATAAAAAATAATTAAAATATTTAAAAAATAAAATACTATTAATAAAATAAAATACATTAAATTAAACAAAAAATGTCAGTTGACTGACGAATTGAAAGAAGTTGTAGCAATTTCATATCAATACGGACATTTTTGGCATGTTTTATGAGAGTTTCTTGGGAGTTATATCGGATATTTTTGACATGTTTTGTAGGAGTTTTTCCGGAGTTATCATTTCTAATATCTATTCTTGAATAATGAATAAACAGTTAGTTAAATTGGTAAATGTCTGTTGTTTTTGAGTTTGAAAAAACTGTTTAAAAATCACAATTTGTGTCACCAAAGATATTATTGGATTGAGTCGCGGACTAGGTCGCTCTCTTTAGGACGTTTCGCGGCACCATCAAATTGTGCAGACAGACTATCAATCACGACGTCCCTAGGATAAAACAGTCCAGATTCATTGTATCGGAGTTCCACTGCACCGTAAAAAACCGTTCTAGAATTACACCCTCAATATGGCTATTAAAGCAATTCTCAATATGACGGTTAAAGTCACTCTCAATAAGGCGGTTAAAGCCTCGCAATATGGTACTATGACCACTCATAAATCAAAATGACTACACTCTAAAGGTTTGCGGCATAAAAACCACTTTAAAAGGATAGTTGTATTATGACCACTCAAAAATCGATGGAACTACGGTATAAAACCACTCTAAAAGGATAGTGGTATTAGGACCACTCAAAACTCGACGGAACTACGGCCTAACAACCACTCTAAGATATCGAAGGGACTACAGTACAATACCGCTCTAAAATATCGAAGGGACTACGGTATAACAACCGCTTTAAAATATCGAAGGGACTACGGTACAATACCGCTCTAAAATATCGAAGGGACATAAAGAAAGGGAGAAGTGGCTCGGTAACAATCGAGCAGAATATAAGAGGGAGAAAAGAAAAAATTGGAAAATGCATCCAACTTTGGTGTGCTTTTCATAATAAATTGACACTCTTTATATAATGATGGAAGCAAACCCACATATGTTTTTCTAACCAATGTGGGACTTCAACAAAATTTTGAGAATATTTATATAGTGATTAAAACTATTCAAAATGAGAGCTTTTCAATGTGGGACTTCAACAATTTTGAAATTCACACATTATGTTCCAACAATCCCCCACTTGAATTAAAAAAAATGTTTCTAAAATAGCGTCAAACGCTTCTATAAGATTGTGCATAAGCAAAGGTGTCTATGACTTGAACCTTTGCATAGCAAGTAAGATTCTGATTTAACAAGAGTGACTCGTAGTCTTGAACTCTATCTCGGACATCAAACCCACACACAACCTTTTCATTAGGTGTATTCTAAAAAGCCTGTGCATATATGGCCGTGCACGTCTATCATAGTATAGTGAACGCTCTAGGAATTTTTGCCCCGAAATTCCATAAGAAACGGCCTCATTTCCACATTCACATAGGTGAGTCTATCAAGAGTACTCTTGTAGCTAGGTACTCCCTCCACATAGAGTATAGATCTCATTAAGAGTTTCTATTATCTCAGCCTCCCATCACTTAAGGAATCATGCTTATGTTAAATATAATAACATGTTCATCTCATATCACTATGACTTGTTATTACCCATTGAACCTAATTCTTGGGATCTCCAGTCTTTTAGGTCGAGTTCCCATCATGAGTGACTCATCTATCTATAGGCAATAGTCTCATCCTTTTGGATGTATTTATGACTTTTTCTCTAGCCAATCCTTTCGTCAAAGGATCTGCTAAATTATCATCAGTGCGTACATGATCTACTATTACAGCTCCTTAAGTAAGTAATTCTCTAATTGTACTGTGCTTACGACGTATTTGTCGTCTCTTACGGTTGTAATAACGATTCTCAATTTTTGCAATAGCCGCGGTACTATCGTAGTGGATCAACATAATTGGCATAGGTTTTTCCCATAAAAGGATCTCAGCTAGCAAACATCTCAACCATCTCGCTTCTTCACTAACAATAGCTATTGCTATCATTTCAGACTCCATAGTGGATTGAGCCAGTATCGTCTGTTTCTTCGATTTCCAAGATACAGCCCCGCCGGCTATATTAAAAATATAGCCACTGGTTGCTTTGGAGTCATCTGATAAGGTATTCCAATCAGCACCATTGTATCCTTCAAGTACATCAGGAAATATTTGATAATGTAATCCTAGATTCATGGTCCTTTTTAGGTATCTCATGACTCTTTCGATAGCGTGCCAATGCTCTATACTAGGTCAATTGGTAAACCTGCACAATAGTCTCACGACGTAGGCAATGTCGGGTCTAGTACAATCAGTGGCATACTTGAGGCTGCCAATGATGCTCACATATTCAGTTTGTCTAACACCTTCACCAGTGTTCTTAAAAAGTTTCATACTTGGATCATATGATGTGCAAGCAGGTTTACAGTCAAAGTATTTATATTTCTTTAGGATCTTTTCAACATAATGAGATTGATCCAAAAAAATTCCCTTTTCCGACCTAGTAATCTTGATTCCTAAGATTACATTCGTTTCTTCGAGGTCTTTCATATCAAAGTTGTTACTCCACAATGATTTCATAGCATGAATGTTTGAACCAAATATGAGTAAGTTGTCTACATAGAGACATATGATAGTGAAAATTCCATTTTCAAATTTGTAATAAATACATTTGTCACTTTCATTCACTTTAAACTCATTCGATATAATCAAATTGTCAAACTTTTCATGCCATTGCTTAGGAGCTTATTTAAGACCGTATAGAGATTTATCTAACTTACAAACCTTGTTTTCTTGTCCATGAATTACAAAACCTTCAGGTTGTTCCATATAGATTTCTTCTTCCAGATCACCATTTAAAAAGGTTGTTTTAACATCCATTTGTTGTATAACCAAGTTATGAATTGCTGCTAGAGAAATGAGTACCCTAATGGATGTTATTCTAGTGACTGGAGAAAAATTGTCGAAGAAATTTATATTTTCTCTTTGCCTAAAACCTTTGGCTACAAGGCGTGCGTTGTATTTATCAATAGTTCCATCGGGTTTTAGTTTCTTTTTCAAAATCCATTTACAACCTATTGGCTTGCAACCAGGAGGCAAATCTACTATATGTCAGGTCTTGT
The DNA here is from genome assembly GCA_037974295.1 of Cicer cuneatum. Taxonomy (NCBI): domain Eukaryota; kingdom Viridiplantae; phylum Streptophyta; class Magnoliopsida; order Fabales; family Fabaceae; genus Cicer; species Cicer cuneatum. Next base: position 34,139,607 of record JBBPBO010000001.1, read on the forward strand.
TAGATTCTAGAGAATCCATTTCATCGTTTATAGCTTCTTGCCGAATATCTGCATCCAATGATGACAAAGCTTCTTTGAGATTTGCAGGATCCTCTTCTAAATTATAGGCCATATATTATGGTCCATAATCTTTAGCAACTCTGATTCTCTTACTTCTTCAAGTTTCCAATTCAACTTGTTTGTTGCTTTTAGTGCTTCTTGTCACGGGAGTATGACTTGGTTCGTTGCCCCCACTATTTCTCGATTTGAAAGGGAATTTATTTTCATAGAAGTCTACATCATTTGACTCTATGATCACTTTCACATTTATGTCATAAAACCTATACGCTTTACAGTTTACTGCATACCCAATGCATACACATTTATATGCTCTACTGACGAGTTTAATTCGTTTGAGATCGGGGATTCTAACATAAGCCAGGCAACCCCATTTTCAAAGATAAGACAAGTTTGATTGTCTTTTCTTTATTATCTCATAATGAGATGTTTTGTTTTTAGACTTTGGAACTCTATTCAAAACATAGCAAACTGTCAAAATAATTTCCCCCACCAATGAGATGCAGCACCAGAGTTAAGCATAATAGCAACAACTAGTTCAGTCAGAGTCATATTCTCTCTTTCAGTTTTACCATTCATTTCAGGTGAAAAAGGTGTTGTGGTTTCATGTATAATTCCTTGAGTTTTATAAGACTCATTAAATAAACTAGAATCATACTATATTCCTCTATACTACGAAAACTCTTAACATTATTTCACTATATTCCTCTATACTATATTCCACTATATTTCTACTAAATTGATTTTCAATTTCAATTACAGAGATTCTAAACATGTCAAGCGCTTCACTTTTATTTTTCATTAGATATACAAAAGTATAGTCAGAACGATCGTCAATAAAAGTGATAAAATAACAACTTTCATTTCTTATTAACGTTTCATCAAGTTCACATATATCAGAGTGTAATAAATCTAAAGACTTACATTCTCTAACTACAGATTTATGTGAACTCTTTGTTATTTTAACTTGACTACAAGAATCACATTTTTTTTTTCAAAATCATTTAAAGATAACATTGGTATTAAACCTAAGTTACTTAAGTTTGAAATAACATGTGTTCACATGACAAAGTCTAGCATGTCAAATATTAAAATCACACAACATGTAAACAGAATGAGACTTTCTTAATTTCAACAATTAAATTTAAACATGCCTTGGATATAAGTAAACTCTTCCTAATTTAGAAAAATAATAAACAACATTTTGTTTTCTAGAGACAAGTTATCATACTCTTTAGATAAAATTCGTTTGTTTTAAGAATTTTTGAAATCCTTCCAAACAGAGGCAATTTGTTGATAATAACAATCAATTTGAAATTTATCTAAAGTCATACCTTAAGATGATCTCTTAAGCTATCTTCTGAATTTCTCCACGTATTTGTCATCGGTAATCTGATACTTGAAGTAGCGGCTACAACACACTTTTTAGCTCGAAGTTCCTCGGTATCATATTTCTTCTTTATAGCATTTTAGGCTACAAGAGACTTTTTAGCTCCAACTTCCCCTTCTTAAAAGCATCTCATACCTGTCTAGCACTATTGCTAGAACTGTAGTATTCATACAGATCACCAGTAAGTCTATTAAGAATATAATTATTCTTATAAAGGTAATCATTACCCTTCCATGGGTTAATTCTCCAGCTTTCTTATCCTTTTTTGTTTGCCTCAAAGAAACATATCTAGTAATGTCTTCGGTTGACATGGCAGAAAAAAGTCTTAAAATTGTTGTTTTTGAGTTTGAAAAAACTGTTTAAAAATCACAATTTGTGTCACCGAAGATATTACTGGGTTGAGTCGCGGACTAGGTCGCTCTCTTTAAGATGTTTCGCGGCACCGCCCAAATTGTTCAAGGCAGACTATCAACCACGACGTCTCCAGGATAAAACAGCCCAGATTCACTGTATCGGAGTTCCACTGCACCGTAAAAAACCGTTCTAGAATTACAGCCTCTATATGGCTATTAAAGCAATTCTCAATATGACGGTTAAAGTCATTCTCAATAAGGCTGTTAAAGCCTCGCATTATGGTACTATGACCACTCATAAACCAAAATGACTACACTCTAAAGGTTTGCGGCATAAAAACCACTTTAAAAGACTGCGGCATAAAAACCACTTTAAAAGGATAGTTGTATTAGGACCACTCAAAAATTGACAGAACTACAATATAAAACCACTCTAAAAGGATAGTGGTATTAGGACCACTCAAAACTCGACGAAACTACGACATAACAACCGCTCTAAGATATCGAAGGGACTACAGTACAATACCGCTCTAAAATATCGAAGGGACTACGGTATAACAACCGCTTTAAAATATCCAATGGACTACGGTACAATACCGCTCTAAAATATCGAAGGGACTACGGTATAACAACCGCGTTAAAATATCCAATGGACTACGGTACAATACCGCTCTAAAATATCGAAGGGACAAAAAGAAAGGGAGAAGTGGCTTGGTAACAATCGAGCAGAATATAAGAGGGAGAAAAGAAAAAATTGAAAAATGCATCCAACTTTGGTGTGCTTTTCATAATAAATTGACACTCTTTATATAATAATGGAAGCAAACCCACATATGTTTTCTAACCAATGTGGGACTTCAATAAAATTTTGAGAATATTTATATAGTGATTAAAACTATTCAAAAATGAGATTTTTCAATGTGCGACTTCAACAATTTTTAAATTCACACATTATGTTCCCACAATGTCTCATTCATAAAGAATGAAACGACAACTAACGAATGAAACGACAACTGTGATTCAGTGCACTGTAGTGATGATTTACAACACCATATTCTCTAGACAAATAACATAAATGATATAAGGGAAATAATTATTCAACTAAGAGAAATAATTATTCAACTATTTTGTTGAGAAATAATTATTCAACTAAGATAAATAATTATTCAACTATTTTATTTTTCAAATTTTTTAGAAATTTTTTATTGAAAGTTAATTGATTTATGTTTTCATTTCTACTTGATTCTTGAACAATTTGTTCATTTTCATTCTTCTCTCTCAAATCTCAAATTAGAATTGTCTCATCATAATCATGATAATAAAAAAACATAAAACAATCGATATTAAGATTAAAGTATTTGACAACAAAATTTATTGCAAAAGAATAAAAAAAAAATATTCTTTCCTTTCCTTTTCCCTTCTTTCTTCATTCAAAACTCATTTAATTTGGTAAATGTTTTAGAAGTCAAAGTACAATCAAAGTTATTTATGATAGAATTTGGATCATTGTGGTACAAAACATTTTCAGCATCTCCAACATTATAAAAATATGAATTCGGATCCTTCTTGTAGATGGTATTTCATAGATATATGTCGTCAACAAATTTAAATTTCTTTCAAAATTCTTTGTTAAACACCTTTTAAGAACAAAAATTTAGTAATATGATTTTTCTTTCTTTATAACTCGCCTAATTGGCATTCTAGTTTATATCATAAATAAAGATGAATGCAATATTTTTCTTTCTTTATTTGATGTATTTTCGACATTTTTTTTCGTAACTTTCAAGGTAAGAGTGTAGTAGACACTTTTCGGATTGCCAGGGGATATTAAACAATAGTTAGTTAGTTGATATAATTAATTATATTAACTAGTTGTTACTTATTTGTTATAAAAATCTTATATAATTTGATGTAATTGAACAATTCTCTCGTTATTTAATAGACTTTTCTCTCATTTTATTATTTCTATTTAAAATTGGAATATTATTTTAACAACTCTCACCTATTATAGATAAATTTATATTATTATAACAATTCTCTCCTATTTTGCAGATAAAATAGTCATTTAATTCTATTTTGTTAACAATTTACTCCTAATTTTTCTCCGGATCTAATAAATAAAAATAATAATAATAAAAAAAAAGGCTAAATAGCACATGTGGTCCCTTAACTTAATTTCAGTTAACGTTTTAGTCCTTTATCTTTTTTGTTTTTTCCGATTTGGTCCTTTATTTTAATTTTAAGTGACAATTAGATCTTTTATGTTTGAAAATGTCAGCAATGTTATCCTTTTTTTTAAAAAAAATTCAAAAAAGTCATCAAAATTTTCAAGCAACACGATAAAATTATTTATATTCTTCAATATAATATAAATTTCATCAAATTCGAAACTCAAATCTTCAAATAAACTCATATTTCTATTTTTAACAGCATCAAATAATGAATGAAATTTGATGAAATTTTTGTATGAGTTTATTTGAATATTTGAGTTACGAATTTGATGAAATTTGTATTATATTAAAGAATATAATTAATTTTATGGGTTTTGGTTGAAAATTTTGATGAGTTTTTGAACTTTTGTAAAAAAAAAGGATAATATTGTTGACATTTTAAAACATAAAAGATCAAATTGTCACTTAAAATTAAAATAAAGGACCAAATCGAAAAAAAAAAGATAAATGACTAAAACGTTAATTGAAATTAAGTTAAGAGACCACAGATGCTATTTAGCCTAAAAATAATTATAATAAAAATAACTATAATTTAAAAAAGTAAATTATATTAATAACATGAAACAAAATACATTAAATAGAAGAAGAAAAAAATACAATCTATTATTAAAAATTCAAATTTGATGTATTTTTTTCTTCTATTTAATGTATTTTGTTTCATGTTATTAATATAATTTACTTTTTTAAATTATAATTTTAATTATTTTTATTATAATTATTTTTATTTATTAGATCCGGATAAAAAATAGAAGGAAGTTGTTAACAAAATAGAATTAAATGACTATTTTATATGCAAAATATGATAGAGTTGTTATAATAATATAAATTTATATATTAAATTATAAGATTGAGTTGTTAAAATAATATAACACGTTATTTATTTTGCCACATCTTTTTCAACAAAATTTTTTATTTTATTAATAATATTTTTTATGTATTTTAATTATTTTTAATTTATTAAATAATAAATAATCCAATTGTTAAAATGAAGAAACAAAATTAAAACGTATAGGTGGTCGTATATCCGGGATGCGACCTCCTATTGATTTAAAAAAAAATTATCCTTCACGAGGTCGCAGTACGGATGTGACCTACTGAAAGAAAAAAAAGTATATATATATATATATATATATATATATATATATATATATATATATATATATATATATATATTTCAAAGTAGGACATTTTGGTGAATTTTTTTTAAAAATAAGATATTTAAATCAATTAACCTGAAAAAAGGGGTAATGTATTTTTTATAGATTTATTTTATGTCAACGTGACAAATGATACATAGCATTTTAATTACGTTGGCGCCTTATATCATTTACAACAATCCAATAAATATTATTTCTTATGTATTTAGATATAAATATCTAATATAGTATATATTTAACACTTATTAAAAAGAAGTTAGTAATTTAATCAATATATTTTTTTATAGACAGGTGAATAAATTGTCTTTTATGTATAAATATATTTAATATCGACTTTTTTTTTTATTTCAATACAAATTAATAGTATTAACTAATGTTATGTTTGAAAATAATTAATAATGCAATCTAGTAAATTGAGATGAGGACTTATATTTATGAACAATTGTTTTGCGATGAGTACTTATAATTAATGACAGAGAATATTAAAATAAATAAGAGAAAACAAAAAGATTAGGAGAACTATACCAATACCCAAACAAGTTGAAAAAAGGACTATTAAGTAATTACTTCGTAAAAAATCTTACTAAAAAAAATTCAAAGAAAAATTTATGGTGAAGAAAAAAATAGTACAACCCAATATTACAATGGTAGTGAATTATCAAAATCCAAACCCAATTAATGAATTATAAAGCTGAGAAAAACAACTCTTATTTTTGAAAAAAATCATCTTTGATACTAACAAACATAACATCCCACCATAAAAATCCGATGATTGAAAACCATAATTTGCTAAGGTATATGCACAAGTGTTACCTTCTCTAAATATGTGGGAAAGACGAAACCCAAATCCTCTAATCCTAAAAAGGCAACTATTCCACCTATTTTTGATGGTCCAATGGGCCAGACTATTGTCATTGAAAGCCTTTACTGTTAGAAGAGAATCACACTTAAGTCATAGATTAATCCAACCCTTATTATAAACAATTTCAATAGCAACACATGGTCACAATAAGCTCGAACATGTACGGTTGTATTAACTCCAAGATTGGTTGCAAAACATCCAACAAAGGTACCATTTGAATCCTTGAAAAGACCATCCCAAGCAGATAAAACAATAAAGCCTCCAGAAGCTCCATCCGAGTTGCATTTAATCCAAGCCATAGGGGAGGCCACCGATACATGGGTGTAAGGGAAGAAGCGAAAGGAGGATGACACTTAACATTGAAGAATTTAAGCACATAGAATTCTTTAATGGATGAATTCATGACACCTTTGAAAAAATTAGCAGATAAAGAAACCACACACCTGATGCCATTTTCACATTACATAGCACATGGGCCATCCAAGTCCAAAGGTGTATGGCAAATTTGCATCCTTAACAAATATGATTAGTAGATTTTAAATCACGACCACATAAACTACACCAGGAAACCAAAATCAAACTTTTTTTACAAAGAATTTCATCAGTTTCAATAAAATTATTCCATAATCTTTAGAGCATTAGGGATTAGTCGGGGGGATTAGGCTAGTCTTGGGCCTGTGTTGACAGACCAACAACACATGACCCAATTTTTTTAAAGAGTACTATAGGCCCCAAAATATAATGAGAGAAATGTTCATCCTGCACTATAAGTGAAGGTGCAAACACTTGAAAGGGGTTGAATTGTTTTTAACAAAGTTGATAACTTTTTGCTAATTTGATGAAGGTTGGTTGGTTTTTATGAATTACTTAGATAAGAAACAATCAGATTTAAAGGCAGCAAATAATGAAAACATAAAATAATTGGACACATAGATTTATCCTGGTAACCAATAACTTCGCTACACCCAATCCCCTCATTCAGAAGGCTTTCATCCACTAATTCAAATATCTTGAATTACAAAACATCTGACCCTCCAAGCCAGTTTTCCTAACCTGATAACCCCAGACTTTTGAGGAACAACCCCACCTTGACCCTACAAGCCAAGTCTTCCCAAACAGCCTGACAACTCCAGACTTTTGAGGAACTAACCACCTTGACCATACAAGCCAAATCTTCTCCTAACAACCTAATAACCCTAGATTGAAGAAGGAACTAAACCAAAATCGGGATGGATACAAAAGATTGAAACTTTAAGTGTTTGGTTCTAACAAAGCTGATAATAATAATAACTCTCACACTCTAAGAAAAGAACACTCAGAAAATATTTGTAACTTGAACAAGTGTTTCTCTCGTTGAACTCCACGATGAATTTGAAATTTTGAGCTCATGAGTCATTCTACTCTTTTCTGATTTTCGATGCTCTTATTATTCTTCAGCTTTGAGTATCTATTTATAGTTAAAGTTTGGGCTTCAATTTAGTCGTTGTTTAAATTTGAATTGTATCTTCTTTAAATTGAGTTTGTAAAATTATTCAGATTGATTATGTTCGTATTTTGTTCAAATTGAGTTTGTAAATTTTCCAGATTGATTCTATTCATATTTTTTTGTAGACAAATCTTGACCAAATCTTCTTCAAATATTTATCAAATCTTCTTCAAATCTTGGCCATATCTTCTTTTCAACTTGAATATGAAGAATTTACAAACTCAATCTAAAGAAGATATAATTTAGAATTAAACAAGGACTACATTGAAGCCAAAATTTTAACTATAAATAGATACTCAGGGATGAAGAAGAAGAGCATCGAAAATTAGAAGAGGGTAGAAGAACTCAAGCTCAAATTCCAAATTCATCTTAGAGTTCAAAGGGAGAAACACTTGTTCGAAGGAAATTTTTTTTTTGAGTGTTCTTTTCTTAGAGTGTGGGAGTTATTATTATTATCAGCTTTCCAAAAGCAACTACTCAAGTTCCAATGTCTTGTATCCAACCCGATAGTGGTTTAGTTCCTTCTACAATCTGGGGTTGTCAGGTTGTTAGGAGAAGACTTGGCTTGTAGGGTCAAGGTGGTATTGTTCCTCAAAAGTGTGGGGTTGTCAGGCTGTTTGTTAAGCCTGGCTTGGAGGGCTAGGTGTTTTGTAATTCAAGGTATTTGAATTAGTGGATGAAAGCCTTCTGAATGAGGGGACTGGATGTATCCAAGTTAGTGGCAAACCAGGATAAATCTATGTGTGCAAATATTTATGCTTTCATTATTCGCTCCTTCTGAATCTGATTGCTTCTTATCCAAGTAATTCATACCAGCCTTCATCAAATCAGCAAAAAGTTTTAAACTTTGGCAAACACAATTCAACCCGCTGCTCGTGTTTGTAGCTTCAATTGGTATCAGAGGTCAGTCTCAAGGCTGAACACTTTACAGTGTTTGAGAAAAGATCAAAGCATTCAACATGTCTGGATTTAGTGAATCAACATATGAAGAAATTGAGGTATTTTCTGAATTTACTCGATATGATTTAATTACTGCTATAAATGATTTTTTAAATTTTAATAACAAATTTTCTTTAAAACTAAAAACACTTAGGAAAGAAAATACAAATCTAATTGAAAAAGTTAATGTTTTAAAGAATCAAAGTGTTGAATTTAAGACAGCTAATGCAACTCTGAAAACTAATATTACTGAACTTAAAACGGAGAATTCAAATTTGAAAAATGATGTTACTGAACTTAAGATAGATAATGCAACTCTGAAAACTGATATTACTGAACTTAAAACAGAGAATGCAAATTTGAAAACTAATATTGCTGAACTTAAGGGTGAAAATCTAACTATGAAAAGTAATTATAGTTCAACATCAATTTGTAACTCTGATAAGCATGGAGAAGTATTTCAAGATTTTCTTGATAATGGTATGGAAAGAAGCAAGTATGCATCTATGATTTATGGTGTTAGTAGGAATGGTAAAAGAGGAATAAAATTTCAAGAAAAAGTAATTGAACCTATATTTGTTTCCTTTGATAATTTATGTACTATTTAGTATAAGAAAGGTCATACTAAAATATCTTGTCCTATGTTAACCACATGGAAAGACAAGAAACCTTTAAGAACTAACAAACCAGAACCCAACCAGATTTGGGTACCAAAAGATAAAATTGTTTATGTTACATATGTTTTAAGCAACCAAATTGAAACACCAGTCATGGTGCCTAGTCAATGGATGCTTGCAATATATGAAGGGAAAAAAGTCTATGTTCCAACACCTACCAAAGAGAAGCCAATTGACTCTGGTGGAAGAAGGACTGGTCAACACAATACATATCAGAACCAGAACCATATGATGAACCAGAAATAGCAGAGAAATCACACATATCAACCAAATCAAAATAGGCATAGAAATGACACTTATCAACAAAACTGGAACTACCAGAAGAATCAAAATTACCATCATTTCCAAAACTATCAGAGGAACCTGATACATCAGCAGGAAACGAAGTGTCAGATTAACAATCAGAATCAAGAGACTTCTTTGAACACTCCAATCAAATTTATCAAGACTACAAACCTGAATGGGAATTCAAATCCCTTCATCCAGACCCTCTAATCATAAAATATGAAAATTCAGAATATGAAAACTAGAAAAGAAAAAATAAGAGGGTTTTTGTTGGAACCAAGTTGGTTTTACACTTAAAGTTTTGATGTTAACAAAAATATTTTATGAATAAATTTGACTTCGAAGAAGGATGCCACCAGAGGATACCTCCAGAGGATGCAACCAGAGGATGTCACCAGAGGATGTCAGAGGATGCCACCAGAGGATGTCACTAGAGGATAACACTAGAGGATATCACCAGAGGATACCTCTAGAGGATGCCACCAGAGGATATCACCAGAGGATACCTCTAGAGGATGCCACCAGAGGATGTCACAAGAGGATACCTCAATGGATGCCACCAGAGGATATCACTAGAGGATCCCATCAGAGACAAAAATCAGAGGATATCATAAGAGGCAAAAATCTGAGGATATCGTCAGAGGCAAATATTAGAGGATATCATTAGAGGCAAAAAATCAGAGTGTCGCGTCCGGTTTGTCCGCGAAAAATGATTCACCACCAATTTTATTTTATTTTTTTCTAAAAAGAAAAAATTAGATAAAACCTAAAAATAAAGTTTTTGAACCAAAAAATGGATTCGGGAGTCCATTACGAGTAGAGAAAGTAATATTACCCTACATCGTCCGTTAAAACGGTTACCCTATAATTAATTGTATACAAATTATATATTTACTTAATTATTTATTTTTACCTCCTAAAAGAATAATAAAAAGGAAAATAAATTATTTATATTAATAAAAGAAAGAAAAATATTTTTTTTTTATAATTTGATTTGACAAGGAGAAAACCTTGCTCCTACGTATCCCCAAGTGCAATAGGGAAATCAAAACACACGTAGTTCTTGGGTAAAAAATATTTATGTGTTATCCGATTTTATTATTACTCTATTTTAACTATTGTTTTATTATAGTTATTATTATATATGTAAAAAAAAAAGGTAATAATAATAATAACGAAAAAGAGGTGAGATGTGTTCACGGATTGTTTTTTATTTAAATTTATTTATATGGTTTTAGAGTTAAGAAAAATTAGTTTTTGTTAGAGAAAACAAATAATGTGACGGTATGTGAACGAAACAGATGAACGCAACGACGAAACAAAATATGCAGCATGTTAAAGAATTTTGTTCGTGCGTTGTCGGATCTGTTGCCACACAAAGGCCACCGACGGCTAGGGGTGAGTGATGTCGCGCAGCGAGCGAGGAAGAATTTCATCCGGCGGCGACTAATAATTCTAATCCTTAAAAAAACAATTTATTGATCTAGTTTGTTGCTATGGTTTTTTGGGTTATTTGATAAACCATAATATGAGTTTTGTGTTATTTTACAATTGGGTGAAGTTTGTTTTACTTGGTGATTGGTTTATAAGCATGAATAATTTATATTTTTTTTAGTATATGTGTTGCATAACAATTTTAGGAACATGTACAATAGATTAAAAAAATGAAAGCTTAGAAAAACTAAATTGCGTTTTTATTTTATTAAATTGAAGCAATAATAAAAAGAAAATAAGAGGAGGATAAGAACATTGATACATGCTCAATTGGTTTTTGCTAGACTGAGTTTATCAAAGTTTCAATTGTCTACTCCTCCCTATTTTTGCCTCTTATTCTCTCTGTTTTTTTTTTACTCTTCATCGTGCTCCCGCCTCTTCTACTCATGGTGTAGACTATTTATAGACTTTCAGGTTGAAGGTTACAAAAGACAAAGAAATAATTGTGGATTGATTACCAATTACTAATCATCAATTTGTTTTCGGTTTCTTTTCATTCAAATGGTCACCATTATGCTGATTTTTATTACTATTCATCAATTTGTTTTCGTTTTTTTTCATTCAAATGGTCACCATTATACTAATTTTTGTTGTCATCAATCCATTTCCTTTCAATTTCTTTTTATTCAATTATGTACCTTTTTTTTTGTTTTAGAAAAGAGTGAACGCCTGAACAAGAATCAGAGACAAATAAGAACCAATAACACTCATGATTGTATAAAGTTGATAGTCTAATTTTTTATTTTTATTTGTAGTTATTATATTTTTCTCATTTTTTATATATAATATTATATTTTTTTTATATAAAAATGTCTAAATAAAGCGGACAAAATTAGGTGTCAACACAGAGAATATCATCGGAGGAAAAAATCAGAGGATATCATCCGAGGCAAAAATCAAAGGATATCATTAGAGGCAAAAATCAAAGGATACCTTCAGAGGCAGGAATCAAAGGACATTATTAGAGGATACCATCTGAGACAAACATCAGAGTATGAAAGAAGACATGGTCAAAATTTGTAGAAGATTTGATTCAAATTCGAAGAAGACTTGATTGAAATTTGATGAAGATCTGATCAAAGTTTGTAGAAGATTTGATTTAAATCAGAAGAAGATTTGGTTCAAATTTAAAAAGGAACATAATCAAGTTGAAGAATTTACAAAAGAAATATGAGCAAAATACAATTCGAAATTAAACTTGGACCAAGTAAAAGCCCAAATCTCATCTATAAATAGATACAACAGGCTGAAGAAGAAATTATCAAAAACAGAAAAACTCAAGCTTAAAATCCAAAATCATCTTATCCGTTGCTGCTGAATCTGATTGCTTCTTCTCAAAGTAATTTAAATCAACTTTCATCAAATCAGCAAAAAGTATTCAACTTTGGCAAACACAATTCAACCCCCCTTCTCGTGTTTGCATCTTTAATTGGCATCAGAGCTCGGTCTCAAGGCTGAGCACTTTACAGTGTTTGAGAGATTCAGTGAAGAAGCTGCAGGAGGAAACATCAACAGACCACCTTGAAGGTGCAAACACGAGAAGGGGGGTTGAATTGTGTTTGCCAAACTTGAATTGTTTTTGTTGTTTTGAAAAAATGTTGATGTGAATTACTTGATGAATAAATAATCAGACTTAGCAGCGAATAATAACAGCATAAGAGCACATCGATTTATCATGGTTCACCTAGTCCCTTCATCCTGAAGGCTTTAATCCACTAATTCAAAACCTTTGAATTACAGCATCTGACCCTCCAAGTCAGTCTTCCCAAACAGTCTATCAACCCCAGACTTTTGAGGAACGATAACAACACCTTGACCCTACAAGTCAAGTCTTCTCCTACCAATCTGACAACCCCATATTGAAGTAGGAACTTCCACACCTTGACCCTCAAATCAAGTCTTCTCCTACCAATCTGAAAACCCCAGACTGAAGAAGGAACTTCCACACCTTGACCCTACAAGTCAAGTTTTCTCCTACCAATCTGACAACCCCAGATTGAAGAATGAATCTACATGTAACACCCCGAGATTAAAATACAGCGCGAGTGTATTTTTTTTTAAATAAATAATCAAAATGTTTTTCCCAATTTATTACTTCAAAGGAATTGAAATAATATTTTCTTTAATTCATTTCATAAAATGGTACGTCGTAATTTAATCGATGAACGTAATTAAATAGTTTCATCGTAACATCACTAAGTACTTAACTCTGGAAATTAATAATAAACATTAATACATTTCAAAATGTAGTAGTGTCATAATCTCAAAAGGAAATATCAGAGTGCGGAATAGGTTAGCGGAAAAGTAATACAATAATTTCCAAATAAAAACAAATTACATTTTCCATCTCAAAATCCTATACATTAAATCTAACCGATCATGCACTAAAGCTACAGTAGCACGGATTTCCTCCGCATCCCATACAAGTCTCATCCGACTCCGCCGCTCGCCTCGATGTAACCTCCTCCTCCTCATCATACATAGAGGGATCGGTCTCCTCTGAAGTTAGATCGATGCACTATCTAGGTCGCTTAGGCGGTGCCGGAATCTCATAACAATCATTGGATATCCTAGATGGACCCGGAATATCAGCTGCTACTGGCGTCGGCCCTTTGTTCTTTTCTTCCGCCTCAGAATCACGTACAGCCCCTCCAATCTCTGGGTTAGGAGTCACCACTCCTACGGTGGCCTCCATCTCAACCCCTCCAGCTGGCTCCTCCGCATCATCAAAAATTCCGTGCGCCTCCAATACCAAACGGGAAGGCACAGGAAAGTCAATCCTCGCATAGGTGTGCTCCACATAGTTCACCGCTCCGTTAGTCCTACAAGTCCTCTTCAATCTCCCCGTGTACGTGGCCCTGCTTGAGATGGGGTCGTATACCCAAGCAGTAGGCACGGAATGATAAATGAAATCGAGCGACGTTTCCGTCGTCTGGGGACCCACAGGTGACATGGGTTTGGGGGGCATCTGAGGGCAAAGCCCAATTTCCACAATAATAGTAAAGGGTCACCGACCGAAATTAACAATTAACACATAGCATATATCTCACAGTAACAAATATATCCATGGCATATCATATAACAATGATGAAAAATAAAGATGCTCATTTTGAAATTTCATGACATGTATGCCTTTTCAAAACTACAACTATTTAATATGGAAAATATGTTGTAAGTACAGCCAACACTTCAGCAATCACAATCATTTATCAGAAATTCAGATTTTATAAAGTACTCACACACATCAATTTCCAATCATCAACATATATCCAAATCGTGACCCACCGGTCAATCACCCCGATGCAATATGTATATGCTCATGTATTCAAATTCTTGGAATTACCAAGGTGCAATCGCTCAACAGACCAGCACAATTGTAAATATGTTTGACTTTAATGGCCCTCAAGACCAGGGTGCAATCGCTCAACAGATCAGCACCAGTGCAGTCGCTCAACAGACCAGCACTCGTGCAGTCGCTCAACAGACCAGCACTCGTGCAGTCGCTCAACAGACCAGCACATTTAACATATACCAAGGTACAATCGCTCAACAGATCAGTATTAGTGCAGTCGCTCAATAGACCAGCACTTGTGCAATCGCTCAACAGATCAGCACGTTTTTGCGCATTTCAGGGTACAGTCTCAACAGACCAGTACCAGTGCAGTCGCTCAATAGACAAGCACTCGTGCAATCGCTCAACAGATCAGCACGTTTACGCATTATTCTATGGCACATCGCGGGTACCACCTGACTATGCAATGCATGAATATGCAGTGTTTTCTCTTCACTGAAAACAGTATGCAACATCAGTAAAATTCATGCCTTTCCATCGTTTCTCAAAACATCTCAACACAACAAATTTCATTATCATCACATCATAAATCAAACATTCAAACGTCTCATCATTTCCACTTCACATCATCTTAAAACTCCATTCTTATTCATCAAGACCTTCCCTCTATCTTCCTCAACTCTTAAAATTCATAAAACAATGTTTAAAACTGAGATTTCGGGAAAACACGAATCTGTATTCGAATACAGCTTCCTTGCATTCGAATACAAAAGCCAAATCAGTGCAAAATCAACACTCTGTATTCGAATACAGCCTTCTTGTATTCGAATACAGAGGCTGTCACAGTGTAAAAATAAGTATTTTCACAACTTCAGTAGAAGTCTTAAAAGCTTCGTCATTACCACTTCAAAATTATCACAAACTCCATTTTAATTTGTCACAAACCTTCGCAAATGCTCCCCAACACTTAAATTTTATAAAACAATGTTTAAAACTTCGGATTTCTGAAAAACACAAATATGTATTCAAATACAGATCCCTTGTATTCGATTACAGAAGCTGAAATTGCAATTTCAACACTCTGTATTCGAATACAGCATACTTGTATTCAAATACAGCATACTTGTATTCAAATACAGAAGGAATAACAGTATATATTCAGCATTTTCCCAACATCATTAAAGGTTTCAAGAGTCTCATCATCTCGTTTGCAAAACTATTTCAAAAACTCCATTCTAAATCATTTCAAACCCTTCCAAAGTTTCTCAACACTTTAAGATTCACATGACAGTGTTTAAAACTTGATCTTCTTGAAAACACGAATCTGTTTTCGAATACAGCTTCCTTGTATTCGAATACAGAAGCTAAAACTTGAGTTTCTTGAAAAACCCGAATCTGTATTGGAATACAGCTCCCTTGTATTCGAATGCAGAAGCTAAAATAGTGAAAATTAGCATTCTGTATTCGAATACAGTGGAAAAATTGTAGTCCTGTATTCGAATACGACAAGGTCGTAGCCGAATACAGAGGCTAAGTCAGAAGCAAAAATCCTTCATCTATATTCGAATACAGAGGCCCATATTCAAATACAAGTTTGAAAACTTGAGTAAAACTGAAGCTTGGCAGGTTGTATTCGAATACACTCAACCTGTATCCGAATACACCTTCGAATTCAGTGAAATTTTCCTGAAACTACAACACATTTTCAAACTTTTTCCTTTGAAAAACCAGCACAACGCCAAAACAGTTTCTTCATTCTTTTGAACTACAAAACTCAGGCATTTTTCATCAATAACAACTTTTCCAGAAAAACACTTTCATCATTTTAAATCATTCTCTTTTGAAAATATCAGCAACACCAGAATCACTTAAAAACAAAATGTCAACCACAACAGAAAAGACATTTTTCAACGTTTACATTGTTGATCATTTCTCAAAACAACATGCAAGGTATTCCCAGCATTCTTACACAACCAATCACAACATTCAAAGCATTTTCAGTTCTCTCACACAAGCAGAACAACATTAATGCATTCAGCCAAACAACAACCATCACATAGCAACATAACACCAACATAATGCATTTTCGCATTTTATAACAACATTCAAAGCAGTTTTATGAACATGCATTTTAATCATCTTCAAAATAACATGCAATACATTTTTCAACTTTCCGACATAAACAAAACAACATTAATGCATTCAACCAAACAGAAACCATCACAGAATCAGTACACATCAACATAATGCATTTTCTTCACTTTTTTTCAAAATGTCATTGCATTCAACCAAACAGAAACCATCACAGAATCAGCTAGAAAGTGGAAGGTGCCCTTACCCTTGTTGCGTTTCTGCTACTGTTCACGTTTATGCGTCAAAAATCGGCGAAACTCCCGCTCGCGTTCTCCGCTACGAAAATGGGTTCTCTAGCTCCGTAATGATGAGGAGAACAACTTTTGTTATGGGGGTTTTCTGGTTTGGTGCTTGGATTTCCAAGTAATATCACTTTTGAGGAACTCCCTTTTTTTTTTTGGTCGTGAAACAGAAATCAGAATGGGAGAAGGGGGAAGGTGAGTAATGTTACATGCAGTAAGAGAGGAGGAATGGGTTTTTGACTTTGCCCTTCCTTGTCACTCCTATATATAGGCTTGTGTGGGTGCCACCTCACCCGACACTTGTCTGATCCTCAGCACTTAACCAATCTCGTCACAATTAGCAGATAATCCCTTAATTAACTGTCTGATAATTTAATTACTCATAATTAAATTAACTTACTCTTCTTCCAATAATCTTAATTCATCTTCCAATATATATATATATATATATTCACACAAAAACATACATATATTAAATATTTTACAAATATCCCGAAAATACACTTAATATTAATTCCATAATTTTAAATTTAAGGGTCTTACACTACACCTCTAACGGGTTTGATTACAAGGGTTTGGAACTCTGCAAAGTTGCTTCTGGATAAGCTGATTGTTGCACTGTTTCACTCTCAAAAACTCTTAGAAAATTTTGCTTTTGCACTCAAGTATTTCTCTCTGTTGAACTCTTGGATAACTTTGGATTTGAAGCTTGAATTCTTGTGTTTTTCGATCGATTTGAACTCTAAGATGAATATGCATTTTATGCTTGAGTTCTTCTATTTCTCGATTCCTATTGCTGTGGCTTGAAGCCTCCTTTTATGACTGCAATTAGGGCTTTCTACAAGCTTAATTTCGAGATAAATCTTGCTCAGATTTCCTTTGAAAATTCTGTTGGCCAATCCTGTTTTACTTTAATTTGGAACCGTATCTTTGTTGATTCAGATTTCATTCGAATTTCCTTCAAGTCTTCAGTGATTTTTGAATAAAATCTCCTTAATACTTCGATCAGATTTCTAACAAAAATTAATCAAGTCTTCTTCGAATTTTAATTAAGTCTTCACTAATCTGCATCATGATTTAAATCTGAACCATATGATCGGCTGATCTAGACCAAGTCTGGACTATGTGATCTGATGTGTACCATTCTGTTTTTTGATTTGGACAATGTAACCTTCAAATATGAACTATGTGATATTCTGATCTGGATTTGTGATCTTCTAATTTGAACCATGTGATTTGTTTTGGACCATGCTATCTTTTGGTCTGGACCAAGTCTAGACCAAGTCTAGACCAAGTCTTCTGTTCTGGACCAAGTCTGGAACATATCTTCTGTTCAAGACTGAGTTATCTTCTGAACTCTGTTTCCTTCTGGTCTGACCAAGTCTCCTTCTGGACTAGATTACCTTCAGGTCTTACCTGTTGGAACCAAGTTGGTTCTAAGTTTTAGGATTTTGATGTTTACAAAAGCACTCAATGTAATCTTATTTTGTACCTTGAGTTATTAAATTAAATGCCACCAGAAACTGAAGTAATCAGAAGCAGAAGATCAAAGGATTCCAGAAAATGAATTCGGGAATTACCAGAAGATACTCCAGGATCACCAGAAGATATCTTTTCTGGCCCAGATCAGAAGGAAGAAATGTCAGAAGAAGATCTGGACCATACTAGAGGAAAGCCTGCCAGAGGGAGAGCTGATCCAGACCAAGAGGAATCAAATATCAAATTTATTCCAGAAGTTATTGTGACCAGAAGATGGCCTGACAGTGAAATATTAAACTGCTCAAACTTGTTCCAGACTCAACCAGAAACTATGTTTTAGGGTCCAGAACAAGAGAATCAATCCAGATATGACCCAGACCATAAGATAGCATGATTCAGGGCATGAAACTAAGTCCAGACCAGAAGAAATGAATTCCAGAATCAATCCAGACCTGGTCCAAAATCAAAGGTAAAATGTCCACACTGAAATATTTATTGTCCAGATTTAATTTCAATTTAATCCAGACCAAAGGGAAGATTTCCAGATCAATGGTTCAGAATTAATTATTTGGTCCAGTGATGGTCCAGATAAGAAGATCAGACCATGGCCCAGTATTGGCCAAAATCAGAGGGACAGAATGTGCAGTCCAGCAAAGGCCGAGTTCAGAGGATTATAGCATATCAGGTGCGCATCCAGGATGGCCGAAATCAGAAGATCAGAGGGTCAGAAAGTGTGGTCCAGGGATAGCCGAAATCAGATGATCACAGCATATCAATTAGGTTGGTCCAGATGTGGACTAGCGTATGAAGATCCAATGGTCCAGATTTAATCAGGAAAATTATACGGTGGAGAATTTAATTTATTTTGATCAAAGGATTAAAAACATTTGCTACAAAAATAAAGTGAGGTGTTGTGGAATTCAGGAGCTGTGGAGGGAAGGATCCAACAGATTTAATTGGCCAATTATTTTGAAAGAAAATCTGAAGATTTGTTTTTTATTTAAATAAAACCCAATTGGTCAAGTTATTTTTGCAAGAGAATCCAGCAAGATTCAGTTCGAAATTAAGCTAGGAAGAGGCCCAAATCTACATGTATAAATGGAGGCTCAAGGCAGAATACTCAAAATCGAAAATCACAAAAGAGTCATACACTTCCAAAAGCAAACACCCATATTTTCATAGAAGTCAATTGTGAGTTTCAGCTTTCAAGAAGCAAGTACTCTTGTTATTTTCGTTCCACTGTGTCAAATCTAAGTTGTTGAAGTAGAGTCTACAAGCTGAGGGAGTCAGTAGGGGTAGCAGGTTACTTGGCAATTAGATTCATAGTGTTGTGTGTTAAATCTAAGTTGTTGAAGTAGAGTCTACAATCTGAGGGAGTCATAAGGGGTAGCAGGTTACTTGGCAATTAGATTTATAGTGTTGTGATTTCTTCTACAATCTGGGATTGTTAGATTGGCTGAAGACAGGAGCTGCATTCCTCAAAGAAGTCTAGGATTGTTAGACTGTTTGAGAAGACTGACTTGGAGGGTCAGTAGCAAGGTTGTAATTCAAGGTTTGAATTAGTGAAATCCTTCAAGGTGAAGGGACTGGACGTAGCCTCGTTAACGGTGAACCAGTATAAAAACTGTGAGTTTTATTTTTACTTTTATCCGCTGCTAACTCTGTTTTTAATTATATATCAAGTTTTGTTTCAAAAGTATAAAAACAGGAAAAGTATTCAAGTTAAGTCAAACACAATTCAACCCCCTTCTCGTGTTTGCACCTTCAATTGGCATCAGAGCTCGGTCTCAAGGCTGAGCACTTAACAGTGTTTGAAGAAAGGTCTAAGGGGTTCAACATGGCAAAATCCAGAGAAGAATTGGGAGGCAACATCAACAGACCACCACTGTTTGATGGAGAAAGGTTTGAGTATTGGAAGGACAGAATGAGAAGTTTTGTCATATCTCAAGATCCTGAACTATGGAACATGATAGTTAGAGGATACACTGCACCTACTGATCCAAAAGATCCAACTAAAGAATTAGACATGGATGATATGAGACCAAATCAGAGCAGATTACACAAACTTCATCACAAGTCTAGAAACATCATGATCAGTGCCATCGCATTCAAGGAATTTGACAGATGCACAAATAAAGAAACAACAAAGAGCATATTCGACAGTTTGAATCTGACCTATGAAGGAACCCAGCAGGTTCAAGAAGCAAGGGCTAACATATTGGTCAAACAGTATGAGATATTCAAGATGGAAGATAATGAAAATATTGATGGAATGTTCTGCAGATTCCAGACTCTGATATCTGGACTGAAAGTCTTGAAGAAAAGCTACACAACAGCAGATCATGTCAAGAAGATTCTAAGAAGTTTACCAAAAAATTGGAGACCAATGGTTACTGCAGTTCAACAAGCCAAAGATCTGAATAACTTAAGACTTGAAGACCTGATCAGCTCACTCAGGTCTCATAGAAGAAGAAGAATCTGGCTCTGAAGTCGAAACAGAACAAAGCTGCAAAGGTAGCATCAGAATCAGAGGATAGTGACAATGACTGTGATGATATGGCTTACTTAGCCAAAAAGATGGTTAAGATCTGGGAAAACAGGAAGAAAAGAAGCTTCAAGAAGAAACATAACAACAGAGAAAAGGAAGAATCTGACAAGAAGAATATTGTTTGTTATGGATGCAATAAACCTTGACATATCAAGCCAGAATGTCCAAATCTAGAAAAAGGCAAACAGCACAAGATGAATTCCAGATACAGAAAGAAGAGTCTGATGGCAACCTAGGATGTATTAGAATCAGAAGAAGAATCGTCTGATGAAGAAGAGGCAGAAACAGCAATGAAGGCACACATCAGGTCTGCTTCTAGACCTCATAATGGCACGAATTCAATAAGGAAAACAGGCAAAAGGAAGAATGATCGAAGCAATCATTCAGGCAAGTCTGGGAGCACATCAGAGGAAGCAATTCTGTCTCTGATGGCTCATACCAACTCATGTTCTGGATACAGCTCAGGAACAGAATCAGAAGATGAAGACAGTGAGGTAATTTCTGATCTCTCTAAATCTGAATTGATTGAGACTTTAAAAGACTTGTTAAATGAAAACAATAAGATGTCTTTAAAACTGAAAACTCTTAGGGAAGATAAGAAAAATCTAACCAAAGAAGTCCAAGTTTTAAAGAATCGAAATTCTGAGTATGCAATTGAAAACAAAGATTTTAAAACTGAAGTTGCAAGACTCAAGTCTGAAAACCAAACTCTCAAAAGTAATATTTGTTCCACTTCTAAAACTGTTTGTGAATCTGATATGCATGAGCAATTTTTTCAAAACATTATTTCTAATGGAATGGAAAGAAGTAAATATGCATCTATGATTTATGGAAACAGTAACTCTGGAAAGAGAGGTCTTGGTTTTACAAAAATAATTACTGAAAGTAAAGCTATTCATTCTGATGTTTTATGTATTGTTTGTGCTAAGAAAGGTCACTCTGAACTATCTTGTCCAATGGTAATATCTGAACAAGATCAGAGAGTTGTTAAGACTAACAAACTTGGACCCAATCAGTTCTTGGTACCAAAAGATCAAATTGTCTATGTTGCAGATATTCTGAGCAACCAGAAGGAGACACCAACAATGGTGCCTGGACAATGGATGTTGGCAATGCACAAGCAGAAGAAGGTTTATGTTCCTGCTACAACGAGACAAAAGCAATCTGAGTCTGATGGAAGAAGGTCTGGTCAACCCAACCTGAACCAAAATCGGAATCAGAACCAAAACTGGAACCAGAAGCACAAAAACTGGAACCAGAACTTGAATTGGAACCAGTACCAGAAGCACAGAAATTGGAAACAGAACCAGAACTGGAATCAGTACCAGAAGCACAGAAACTGGAACCAGAATCAGAACTGGAATCAGTATCAGAAGCACAAAAACTGGAACCAGAATTGGAATCAATATCAGAAGTACAGGAACTGGAACCAGAACCAGAATCAACACTGGAACAAGAACCAGAATCAGTACTGGAACCAGAACCAGAACAGGTATCAAAGGTTCAGGTATGATCATCAGAAGTACTCTAATTATCAGAATCAGTATAACTACAGGAATTATCAGAATCACCAGAACCATCAAGGTTATCAGAATCACCAGATTCACCAAAGTTACCAGAACCAAAACATGTTCCAGAATCACCAGAGGAACATGGTGTATCAGCCAAAGCATAAAAAGAGGAATCAGAATCAGGAGAGTTCTTCAAACACTCTAGTGAGATTCATCAAAAAAACAAACCTGGAAGGGAATTCAAATCCCCTCATCCAAACCATGTAATCACAGAACATACAGATTAAGAATCTGAAAATCAGAAGCAAGAGGATTTTCAGAGTTGACATAGAGGTTACATCTTGCTGTAAATACTATTATTATTTTATATTTATGTTTACTGTGATAGCAAGAAGCTTGATCTTAACAAATCAAAGCTAGATAAGTATTCTGAAGGTTTTCAAACTGTCAGAGGAACCAGGTGATTCACACGAATTGAACACTTCAGCAGAAACAGCATTCCAGTGGTTTCAAAAACAAGCAGAAACCACCAGAAGCAGAATTAATGGTTTGGCTGTACTAAGTTCATTTTTAAATTAATTGATTTATATTATGGTATATGACAAGCTGCTTGATCTTGACAAATCAAAGCAAGATAAAGATAGTGCAGGGAGCAGAAGCAGAAGAAACAAAAGTACTTGGAAAGGTAGAGGATACAAGCAAGTCAACAACACATGACAAATTTTTTCAAAAGATAAATCAGATTAAGTCAGAAACAGCCAAGATAAGTCAGATGAGAAATCCGGATATTTACCAGAATCTGAAGCTGTTACAGATTCACCAGAACCAGAAGCTGATACAAATCCTCCAAAACCAGAAGTTGATGCGAACCAAGCAATGTTGATGAAGCTTTGGCAGAGGAAGGTTGGATACTTGCAATGCAAGAAGAGCTGAATGAATTCCAAAGGAATGATGTTTGGGATCTGGTATCCAGACCAAACAAAAACATTATTGGAACTAAGTAGGTGTTCAGAAACAAATTCAATTAAAAGGGTGAAGTTGTAGCTCTAAGATACAGTCAACAGAAAGGTATAGATTACACTGAGACTTTTGTTCCAGTGGCCAGGTTAGAGGCAATTAGAATTCTCTTATCATTTGCTGCTAATCATGATATAATGCTGTATCAAATGGATGTTAAAAGTGCATTCTTAAATGGCTACATAAGTGAGGAAGTCTATGTCAAACAGCCCCCTGGATTTGAAAATTCTGATTTTCCAGACCATGTTTTTAAACTTAAAAAAATCTTTATATGGTTTAAAACAAACACCAAGGGCATGGTATGACAGACTTAGTAACTTTCTGCTTAAGAATGAATTTAATAGAGGCGAGATTGATAATACACTATTTAGGAAATCCATTAAAAATGATATTCTGATTATCCAAGTTTATGTTGATGATATCATATTTGGATCCACTAATGGCACTTTGTGCAAAGAGTTTTCTGATCTAATGCAGAAAGAGTTCCAAATGAGCATGATGGGAGAACTTAAGTTCTTCCTAGGAATTCAGATTCATCAAGGTAAATCAGGTATACTCATTCACCAATCTAAATACACCAAAGAACTTCTTAAAAAGTTCAAGATGAGTGACTGTAAGCCTATGGCCACCCCCATGCACCCAACCTGCTCACTTGAGAAAGATGAAACCAGCCAAAAGGTAGACCAGAAAACATACAGAGGTATGATTAGATCCCTTCTTTATTTAACTGCTTCTAGACCTGACATCTTGTTTAGTGTTTGTGTTTGTGCCCGTTTTCAAGCTGACCCTAGGGAATCGCATTTAACTGCTGTCAAACGAATTTTAAGATACCTTAAAGGAACCACCAACCTTACTTTATTATACAAGAAAACCCCCACCTACAAACTCAAAGGTTTTTGTGATTCTGACTATGCTGGAGACAAGCTGGAAAGGAAAAGTACAAGTGGCAACTGCACCTTCTTAGGTGATAATTTCATCTCTTGGTCAAGCAAAAGACAAAGCACCATTGCCATGTCAACAACTGAAGCTGAGTATACATCAGCAGCAGGATGCAGTTCACAGTTACTCTGGATGAAACATCAACTTGAAGATTACAACATCTTTGAAACTAATATCCCTTTGTTATGTGATAACACTTCAGCCATAAACCTGACCAAGAACCCTATCTTACACTCTAGAGCCAAACACATTGAAATAAAACACCATTTCATTAGGGACCATGTTCAAAAAGGGACTTTAAGCATCCAGTTTGTGGACACTGATCATCAATGAGCTGATATCTTCACCAACGCATTACCAGAAGATAGGTTCGAGTTCATTAAGAAGCATCTCAGCATTACCTCCATATCTGACTAGCTCAAGTAGTCATCTTAGGAGTTTTTAAATTTCTTGTAATTTTATTTTCTGTCTTTTAGTTTATGTTTTTAATTTCTGTACTTTGTAAAAAGAAAAAAAAATACAAAAATAGCAGGACCTCTTTTTGGCTGATGACAAAAAGGGGGAGAGAGAGAGAAAGGAGAAATAAGTAAGCAGAGAAGGAGAGATAAAAAGAAAGAAGGAGCGACAAAGAAAGAGTGAAAACATAAGGAGTTGAAAAGGAGAGGAAACAGGGAGAGAGAAAAACAAAGAAAGAAAAGAAAGAGTGAAAACATAAGGAGTTGAAAAGGAGAGGAACCAGGGAGACAGAAAAACAAAGAAATAAAAGAAAGAGTGAAAACAGAAGGAGTTGAAAAGGAGAGGAAGCGTGAAGAGAGAAAAAGAAAGAGAGAATAAAGAAGGAGTTGAAAAGGAGAGGAGAAGAGAAGAAAAGAAAGAGTGAAAAGAGAAGGAGGTGAAAAGGAGAGTATCAGACATAGGGGAGAAATTGGTATGAGGGGGAGTAATTCCAGTTTTCGAGTTATAAGTTAGCAAAATAAGTTAAGGTTTTGTCATCATCAAAAAGTGGGAGATTGTTGGAACCAAGTTGATTATAAGTTTTAGAATTTTGATGTTTACAAAAGCACTCAATGTAATCTTATTTTGTACCTTGAATTATTAAATTAAATGCCACTAGAAACTGAAGTAATCAGAAGTAGAAGATCAAAGGATTCCAGAAAATGAATTGTGGAATTACTAGAAGATACTTCAGGATCACCAGAAGATACTCCAGGATCACCAGAAGATATCTTTTCTGTCCCAGATCAGAAGGAAGAAATGTCAGAAGAAGATCTGGACCATACCAGAGGAAAGCCTGCCAGAGGGAGAGTTGATCCAGACCAAGAGGAATCAAATATCAAATTTATTCCAGAAGTTATTGTGACCAGAAGATGGCTTGACAGTGAAATATTAAACTGCCCAGACTTGTTCCAGACTCAACCAAAAGCTATGTTTAAGGGTCTAGAACAAGGGAATCAATCCAGATATGACCCTGACCATAAGATAGCATGATTCAGGGCATGAAACTAAGTCCAAACCAGAAGAAATGAATTCCAGAATCAATCCAGACCTGGTCCAAAATCAAAGGTAAAATGTCCAGACTGAAATATCTATTGTCCAGATTTAATTTCAATTTAATCCAGACCAAATTCCAGAATTAGTCCAGATCAGAGGGAAGATTTCCAGATCAATGGTTCAGAATTAATTATTTGGTCCAGTGATGGTGCAGATAAGAAGATCAGACCATGGCCCAGTATTGGCCAAAATCAGAGGGACAGAATGTGCAGTCCAGCAAAGGCCGAGTTCAGAGGATTATAGCGTATCAGGTGCGCATCCAGGATGGCCGAAATCAGAAGATCAGAGGGTCAGAAAGTGTGGTCCAGGGATAGCCGAAATCAGAGGCTCACAGCATATCAATTAGGTTGGTCCAGATGTGGACTAACGCATGAAGATCCAATGGTTCAGATTTAATCAGGAAAATTATACGGTGGAGAATTTAATTTATTTTGATCAAAGGATTAAAAAGATTTGTTACAAAAATAAAGTGACGTGTTGTGGAATTCAGGAGCTGTGGCGGGAAGGAATCAACAGATTTAATTGGCCAATTATTTTGAAAGAAAATCTGAATATATGTTTTTTATTTAAATAAAACCCAATTGGTCAAGTTATTTTTGCAAGAGAATCCAGCAAGATTCAGTTCAAAATTAAGCTTGGAAGAGGCCCAAATCTGCATCTATAAAAGGAGGCTCAAGCTAGAATACTCAAAATCGAAAATCACAAAAGAGTCATACACTTCCAAAAGCAAACACCTAAATTTTCATATAAGTCAATTGTGAGTTTCGGCTTTCAAGAAGCAAGTACTCTTGTTATTTTCGTTCCACTGTGTCAAATCTAAGTTGTTGAAGTAGAGTCTACAAGCTGAGGGAGTCAGTAGGGGTAGTAGGTTACTTGGCAATTAGATTCATAGTGTTGTGTGTTAAATCTAAGTTGTTGAAGTAAAGTCTACAATCTGAGGGAGTCAGAAGGGATAGCAGGTTACTTGGCAATTATATTTATAGTGTTGTGATTTCTTATACAATCTGGGATTGTCAGATTGGCTGAAGACAGGAGCTGCATTCCTCAAAGAAGTCTAGGATTGTTAGACTGTTTGAGAAGACTGACTTGGAGGGTCAGTAGCAAGGTTGTAATTCAAGGTTTGAATTAGTGAAATCCTTCAAGGTGAAGGGACTGGACGTAGCCTCGTTAACGGTGAACCAGTATAAAAACTGTGAGTTTTATTTTTACTTTTATCCGCTGCTAACTCTGTTTTTAATTATACATCAAGTTTTGTTTCAAAAGTATAAAAACAGGAAAAGTATTCAAGTTAAGTCAAACACAATTCAACCCCCTTCTCGTGTTTGCAGCTTCATTACCAAGTCTTCTTCTGGACAATGTTTCCTTCTGGTCTGAACCAAGTCTCCTTTTGGACATGCTTCCTTCTGGTCTGGACCAAGTGTCTTTCTGGATCATGTTTCCTTCTGGTCTGGACCAAGTCTCCTTCTGGACTATGCTTCCTTCTGATCTGGGCCATGAATAACATCCTCTGATAATGTCATTGTTTCTTCCCTCTGATGATATCCTCTAATTTGATGATATCTTTTGATGTTTGCCTTTGATGACATCCTCTGATTCTTGCTTCTTGGCTCAGACAGTTTGCACTCATTCTACCTCTGGATCCAACTCTAGAAGTGAAACCGAAACACAACTGGCTCTGATGGCTTACACAAGCTCTGCCTCTAGATCCGATACAGAATCTGATTCTGGAAGTGAATCATTAGAAAATGAAAAAAAGGTATTTTTTGAACTTAGCCGATCTGATTTAATTACTGCAATGAATGATATTTTAAATATCAATAACAAACTGTCTTTAAAACTGAAAACACTTAGGGAAGAAAATTCAATTCTAACCAAACAAATCGACGTTTTAAAGAATCAAAATGCAGAATGTAAAACATAAAATGCAACTCTTAAATCTGATATTACTGAGCTTAAGTCTGAAAACCTAACTCTAAAAATTAATCTTTGTTCAACATCAAATACTGTATGTAATTATGATATGCATGAACAAGTGTTACAAGGTTTTGTTGCTAAAGATATGGAAATAAGCAAATATGCTTCTATGATTTATGGGGTTAGTAAAAATGGTAAAAGAGGCTTAGGATTTGATGAATCTATAACTGTAATTAAGCCTATTCCCTCTAATGTTTTGTGTGCTGTTTGTGCTAAGAAAGGTCACTCAAAATTGTGTTGTCCCATGATAAAATCAAGGAAAGACAAGAAACCTTTCAAGACTAACAAACCTGGACCCAACCAGATCTGGGTACCAAAAGATAAATCTTGATCTGTCATTTATCTAAGCAAAAACCCTATTCAAAAAGGGATACTAAACATTCAGTTTGTAGACACTGAACACCAATGGGCTGACATATTCACCAAACTACTACATGAAGATAGGTTTAATTTCATCAAGGAAAACCTAAACCTTACCTTCATATTTGACTGATATTGTGATCACTTCAAAGTAGTTTATTTTTTTATTTTCTTGTAATAAGTTATATTCATGTTATTAAAAAAAAACGAAGCAAAAAAAAAAAGCAAAAAAAAAAAAAGAATATTTTTTTCTTTCATGTCTTTTTGTCTGATGACAGAAAGGGGAGAAATATATTTGATAATGCGGGGAGAAAATAGTACTTAGACTTAGTGGGAGCGCTATGTTAGGGGGAGTCAAAGAAATACAAAGAAAAGTTGTTATAAAAAGTACAAGTTTATTCATCATCAAAAAGAGGGAGATTGTTGGAACAAAGTTTGTTTTACATTTAGAGTTTTGATATAAACAAAAGTATTTTATGAGAACAATATATTAAACTTCAAAGAATGTGAAAAAAGATTCATGTTTTTGAAGAAAATCTAAAATAAGATTTAATTGAAATTTATAATTGAAGAAAATCTAAAATAAGACTGGATTCAAAATTATATTTGATGAAAATCTTAAAATCAGATTTGATTCAAATTTATAATTAAAGAAATTCTTTCACCAAATTGAAAAGAAAATATGGTCAAGATTTAAGGAAGATTTAATTAAGATTTGAAGTAGATTTGATTAAGATTTCATCTTCGAAGAAGATTTTAAGAAGATTTAATTATGATTTGAAGAATACTTAATTAAGATTTGAAGAATATTTGATCAAGATTGGAAGAAGATTTGATCAAGATTTGAAGAAGATTTAATTAAGATTTGAAAAAGATTTGATCAAAATTTGAAGATGATTTGATCAAGATTTGAAGAATATTTGTTGAAGATTTGATCAAGATTTATCTACAACAAAATATGAACATAATCAATCTGAAGAATTTACAAACTCAACATGAACAAAATACAAACAGAATCAATCTGAAGAATATACAAACTTAATCTAAAGAAGATACAATTCAGAATTAAACAAGGACTACATTGAAGCCCAAATTTTATCAATAAATAGATAATCAGGGTTGAAGAAGAAGAGGTTCGAAAATCTGAAGAGAGTAGAAGAACTGAAGCTCAAATTCCAAATTCATCGTAGAGTTTAAAGAGGAAACACTTGTTCGAAGGAGAAATATTTTTGAGTGTTTTTTTCTTAGAGTGTGGGAGTTAATATTATTATCAGCTTTCCAGAAGCAACTACTCAAGTTCCAATCTCTTGTATCCAAATCGATAGTGGTTTAGTTCCTTCTTCAATCTGGGGTTGTCAGGTTGTTAGGAGAAGACTTTTCTTGTAGGGTCAATTTGGTTTGGGAAGACTGGCCTGGAGAGTCAAGTGTTTTGTAATTCAAGGTATTTGAATTAGTTGATGAAAGCCTTATGAATGAGGGGACTGAATGTAGCCAAGTTAGTGGTGAACCAGGATAAATGTATGTGTCCAAATATTTATGCTTTCATTATTCGCAGCCTCTGAATCTGATTTATTCTTATCCAAGTAATTCATACCAGCTTCATCAAATCAGCAAAAAGTTTTCAACTTTGGCAAACACAATTCAACCCCCTTTAAGTGTTTGCACCTTCAGTTAGCATATGACGAGATGTTTTAGTGTGATATTTCTTATAGCAAATAATACCTAAATCATCATAGGGAACAAACTTAGGTTTACTTTTTCTTGAAATCCTATTACTCTTTTGCCATTCCTATTAACACCATAAATCATAGATGCATATTTGCTTCTTTCCATACCACTATTAATTTTTTTTTGAAATATTTAATGGTTATCAGAGTTAAATGTGGTATTTTCAATTGATGTTGAACTATAATTACTTTTCGGAATTAGATTTTCATCCTTAAGTTCAGCAATATCAGTTTTCATATTTTCATTTTCTGTTTTAAGTTCAGTTCAATTTTTAGAGTTGCATTATCTATCTTAAGTTTAGCAATATCATTTTTTAGAGTTACATTTTCTGTTTTAAGTTCAGTAATATCAATTTCTAGAGTTCCATTTTCTGTTTTAAATTCAACAATTTGATTCTTTAAAACATTTACATTTTCAGTTAGATTTGTATTTTCTTTCCCAAGTGTTTTCAGTTTTAAAGATAATTTGCAATACTTATTTAAAAAATCATTTATAACAATAATTAAATTAGATCGAGTATATTCAGAAAATACCTTAATTTTTTCATATGCTAATTCACTAAATCCAGACATGTTGAACCCTTGGATCTTTTATCAAACACTATAAAGTGCTTAGCCTTGAGACCTAGCTCTGATCCCAATTGAAGGTGCAAACACGAGAAGGGCGGTTGAATTGTTTTTGCGAAAGTTGATAACTTTTTGCTAATTTGATGAAGGCTCGTTGGTTTTTATGAATTATTTAGATAAGAAGCAATCGGGTTTAGAAGCAGAAAACAATGAAAGCTTAAATAATTGGGCAGATAGATTTATCGTGGTTCACCACTATAAAGAACTAACCACATTGACCCTACAAGCCAATTCCAAACAACCCCCCGATTGAAGAAGGAACTAACCACCTTGACACTACAAGCCAAGTTTTCTCCTAACAACCTGACAACCCCAGATTGAAGAAGGAACTAAACCCTTATTGGGTTGGATACAAAAGATTGGAACTTTAAGTGTTTGCTTCTAACAAAGTTGATAATAATAATAACTCTCACACTCTAAGAAAAGAACACTCAGAAAATATTTTTCCTTCGATCAAGTGTTTCTCTCTTTGAACTCTAAGATGAATTTGGAATTTGAGCTTGAGTTCTTCTACTCTTTTTTTATTTTCGATGCTTTTCTTCTTCAGCCTTGAGTATCTATTTATATTAAAATTTGGGCTTCAATTTAGTCCTTGTTTAATTTTAAGTTGTATCTTCTTCATATTGAGTTTGTAAATTATTCAGATTGATTATGTTAGTATTTTGTTCAGATTGAGTTTGTAAATTCGTTAGATTGATTCTGTTCAAATTTTATTGTAGATAAATTTTGATCAAATCTTCTACAAATTTTTTTCAAATCTTCATCAAATCTTCTTCAAATCTTGATTAAATCTTCTTCAAATCTTGACCATATCTTCTTCAAATCTTGACCATATCTTCTTTTCAACTTGGTCAAAGATTATCTTCAATTATAAATTTGAATCAAATCTTATTTTAAATTTTCTTCAATTATAAATATGAATCAAATCTTATTTTAGTATTTCTTCAATTATAAATTTGAATCAAATCATATTTTAAATTATCTTCAGTTATAAATTTGAATTAAATCTTTTTTTAGATTTATTTCAATTTATATATCTGAATAAATTCTTATTTTAGATTTTCTTCAAAAACACGAATCTTCTTTCATACTCTTTGAAGTCAAATATTTTGTTCTCATAAAATACTTTTATTATTATAAAAACTCTAAGTATAAAATCAACTTGGTTCCAGCATTACCTCCATTCTCAAAGAGTATCATCCAATAGGATTATTCCAATAGTTACAATTGAGGCCATCAAACTATCATCCTCCGCATTGAGCATGCCATCTAATATAAAATATTCTCCGTATTCAGGAAGGTCGAGGAAACCGTCGTCTCTTCTTCCTATTCTTCGAAAGTCCCATATAGCTATCAACTTCTAAAATCCTGATTGCTCTACTTGGGCGAGGTCCTTTAGTGGAGAGTCTTGGGAGGTAATCTTTTTATTAGAATAAGATATCTTTATGACACTATCCATGCCACACCTATCATCCATGAAGATGTTGGGCTTATCTACAAGAGGTTCGTCTATAGCAACACCCTTTCACATTTTATCAATGATAAAGACTTCTAGCTTGGCCATCTCCCCAGTTTCTGTCATCGTAAAAGCTCTATCTATGGATTCTCTTACATACTTAGGGAGAGGTAATGTCTTGTTTTTCTTACGACTTGACTGTAGCAATAGCCTGCAGAGTTTGTCTCATTTTTGGATGGATCTAGTCCTTTACATCCTTATCTTTTGAGTTATGGTAGGAGGAGTTAGACCATAGTATTATTCAAGCTTTTCTTGTTCAATGCCCATTGTCCTCCTTAGATTTTAATATGAAGTTTGATCATCCTGTAGGCTTGGTTTCATGATCGCTCCTCACATTAATTTTTGGATAAGTAGTACCATTCTCCATGGTAATCGTCACTGCTCACTTTTTTGCTTACGAATAAGATCACTATCAACTAGGAGCAGATCAAATGCTCAACTTTCTTAGTGACTGCCATATTATACCCTAAGTGCTCGCCTATCCCTGGAATAATGTGTGAAGATTTTGTTGATGTGAAAGAGAGACATATCTGTTAAACAACCTTGGGTGGCTTACTGGAGTGGCTCTAATTCTTTCCCACATTTTTATGCTCGACTCGTGGAATACTAAGCTAGTAAAAAATCAATGTTTTCAGCTTTTGAGGTTGAGTCAAGATCGAGTGATTCAAATTTGACTTAGGTTTTCATTCTTGTTGCATAACTGTTTTCCCTTTCTTTGATTTTCTAAATTCACCAGGTTATGTGAAAGACACTATGACCATTATTGGGAAAAGGTTTGTAATGTGTACCATCTTGAGCATACATTAATCAACTAATTTAATTTTTCCGTTTTTAATAGCGTTTTGAGTAGCTCTTCAGGAGACAATACAATTTGTTGTATAATAGTTATTAGAATTGTGCCATTTGCAATATTTCTTATTTTTGATATCTTTAGGAAGATATGTTTTGTGCCCATCCAACAACTTTACTCATTCATCTTTTAGCAGATAACCAAAGGCGTGGTTTGCCTTAGTTATGTCCAATGCAAAGTCATATTAATTCTCGATTGAGTCAATATCCTTGCCTTTGGATGATTTGGGGATGGGCATGAATAGCCTTTCCTTTTAGGGATATCACCCATCATGACATATACTAAGGATTCAGCTCATGTGTCTTCGTCCGAGTCCTCCACTTGCATGATGGATACCAAGTGAGGGCCTATCCCCCAACGACACTTTTTCTCTTGAAAGAACTTCTCTATATGAAAAGCCCTGGATGATAGTTCGTTAAAGTTTGAAAAAGCTTGGCCTATTAGTTTTTCCTTGAGTTGAGGGTGTATACCACCTATGGCCATAGCTGTGTACTCAGATTCAGAATACTGCACTTCAAACTTGTCGAATGTATTTTTAATCTTCTCAATGAAACAAGCTACCGAATCATCCACTTATAGTCTCAAGGGCATTAGATCAGTTGCCCTCACTTCAAGAAGAGGTTAGTAAAATATATCATTGAAGCATGTGTCCATATCTGCCCACATTATGCGGTAAATCTTCCAATATGCTCAATAGTGAATTTTTCATGTCTACTCATTCTAGATAAGGTTTGATGTACATAGGCATGTCTAGAGGTTTCAATTGTACCTTAAAAATATCTCTTGATTGTTTTTGTAATGAGGTTAGGGTCCAATAATTGTTGCTCAAGACGTCGAGTCTCAACAGTAGTTGCTTGACACCATAATGTTTTTTAGGGTTAATGAAACGATGTTTTCCTTGGCCCGATGGTGGATTAATCATCCATGGTTGCTTTGGATTTGATTCCTCAATATTTCTTACATAAGTTCCTTCCCAAATTAGGTGTGTTGTAAAGATGAGCTAGAACACTTATTATTGTATTTGACTAATTGAAATTTTAAAAATTTATATTTTTAATAAAAAAAATCTATTTTTGGAATCTTTAACAAGTGTCTTTCTAGCGGAATCGCACAAATGATAATTTAGCTTCTAGAGTTTGTGCTATTGTTTCTCAATGTAACCTCTATGTAGCTCATGTTGAATCTAGTTTCCAAATTTTTTGTGATTGTCCTTTCATTAAAAATATATGGAGTTGGTTTGAGAACATTATTTCTATTTAAATTGACCTGACATCTCCCTTGAGCATTTTGGACATATGCAATTGGTCTTGGTCTTCTCCATGTAAAATGGTGATTCTTGGTGTTATTATGAACATTTTTATGTGATTTGGTGTTGTAGAAATCATTGCAGGTTTAATGGTAAAAGAATCTCTTGGAGAGTTGCAATTAATGTTAATGCTTTTGGTGTTTTGCTTTGTGGTATCTATACTAAAGCTTTTGCTTCCCCGTCCATGTATGACTTTATTATCCCTAAAGCTTTTGATATGGAGATTTATCCCCCTATAACTCCTAGATATATAAAAGTTATGTGGCATCCCCATATCTTCTTGCCCTAGGTCAAACGTAACATTGATTATGCGACTCATGGTAGTCTCGACCAACATCATGTGGAGGCATTTTTGGGATTTTCAAGCTATGTACCTTGGTGGTTATGCTTGTAATATTGTTATTTCTAATGCCCTTATTGGGGTTGTGTGTGCTATTAAAATTGCTCATATGAAGGGTTGGAATCGTCTTTGAATTGAATTGGATTCTCAGCTTATGAATTTGACTTTCAAATCTTCTACAATTGTTCCTTTACATCTTAGAAAGAGATGGTCTAACTGCCTACATTTGATTAGGAATATTCTATTCAAAGTTCTACTTATGTTTACAGAGAATGTAATCATTGTGCAAATTATATGATTAACATGGAATTTAATATTATTGATTTGTTTTGACTGGACAACATTCTTGACATGTGTATGGAGGGGTTTAATCGTAATAGATCAGGTCTACTTATGTACATGTTTTGTTAGCTTTATGCTTTGATTTAATTTTTAGTTATTTCATTGTACTATTTTTTCTTTTATTATGATTTTATCCCTTTTAATTTTTTTTATAAGGTTTTTAACGAACCAGTTACTTTTTGTTTCATTTATTTTTTTGGTTTTCTTGTATTCTATTTCTCTTGTTAATATATTTGTAAGGTGGCTACAAATAATAGATAACAATTTTAAAGTTTTAATATAGATGAAGTGACTTGGTCAAACAATTTTACCCAACAAACCGGTCACCTACCTACCTACTACTTACAAATCAATACTACTATTTTGTTTTTGACTTCAAAACCTTCTAAATAAATTATTCTACAATCGGTGTCATTTTAAAAAATAAATCAAAATAAATGTTATTTTTAATTTTCAATTTTATAAGAATAATTATTTTTGTACTATATAATTAAAAAGAATGATAAGAACCCTTTTTTATTTTTATTTTTATTTTAATACTCACTCTTTTATTGATTAAATTAATATAAGTTAACATTTTAGAAATATGCCTCAATGGTGGAATTCACATGACTTTCATCTTATTAAAGAGTAAGTGTTAAAATAAATGTTAACAATAAAATATTTTTAGCATTTCTCTATAATAAATATTGTATACATTATTACCAAAACTTATATTCTATTTTATAATTTGATATAAAAAATCATCAATTATTAATAAAGATAATTTAATAAAATTATTTTTTTTTAATTTATTTATAATTATTTTTTAATATATGTAAAATAACCATAAACGGCGATCATGTCTATGTGTTAGGGGACAAGTATAAAATTTCTTTTCCTCCTCTATTTTTAAAAAATTGTCATTCATATCCGTGCGTAGGATGCGTATACGTAATAAAAATAAGCTATAGTTTTAGCTAGGTAGTGGATAATAGAATATACCATTGTTCAATATTGTTTTTTTTTTTTTTTATATAACATTCTTTTTGTGACTAATTAGGTGGAACATTTTTAATTTCTATATATAGATAAATGGAAACGATACTAGCTACGCTTATTCACAATTTCACACGCGGTCATATAAGACCAATTTGTATATTTAATTTGTGGCAATATTGAATTTGTATTTTTTAATTTCAAGTTTACATTCTTTTAACAATTAATTTCATGTATACATAATCTATAATGTGAATATGTATAATATAATTGATAGTATGTTTGAAGCAGTATTATAGGTTATATTGACGACAAATATTTGTGGCCAGGTCTTTATAGTGATTAGGTGTGCGATTTCAAACTGTAGTTAAATAAAACGGCCATGTTGATGAGATGAAAATGGAAGTAACTCAAAATTAAGAAATTATTGTTGTAAGTTGGAAGGAGAAAAATAAAAAATAGATAAAAGGATGTCACTTACATTGAGTGCTACATGGGCATGTGACACTGGCGCTATTTTTCCTACATTCAAAATGAGTTTGAATGTTCATTCATAAAAGTCACAAGTTATCATGATAATGGTTGCGGTGATTTTATATGTTTTTTTTGTTTGTTAAAGGTGGATGGATTCAACAAATAAAGTGGATACAATAGCGATGGTTTGTATGATTTTTGGATTCATATTTTTCACACTTGTTGTACTAATTTTAATATATTAATCTTTTAGTCCCCATGTTTTAGTAATTTTTGGATTTTGGTCCTCCTATTTCTAAATCAGCAATTTTGGTCATTTAGTTTTCTCAATTTTTAAAATTAGATTTATCATTTTTTACTTATGCTTATGTGGCATAGTTTAATATGATGTTGTATTTATTAATTTAAAAATTATTGCCACATCAAATAAATATTGTTATATAAATTTATTATATTATTGTAAAAAACTATTATTAATTAATGAAAATATCTAATTATTTTTCAAAGTAAAAAGTTGTGTATTGTTTCAAAAACCAAACTTATGTTTTATTTAAAAATAAAAAGTTGACCGAAGTCAAAATAAAAAGAGAAAAAGAATTGAAAAACCAAGAACCCTAGCAGAAGAGGAAAATGCAACTATCGTCTTCAACATTTTTTGCATTCTACTTGCGATTCATCTGTTTCGTCAACTCGCAATTCATCATATTTCTTTTGCATTTTGCGATTCATTTATTGTGTATCTGTTTCATCAACTCGTAATCGTTCTATTCGCGATTCTTCTGCGTTTCATCATTCGTCACGGTGATCGTTCTTTTGCGTTTCATCATTTATCGTTCAACTTGTAATCGTATTTTGTGAATCATCGACTACTTTTCTTTCTGGTTTTTCTTATTTTTTTTTCTAGTTTTTCTGGGTTTTTGCTATTTTTTACTTTTTTTCTTCTGGTTTTTCTAATTATTTTTACTGGTTTTTACTATTTTTTTCAATTTTTATATGGTTTTTTATCCCTAGTTTTTTACTGATTATTCTGTTGTTTTTTTATTGATTTTTGTTTTTTCTTCTAGTTTTTCTGATTTTTTTACTGGTTTTTTCAATTTTTATATTGGTTTTTTTTCTCCAGTATTTTTTACTGGTTTTTCTATGTTTTATTAAATTTTACCCATTTTTTCTTATTTTTTTATTGGTATTTTACAAATAAATTTTCTAGTTTTCACAAGTAATAATTTGGTATTTTTTTCTAGATTAATTAATCAATTTTAATATTTAAATATTGTTTATTTTATAAATATAATTTATATATTTAAATATAATCTGAAAATAATTTTTAAATTAACAAATACCACATCATATTAAACTATGCCACATAAATATAAGTGAAAAATGGTAAATCTAATTTCAAAAATTAAAAAAATTAAGGAATTAAAATTACTAATTTAAAAATAAAAAGACTAAAATCCAAAAATTGCTGAAACATATAGACTAAAACTGCATTTAAGTTCTTTTTTTTTTTTTTTTTAGAAATTAAGTCACTACCTATTTCTGAATAGTTTCTAGCATTTAGATATACACATACAAAATTGAGAAATGTTTTATTAGCCCATGTGATATATGGATGATAGTGGGGGCCTAGTTTGGCAGCTCAGTCCAAAGATATATATCAAGCCCAATAGTGGAAAGGAAAATAACAACTCAATGGAATGCATTACCATTTAAGAACGTTTCTTTATTGGTGAAAAGCCGTTTCAAAGGTAAAACTAAAAAGATATTTGTTTTAGTATATGAAACAAAATTTTAACTTAATAGAAAAATCTTAATTTATTTTACTTAATATAAAGATATCATAATTTAATATTTTCAAAATAAAAAAACTAATGAAATCATCTAAATTAAATATTATCTCAATAAATATTAAATCAACTGACTTTATTATTAATTAATAAAATATTATACAACATGAATTATATTAATTTAATAAATAATTTTATATTATAGACTTTAAAATATCTCAATAAAATTTACTTTTAGCCTTCATATATATTGAACTGACCTTGTAGTGAAGTCTAATTTGTGAGAGAATTTCCAAAATATTTATGCAAAGTTGCAATGGTTAAAAGATATTAACGATTTTTATATTGAAATAGATTCACTTGGTTAAGTGGATGTGGTGTTTGGATTTATATGTATGGTATATGTTTGAGTCCTTACTATTTTGTTTACTAATTTTTGAAATTTGTAAGAATTTCGAAATGAAAAATTGTGTTGGCACCCTTAAATAAAGTGGTAGGATTGCTACATTTGTGTTATATTCTACATGTTAATGATATATATAACATCTTGATTAAGGGTTTTGAAGAATTGTTTTCCTTTACTAAATTGTATGAGTTTTTCTATAACTAGAGAGACAAGTAGAAAGACATACAAAAATCATGTTTTATGATCTAAAATTTTGCCTAAATCATATATCCTTTTTTCCAATGCATGAGTATTGAAAAAAACTATTTTGTAATCTATTATTGATCATATATTTGAAGTCAGCGTATGATTCACTTCAAGCATTCCATAGTATTTTAAGAGGGATTTATTTGCCATTGTCCCTATGGCACACCCGTTTCATAAACTGGTGGGGGATAATAAAGTAATATCACAATAAAGTAACACTCTCGTATTATTTAAACATGTTTTACTTATGCTAACTAAGTTAGTTATGAAGGTGCAAATACGAGAAGATGGGTAGAATTGTGTTTGCCAAAGTTGATAACTTTTTAATAATATATAAATAAATTAAGAACTAGTTTGAATTTTGGTTACTTACTTGGAGTAGAAGCAATCGAATTCAGAGGCAGCAAGCAATGAAAACATTATTAATTTGACCAATAGATTTATCTTGGTTAACCACTAACTTGGCTATATCTAGTCCACTCATTCAGAAGGCTTTAATCCACTAATTCAAATACCTTGAATTACAAAGCACCTGACCCTCCAACCCAATCTTCCCAAACAACCTGACAACCCCAGACTTTTGAGGAACGACACCACCTTGAACCTACAAGCCAAGTCTTCTCCTAACAACTTGACAACCCTAGATTGAAGAAGGAACTAACCACTATCGGGTTGGATACAAGAGATTGGAACTTGAGTAGTTGCTTCTAGAAATCTGATAATAATAATAACTCTCACACTCTAAGAAAAGAACACTCAGAAAATATTTATAACTTGGAACGAGTATTTCTTTCTTTGAACTCTAAAACTACTCTTTTATGCTGTTCGATACTTTTCTTCTTCAGCCTTGAATATCTATTTATAGTTAAAATTTGGGCTTCAATTTAGTCCTTGTTTAATTTTGAATTGTATTTTGTTCAGATTGCGTTTGTAAATTCTTCAATTTGATTATCTTCCTTTTTTGTTTAGATTGAGGTTGTAATTCTTCAGATTGATTCTGTTCGTAATTTGTTGTAGATAAATCTTGATCAAATATTTTTAAAATTTTGATCAAATATTCTTCAAATTTTGATCAAATATTCTTCAAATTTTGATCAAATCTTCTTCAAATCTTAATTTAATCTTCTTCAAATTTTGATCAAATCATCTTCAAATTTTGATCAAATCTTCTTCAAATTTTGATTAAATGTTCTTCAAATCTTAATTAAATCTTCTACAAATCTTGACCATATCTTCTTTCAAACTCTTTGAAGTCAAATATATTGTTCTCATAAAATACTTTTGTTAACATCAAAACTCTAAATGTAAAACCAACTTGGTTCCAACAATCTCACCCTTTTTGACGATGACAAAACTTGTATTTTTTATAACAACTTTTCTTTCTATTTCTTTGACTCCCCCTAAGTCTAAGCATCATTTTCTCCCCACTTTATCAAATATTATTCTCCACCTTTTGTCATCAGACAAAAAGACATGAAAGTGAGATTTTTTTTTCGTTGTTTTTTTTAAAATATTTTTTTTTGCTTTTTTGTGTGAATAACATGAATATAACATATTACAAGAAAATATAAAAACTAATTTAAAACTAAACTACTTTGAAGTGATTACAATGTCAGTCAGAGATGAATCTAAGGTTTAGGTTTTTCTTGATGAAGTCAAACCTATCTTTAAGTAGTTGTTTGGTGAATATGTCAGCCCATTGGTGTTCAGTGTCTACAAACTTAATGTTTAGTACCTCTTTTTGAACAAAGTTCCTAATGAAGTGATGTTTGATCTCTGTGATTAACTCTAGAATGTAGTATATGGTTTTTGGCTAGACAAATGGCAAAAGTGTTATCAAAATAGATGAGAATGTTGATTTTTTAGGATTTTGTAGTCTTCTAGTTGATGTTTCATCCTAAGTATTTGAGAAATTAGCCAGCTGTTGAAATGTACTCAGCCTCTGCTATTGACATTGCAATAGTGTTTTGTCTCTTACTTGACCAGGATATTAAGTTGTCACCTAAAAAGGTGCAGTTTCCACTAGTGCTCTTTCTCTGGAGTTTATCTCCAGCATAATAAGAATCACAGTATTCACCGAGTTTGTACTTAGGAGATTTCTTGTATAATAAGGTAAGGTTGGTAGTGCCTTGTAGGTATCTAAGGATTTTCTTAACAACAGTTAAATGTGATTCCCTAAGGTCAGCTTGAAATCTTGCACATACACTAAACATGATGTCTGGTCTAGAAGCGATAAGGTAAAGTAGGGATCCTATCATTCCTCTATAGGTTTTTTGGTCAACTTTTTTTCCTGAATCATCTTTTTCAAGTGAACAAGTAGGGTGCATTGGTGTAGCCATAAGTTTGCAATCACTCATCTTAAACTTCTTGAGAAGCTCTTTTGTATATTTAGTTGGATGAATGTATATACCTTTTTGACTTTGCTAAATTTGTATCCATAAGAAGAACTTAAGGTCTCCCATCATACTCATTTGAAATTCATGCTGCATTAATTTTGAAAATTCTTGGAAAAGAGTGCCATTAGTCGATCCAAAAATAATGTCATCAACATAAATTTGAATAATAAGAATGTCATCTTCTATTGATTTTCTAAAAAGTGTATTGTCTACTTGTCCTCTTTCAAAGTTATTTTTAAGCAAGAAGTTACTAAGTCTATCATACCACGCCCTAGGTGCTTGTTTTAGACCATAAATAGATATTCTAAGTTTAAAAACATGATTTGGAATTTCAAAACTTTCAAAACTCAGGGGTTGTTTAACATAGACTTCTTCACTTATATAACAATTTAGAAAAACACTTTTAACATCCATAAAAAAACTTTCAAAGAACTTGTTTTCAAATTCTCCTCCATGAGCCCTTCTAATTGTTATAATCTTAAGACCTTTTTCATTCATGATTTGTTTGCAAAATGTGATAAACACTTTGTGGGATTCATCGTTACTTCTTAAATTTTTTACCTATGTCCACCTAGTGTAATCATCTATTATAACAAAGAGATCTATAATTAAGAGCTCAAGGGGCTTTGAGGTAGAGACTAAGTTCTTAGGGGTAAAGGAGTTTTTTGTTTGTTTTGCCTTTTGACAAGCTTCATACATAATTTCAGTTTTGTAACTAAGCTTAGGTAGACCTCTTACTAGTTGAAGTTTATTTAGTTTTGAAATTAATCTAAGGTTTGCATGACCTTATCTTTTTTGCCAAATTAGTTTCTCTTCATTTACTGACATAAGACACTTAACCTCTTGTTTCTCTAGACTAAACAGATTTATCTTATAAATGTTGTTTTGCCTAAGACCTGTAAAGAGTACAGATCCATCCTTCTGACTAATTGCCTTGCATGTTTTTTGATTAAATATAATATCATAATTATTATCACTTAACTGACTAATACTTAATAAGTTATGCTTAAGACCTTTAACAAACAAGACATCTTTAATAGAAGGGGAAATACCATTACCAATGATGTGGTCTTTTTGCTTTCCTCCAAAAGTCATTGTGCCTCATTTGCTCAAAGTTAGTTTTTGGACAATATACTTTTCTCCCGTCATATGTCGCGAGCATCCACTGTCTAGGTACCATGATTGGTGTTTTAACTTGATTGCTAAGGACATCTACAACAAAAGTAATTTTGTTGTTAGGTACCCAAATTTGGCTGGGTCTGTTGGAACCAAGTTGGTTATACGTACTTAGGATTTTGATGTTTACAAAAGCACTCCATGTAATCTTATTTTGTACTTTGAATTATTATATTAAATGCCACCAGAAGATGAAGTTATCAGAGGCAGAAGATGAAGTCACTAGAGGCAGAAGATGAGTTACTAGAAGATAAAATCAGACCAGAGGATACACCTCCAGAAGACACCATATAATGCATCCAGAAGGTACCAGAGGATGCAGCCTGAAGGCACCAAAGGATACACCAGGATGTCAAAACACAATAAGAGGATATCTTTCCTGGCCCAGATCAGAAGGAAGCAGAGTCCAGAAGGAGACCTGGACCAGACCAGAAGGAAGCCTGCCAGAGGGAGACTTGTTCCAGACTAGAAGGAATCTTAAGTCAGACTTGGTCCATAATTTATTCTGACCAGAAGATAGCTTGGCAATGAAATGATAATCAGTCCAGACTTGATCCAGACTTAACCAAAGCTTCAGATAATTGGTCCAGAACAAGATATTTAATCCAGATTTGGCCTAGACCAGAAGATAGCATGGTTCAGAGTATGAAACTAAGTCCAGACCATAAGAAATGATTGTCTAGATATAATCTAGACTTGATCCAAATCAGAAGGTAACTTTCCAGATTAAAATATCATATGTCCAGATTTTATTTATGTTCAATCCAGACCCAATTCAGAGTTGGTCCAGATCAGAGGGAAAAGGTTCAGATCAATGGCCTAGATTTAAGCATATGGCCCAGTGTTGGCCGAGATCAGAAGATTAGAACGTGTGGTCCAGTATTGGCCGAGATCAGAGGATCACAGCATATCAGATTGCAAGTCTAGAGTGGTTAAGATCAGAAGATCAGAAAGTGTGGTCCAGGGTTGGCCGAGATCGGAGGAACACAGCAGATCAGATTGTATGGTCCAGATGTGGATGAGAGCTGAAGATCAAACAGTCAAGATTTAATCATGATGATAATCAGTTGAAACTTGATTAAATTTGATCAAAGTATTAAAAGGATTTGATACAAAAATAAATTGAAGTCGTATGGGAGTTTAGAAGCTATTGGCGGGAAGAAAGATTTGGTTCAGAATTAATCAGGAACAGGATTGGCCAAAGTTATTTTTGAAAGCAAATCTGTAGCTAAAAAGATATGTTTTTTTTAAGTGAAACCTGATTGATCAAGGTATTTTTGCAAGAGAATCCAGCAAGATACAACTCGAATTTAAGCTTAGAAGAGACCCTAATTCTTCATCTATAAAAGGAGGCTCAAGGCAGAATACTCAGGATCGAAAAATCACAAAAGAGTCATACACTTCCAGAAGCAAACACTCGAGTTTTCAGTGAGGTTAATTGTGAGTTTCAGCTTTCCAGAAGCAAGCACTCGTGTTTTTCTTTCCCTTGTGTTAGATCTAAGTTGTTGAAGTAGAGTCTACAATCTGAGGGAATCAGAAGGGGTAGCAAATTACTTAGCAATTAGATTCAAGGCGTTGTAATTCCTTCTACAATCTGGGGTTGTCAGATTGGTAGGAGAAGACTTGACTTGAGAAGTCAAGGTGTTGTATTCCTCAAAAGTCTAGGATTGTTAAACTGTTTGAGAAGACTGACTTGGA
This sequence comes from Cicer cuneatum, assembly GCA_037974295.1. Taxonomy (NCBI): domain Eukaryota; kingdom Viridiplantae; phylum Streptophyta; class Magnoliopsida; order Fabales; family Fabaceae; genus Cicer; species Cicer cuneatum. The sequence goes on from JBBPBO010000001.1 coordinate 34,183,453, forward strand.
GGGACAATGGTATTGTTGTAATTCAAGGTTTTGAATAAGTGAAATCCTTCAAAGTGAAGGGACTGGACGTAGCCTCGTTAACGGTGAACCAATATAAACTTCTGTTTTTTTTTTTACTTTATATTCGCTGCTAACTCTGTTTGATTTATACATTAGGTTTTGTTATAAAACTGCAAAAACAGAAAAAGTATTCAAGTTAGGCAAACACAATTCTACCCCCCTTCTCGTGTTTGCACCTTCAGGGTCCTGGTTTGTTAGTCTTGAAAGGTTTCTTGTCTTTCTTGTATTTAATATGGGACAAGATAATTTGGAGTGACATTTCTTAGAGGAAACAATACACAAGATATAAGAGGGAATATGTTTAGGTTCAGTTACAGTTTCTTCAAATCCTATACCTCTTTTACCATTTCTACTAACTTCATAAATCATAGAAGCATATTTGCTTCATTCCATACCATTAGCAAGAAAATCTTGAAATACTTGTTCATGCATATCAGAGTTACATGTGGTATTTTCAATTGATGTTGAACTTTGATTACTTTTTAGAGTTAGATTTTCAGCCTTAAGTTCAGCAATATTAGTTTTCAAGTTTGCATTATCTGTTTTAAGTTCAGTAATATCAGTTTTTAGAGTCACATTATCTGTCTTAAGTTCAGTAATCAGAGTTACATTTTCTATTTTAAATTCTGCACTTTGATTCTTTAAAACATTAACTTTTTCAGTTAGATTTGTATTTTCTTTCGTAAGTGTTTTCAATTTTAAAGATAATTTGTGATTATTATTTAAAAAATCATTTATAGTACTAATTAAATCAGATCGAGTAAATTCAGAAAATACCTCAATTTCTTCGTCTGATGATTCACTTTTAGAGTCAAAATCTGTGTTAGGTCTAGATGCATAGTTGGTATGAGCCATCATAGCCAAATCTGCTTGTTCATCGTCATAGGATTCATCAGAATCATCCCATGTAGCCATCAACCTATTCTTCTTGGGTCTGGAATCTTTCCTATGGTGTTTCCCTTTCTCCATATTAGAACATTATGACTTGATATGTCCAGGTTTGTTGCATCCATAGCAGATGATGCTTTTCTTGTCATATTTATCATCATTTCCTCTATTGGATTGCTTGGAATATCTTTGGGGAAATTTCTTCTTTCTGTTGTGCCACATCTTTCAAACCTTTTTGGATATGAAAGGAATCTCCTCTTCCTCTGAGTTCAGATTCTGATCATCTGAATCACTATCTTCTGATTCCGATGTTGCTTTTAGAAGCTTCTTCTGCTTGGATTTCAAGGCTAAAGTCTTGTTCTTCTTCTTTGGCTCATCTTCTTCAAGCTCAATTTCATGTGATATGAAAGAGCTGATTAATTCTTCCAGCTTTAAAGTATTCAGATCCTTTGCTTCCTGAATGGTAGTGATCTTAGGTCTCCACTTGCTTGTCAGACTTCTAAGGATTTTCTTCACATGATCAGCAATAGTATAACTCTTCTCAAGTACCTTTAATCCTGATACCACGGTCTGGAATCTAGAAAACATTGTTTTAATGTCTTCATCTTCCTCCATGTTGAACAACACATACTTTTTGACCAGAAGGTTGGCCTTTACTTCTTGAACTTGCTTCCTTCCTTCATAGGTCAGAATCAGACTATCATAAATACTCTTTGTTGTCTCCTTGTTGGTGCACTTGTCAAACTCCTTGAAGGTGATTTCATTTATCATGAATGTTCTAGACTTATGATACATCTTGTACATCTTCTTCAGATCAGCATTCATCTCCTTTCTTGGAATTTCAATACCATCAATATTCTTCTGAGAAATATAACCATCTTCCACCAAGTCCCAAAGTTCAGGATCTTGTGAAATGTAGAAACTTCTCAGCCATTCTTTCCAATACTCAAAACGTTCTCCATCAAATAGAGGTGGTCTGTTGATGTTTCCTCCGATAGCTTCTTCACTGAAACGAGACATATTGAATCCTTGGATCTTTTCTCAAACACTGTAAAGTGCTCAGCCTTGAAACCAGGCTCTGATGCCAATTAAAGGTGCGAATACGAGAAGGAGGTTAAATTGTGTTTGCCAAAGTTGATAACTTTTTGATAATTGATAAATAAATTAAAAACTAGTTTGGTTTTTCGTTACTTACTTGGAGTAGAAGCAATCAGATTCAGAGGCAGCAAGCAATGAAAGCATAATTAATTTGACACATAGACTTATCCTGGTTAACCACTAACTTGGCTACATCCAGTCCCCTCATTCAGAAACCTTTAATCCACAAATTCATATACCTTGAATTACAAAGCACCTGACCCTCCAAGCCAGGCTTCCCAGATACCTTGACAAATAGCCTGACAACCCCAGACTTTTGAGGAACAACACCACCTTGACCTTACAAGACAAGTCTTGTCTTAACAACCTGACAACCCTAGATTGAAGAAGGAACTAAACCACTATAGAGTTGGATACAAGAGATTGGAACTTGAGTAGTAGCATTTGGAAAGCTGAAAATTATAATAACTCTTAAACTTTAAGAAAAGAACACTCAGAAAATATTTCTAACTTGAAACGGGTATTTCTCTATTTGAACTCTAAGACTACTATTTTATGCTTTTTGATACTTTTCTTCTTCAGCATTGAGTATCTATTTATAGTTAAAATTTGGGCTTCAATTTGGTCCTTGTTTAATTATGAATTGTATTTTGTTCAGACTGCGTTTGTAAATCCTTTAAATTGATTCTATTCCTTTTTTGTTTAGATTGAGGTTGTAAATTCTTCAGATTGATTTTGTTTGTAATTTGTTGTAGATAAATCTTGATCAAATCTTTTTAAAATTTTGATCAACTCTTCTTTAAATTTTGATCAAATATTCTTCAAATTTTGATCAAATCTTCTTCAAATTTTGATTAAATGTTCTTCGAATCTTTATTAAATCTTCTTCAAATATTCTACAAATCTTGACCATATCTTCTTTCATACTCTAAATGTAAAACAAACTTGGTTCCAACAGTCTCCCCCTTATTGATGATGACAAAACTTGTAATATTTATAACAACTTTTCTTTCTATTTCTTTGACTCCCCCTAACATAGGGCTCCCCCTAAGTCTAAGCATCATTTTCTCCCCACTTTATCAAATATCTTTCTTCCCCTTTTGTCATCAGACAAAAAGACATGAAAGTGAGATTTTTTTTTTCATTACATGAATATAACATATTACAAGAAAATATAAAAACTAATTAAACTAAACTACTTTGAAGTGATTACAATGTCAATCCGAGATGAATGTAAGGTTTAGGTTTTTCTTGATGAAGTCAAACCTATCTTCAGATAGTGGTTTGGTGAATATGTCAGCCCATTGGTGTTCAGTGTCTACAAACTAAATGTTTAGTACCCCTTTTTGAACAAAGTCCCTAATGAAGTGGTGTTTGATCTGTGTGTTTAGCTCTAGAATGTAGTATAGGGTTTTTGGTTAGGAAAATGGCAGAAGTGTTATCACAATAGATGGGAATGTTGGTTTCTAGGATTTTGTAGTCTTCTAATTGATGTTTCATCCAAAGTATTTGAGAAGTGCAACCAACTGCTAAAATGTACTCTGCCTCTGCTGTTGACATTGCAATAGTGTTTTGTCTCTTACTTGACCAGGATATTAAGTTGTCACCTAAAAAGCTGCAGTTTCCACTAGTGCTCTTTCTCTCAAGTTTATCTCTAGCATAATCATAATCACAAATTACATCGGCTTGTTATCTTTTGTGGAATATAAAAGTTGAAGGTGTAATAACTTCACACAAATTGCATCGGCTTGTTATTTGCTTTGTGAAATAACAAGTCACTAAGTAAGTTCTCTTGATTGGATCCTTTGGTGCAGATGGTTTATACACGTCCCTTATATCACTCTTGTTAAAAGTTCTTCACCTTTTGTCAATCCTTTCATTCCTTTAAATTCTACGCCAGTTTGATCCAGTCTTCCTAATAATGTTGTCAATTCTCCTTATAGCTCTATTTTTTCTTTTAGTGTCTTCAATAATGTTACTCTTTGGCATCCAAGATTGGGTTCGCCAATGCCAATTATGTAAAGATAATACAATCTCTTTGTAATATTCCACATATCAATAAAGAATTTTCTCAATTTTTCAATTCATGTTGTCTTGGCAAATCTCATAGGATGCATTATTCTTTATCATTGAATGTTTACTCAAAGATATTTGAGATGATTTATGCATACTTATGGGCACCTCCACCAATTACCTTTAAGTGTGGATACTTCTATTATTTTGCAATTTGTTGATTCATTTACAAGATACACTTGGCTGTATTTTCTCAACAAAAAAGAAACTGACACTTTAACAACCTTTAACTAGTTTGGAGCTATGCTCAACAACCTGCTTTTAGCCTCCATAAAGTCTATTCAGAGAGACTGGGGAGTAGAGTTCAAACCCTTCACCAAGAATCTTAATAATTGGGCATTTAAAATAATAGACTTACATGTCTTAACACCTCTCATCAAAATGGGGATGTGTAAAGGAAACACATACACATTGTGGAAATTGGTCACCTTCCTTACACTTGTCAAATTTTGTTTACCATTTTGGGATCATAGTTTTACTATATCTACGTACTTATTTATCGATTGCCAACTACCACTATTTCCAAATTTTCGTCACCCTTTCACGAATTTTATGCCATTATCTCCAATTATAAATCCCATAAAGTATTCATATGCTCATGATTGTCTTATTTTAGGCCTTATAAACATCATAAGCTTCAACATAGAAGCATTGAATATGTGTACGGTACAATATACATATATATACATATATATACATATATATATATATATATATATATATATATATATATATATATATATATATATAAAAGGATGTTGTTTTTAATGAATATCATTTTTCCTATCCCACTTGGTATACCTCCAATTCTCCCTCTATTTCTCCAACTAGATTTAGGACCTCCATTCTATGTCACCTATTCCACATGATCCTTTTTCTCCTACTAGGGATTCTTTCTTTCCTACATATCTATCATGCGCTCGTCTTGATCCCACCTCCTATATTTCCCCTACTAACCTCCCTTTAATGGCTTAAGAAATTGCTCTTGACTTAGAATATGTTCTTGCTTAACTTGTTCCCAATCCTTACCTACTTCTTATTCATTCTCTATCTAATTCTTCTATTGTTACTAATACTCACCATATTGTCACAAGAATTAAGACTGACACTCTCAACGAATCCTTTGATGACATCCTTTGATATTAAAGTGTCACACATACTTCAACTAAAACATATCCTAATTCTTTAGGAAAAGTATAACTTTTCCTAAAGAATGATAGTCGAGCCAATGATTCCATCAGAGGATTGATAGTAAAGCAGAGTATTCTGTTAGATCTGTTAGTTAAGTTAGTTATGTTATTAGTCTGTTATGTTAGTCTGTGCCAGCTGTCAATCCTAACTAATTCAGTTAGGATAACTAATATAAATAACAGAAATGGGTTATTCAATAGGTAGGCAGTTAAAGAGTTAGTTGGGTGGGACTGAATTGCAGGGCAATTCGGTTATTCTCTGTTACTGCAATTTCTGTACATTTTTCTCAGTTTCGATAATACAATCTTGAGGTTTCTTTAGAATTTCATTCAATTTTAATATACTAGTTCTATCATTGGTATCAGAGCACCGATCTTGTGCCCTGTTTTTGCATCCTTTTACTGCACATTGCATGAAAACAAGAAGCATGGTTAGGGATTTGAGCGATTGGGAGCAGGAGCGCGAGGAATGGCGCACGCGACTGGAGTTGGCGGAGGCGCACACCAAACATATGGAGGATCAATTGGCTGCACTCGCGGCCAAGATCGATGCCAACGACGGTGGAACTGTCCGCAGGGAAGAAGCAGAGACCAGCAGCTGCGGTGGTAGACCCCTGGGTAACTACGTTGAGAGCAACCGATGGAGGAAGCTGGAGATTCCAATTTTCTCAGGCGACGATGCATACGGTTGGACGCACCGTTTGTAATGATATTTCGAGTTACGAAGCGTTCCGGAGGAGGAGAAGATGCGGGCCACCGTGGTGGCCATGGAGGGCAGAGCACTGGGCTGGTATCACTGGTGGGCTAGGTGCAATCTTGAACCAACTTGGGACGGGTTCAAGCTGGCAGTGGTTCGCAGGTTTCAACCGTCAATGGTACAAAATCCTTTTGAGTTGTTGCTGGCATTCAAACAAACAGGGATAATGGTAGAATTTGTGGAGGAGTTCGAGAAATATGTTGGAGCTTTGAAGGCCATTGATCAAGATTTTGCACGAGGAATTTTCATGAATGGTTTGAAAGAGAAAATTCAAGTGGAGGTAAAACTGTATGAATTAAAGTCTCTGTCCGATTTAATTCAAAAGTCTATTATGATTGAGGAGAAGAATCTGGTTTGGACTAAGAAAGGAACCAACTATTAAACCAACTACGATGTCGAAGGCTAGTTCGTACACTAAGACTATGACGGTAGATGCTAAGCCTTGGGTAGATAAGAAAGCCGAGGGTGGTACCACTGCTACTAATCTGGTGGGTGTTCAGGCTGGAGAAGGGAACAAAACCAGCAGTGGTGATTTCAAACGATTGTCTGAGGCTGAGATGAGAGACAAAAGGGAGAAGGGACTATGTTTCAAATGTGATGAGCCCTACCATAGAGAACATAAATGCAAGAATAAGCAGTTTCGTATGATCATTTTGGAAGAAGATGAGGAGGATAGGGATACTGAGTTGCATGAGGTAGAAACTTTCAATTCTCTGCAGTTGTCTTCTTGTTCAATGGTTGGGCTGACTTCCACAAATTCTTGGAAGATACAAGGGGTAGTTTAGAACAATTCTGTTTTGATACTCATCGACTGTGGAGCTTCTCATAGCTTCATTTCTCAAGAGGTAGTTGAGAAATTGAGCTTGCGGGTGGAAGAGACTTCTTCTTACATTGTGGAATTGGGGGATGGTCATAGGGTGAAATGTAAGGGAAAATGTCCCAAGTTGAGTCTGCATTTGCAAGGAATGGAGATTAAGCAAGACTTTTATTTGTTCACCTTGCAAGGGGTGGATTTGGTGTTGGATTTGGATTGGCTCTCTAGTTTAGGAGAGGTCAAAACCAATTTTGGCAAGTTGGAGCTTACCATGTCTATAGATGGCAAGTTGATTACTTTGGTTGGTGATCCTGCCTTAACTAAGAAAGAATTGTCTTATGGAGCCTTCATACAAAATTTGAAGGAAGAAGGGGAAGGCTTATTAATTCAGTACGATACGGTAGAGCAGAAAACTACAGACGTTTCAGTCATACCTGAAGCCGTTTTAGAGGTGCTGCAGCAGTATTCAGAGGTTTTTAAGGATCCTCAAGGGCTCCCACCCGATAGGAGGTTAGATCATGCAATTCATTTGACGGAGGGGGCTGAGATACCGAATCTACGACCTTATAAGTATCCACACTATCAAAAGATTGAGATAGAGCGGTTGGTTTCCGAAATGCTCGAGGCTGGTATTGTAAGACCAAGCATTAGCCCTAACTCTAGTCCTATCATCTTGGTCAAGAAGAAAGATGGTGGTTGGCGTTTTTGCGTGGATTATAGGGCTCTCAAGAAAATTACTATCCCTAATAAATTTCCCATCCCTATCATTGAAGAGTAGCTTGATGAACTTGATGGAGCAATAATATTCACTAAGCTTGATTTAAAATAAGGTTATCATTAAATCCGGATGAAGGAAGATGATATAGAGAAGACGGCTTTCCGAACTCATGACGGACATTATGAATTCTTGGTGATGCCCTTCGGTCTCACCAATGCTCCTTCCACATTCCAAGCCCTCATGAATGAGGTTTTGAAGCCTTTCCTCCGGGGATTTGTCCTGGTCTTTTTTGATGACATTTTGGTGTATAGCAAGGATTTTTCAGCTCATCTTGTTCATGTCCACCAAGTCTTGGCAGTGCTGATGTAGAATGGGTTGAAGGCAAATAAGAAGAAATGTAGCTTTGGACAGTCTAGTCTTGAGTACTTGGGACATGTGATTTCTGGCGAAGCGGTGGCAGCTTGTCCTTCCAAGACTACAACCATGATTTCTTGGCCTATTCATACTGATGTGAAGGGTCTTAGAGGTTTCCTTGGAATAACAGGTTATTATAGACGTTTTGTTCAAGGTTATGGTAAATTAGCCAAACCCTTAACTGAGCTTTTGAAGAAAGACAAGTTTTGTTGGACTTAAGAAGCTACATCTGCATTTCAGGCCTTGAAAACAGCCATGGTTGATTTTCCCTTGTTGGCTGTACCGGATTTCAGTAAGGCCTTTGTAATGGAAACTGATGCTTCTAGTAAGGGGTTGGGAGCTGTTTTGATGCAGGAAAGTAAACCGTTTGCCTTTTGGAGCCAAGGCTGAACCTTGAGAGCTCAACAAAGGTCTGTGTATGAGAGAGAGCTGATGGCTTTGGTTCAGACTGTGACCAAATGGAGACACTACTTTTTGGGCAACCATTTCATTGTGAGGACGGATCAAGGGAGCCTTAAGTTCTTGACTGATCAACGATTGTTCACTGTTGAGCAATTTAAATGGGCTGTCAAGCTCATTGGGATGGATTTTGAAATCCAATACAAGCCAGGGAAGGAGAATACTGCAGCAGATAGTTTATCTAGGAGAGATATGTATGCTGCCCTCTCAGTTCTACATGTGGAAAAGGATGATTCTTGGGATGCGGAAGTGCAACAAGATTCTGAATTGCAGCAGTTGGTACAGGACTTAATTGTCTCCCCTACTTCTCATGTTGGTTATGAACTCAAGAAGGGAAGACTTCTGTATAATGGTAAATTGGTGCTACCTAAGGGTTCTAACAAAATACCACTTATCTTGGCTGAATGTCATGATTCACCATGTGGAGGACATTCAGGATGGTTCAGAACTTTTAACAGAGTCTCTAGTTACTTGTTTTGGAAAGGCATGCGGGGAGACATCAAGAAGTTTATTGAAGAGTGTGATGTGTGTCAAAGGAACAAGTACTCCACTTTATCACCTGCGGGTCTACTTCAACCTTTGCCTATTCCTTGCCAAGTCTGGCAGGATATCTCAATGGATTTTGTTGGTGGCCTTCCACGAGTTAGAGGCAAGGATACAATTTTGGTAGTCATTGATAGACTTACAAAGTATGCTCATTTCTTTCCTCTTGGGCATCCTTACACTGCTAAGAAGGTACACTGCTAAGGATGTCCTTCTACAATTGTATCGGATAGAGACGCGGTTTTCCTCAGTAGTTTTTGGAGGGAGATGTTCCAATTGGCTTGAACTACTCTTCAGCATAGCACTTCTTATCATCCTCAAATGGATGGTCAAACCGAAGTTGCTAATTGATGCTTAGAAACCTATCTTAGGTGCTTTACTGGCCCTAAGCCCAAGACTTGGTTGAATTGGTTGCATTGGGCTGAGTTCTGGTTTAACAGTAACTACAATATCTCGGCTGGAATGACACCTTTTAAAGCTTTATATGGAAGAGACCCCTCATTGCTGATTAAGAGCTGCACAATTCCATCAAAGTTGGACGACGTCAATCAGTTGGGCCAGCAACGGGGTGATTTACTTGCTGACTTGCGACATAATTTACTAAAATCTCAAGATCATATGAGGGCACAAGCAAATAAGCACCGGCGGTTGGTGAATTTTGATGTTGGGGAGTGGATGTTCTTAAAACTTCAGCCTTACAAATTAAAGTCCTTGGCAGAGATACCATGTGCTAAATTGGCTCCTTAGTATTATGGTCCTTTTCAGATTCTAAGCCGCGTGGGGGAGGTGGCTTATAGGTTAGATCTACCTCTTGAAACTAAAGTTCATCCGATGTTCCATGTTTCATTGTTTAAGAAGGCTTTGAAACCTCAACATACACCTCAGACCTTGCCACCAATGTTATCGGAGGAGCTGGAATTGGCTGTGCAGCTAGAAGATATACTGCAGTGGAAGACTGATGTTGGAGGCAATATGGAGGTTTTGGTGAAATGGGCTCAATTGCCATCATGTGATAACTCTTGGGAGCGAGCTTCCAAGATGTTGGAGGCTTTTCCGTTTTTCCCCCTTGAGGACAAGGTAGTTCTTTTAGGGAGGTATTGATAGGATTGCTAGTCAAGCAGAGGATTGATAGTCGAGCAGAGGATTCCATCAGAGGATTGATAGTCGAGCCGAGGATTCCATCAGATGATTGATAGTCAAGCAGAGTATTCTGTTAGATCTGTTAGTTTAGTTAGCTCTGTTATTAGTCTGTTATGTTAGGTTGTGCCAGCTGTCAATCGTAACTAATTTAGTTAGGATAGCTAATATAAATAACGGAAATGGGTTCTTCAATAGGTAGGCAGTTAAAGAGTTAGTTGGGTGGGACTGACTTGCAGGGCAATTTGGTTATTCTCTTTAGCTGCAATCTCTGTACATTTTTCTCAGTTTTGATAATACAATCTTGAGGTTTCTTCAGAATTTCATTCAATTTTAATATACCAGTTCTATCATCTTGATCCCACCTCCTATATTTCCCCTATTAATCTCCCTTTAATGGCTTAAGAAATTGCTCTTGACTTAGAATATGTTCTTGCTTAACTTGTTCCCAATCCTTACCTACTTCTCATTCATTCTCTATCTAATTCTTCTATTGTTACTAATACTCACCATATGGTCACAAGAATTAAGACTGACACTCTCAACGAATCCTTTGATGACATCCTCGAATATTAAAGTGTCACACATACTTCAACTAAAACATATCCTCATTCTTTAGGAAAAGTATAACTTTTCTTATTTGTGTTTGATACAATAGAAATCAATGAACCATCTAGTACATCCATATCTTGGAATTTGACTTCAAGTGTTAGAAACTACATGACAAAGAAAGCTTTCGAAAGAAAAGAAGAACAATAGGTAGGTTTCAAAAGAAGTTATAAAGTACCACTTCAAGAAATAAGATATATGCCAAAGCCTTTTTCTCAACAACAATCAATTTGCTAGAAAACATGCATATCGAAACAACTTATTTAAGTGCTGAGATAAGTTTCCGAGAGAACAAATTCGTAAACACTCTCTTGTGAGAGGTTTTTTAGAAAATCTTAAAAACCTATTATCTTGTACCCTACCTCAGTAGTGGCTGCCCTTCTCAACAACTTGACTCTATTAAGCTAAAAGGTTGAGAAGACTTGAACACATTCAGTTTGATTAGTAGGTGTTTAGTGAAAATGTGATTCTATTGTAAACTAGTGGATTAAATCCTTCAAGTTGAAGGAATTGGATGTAACTACTGTGTTGGTAGTGAACCAAGATCAATCATTTGTGTTATTATGTTTTGTTTTTCTTCATTTGTCCTGTTTTCCTACTGTAACTTAGTCACATTAAATATTTAAAAAAGAAACATAATTCAAATCCCATTTATTGTGTTTCCCATTATACATTCTCTTAGATTATCCAAGATGAATGATATAACTTTAGATGAATGTCAACGAACTAATTTGATGTAATTGAATTATATGGATTAGGATCGGCTTGTGGCCTTGAACATAATTGAATCATCTTGACATAAGACTATTCTAACAACCAAGGTAAAAAATCTAATAGGTGGAAATGGTCACCCAATTGGAAAAGGCATTTACCCAACAATATTAGAATGGTACTATTCAACTGATTGATACAGGGAACAAAAGTGGAACAGAAGTATGAATAATAAAGTATTCAAAAGAATGTGTTGAAAAAAATAAGACATTGATAATAAATTAGATTGCTAATATTTATTGGATTATAACATGTATAAAAGTTACATCATAAAATACTTTTGTTAACATTTCTAAGAGGTACAAATGACATTAAACTTATTTTGATGATTTATTCCATTTCATGAGGTTGTCTAGTCCCTTTTGAGGAACAAGTCACCATTGTTTGTTGAAACATAAATTTGAGAGAGGAATTGGGAAAAAGATTTTGAGAATAGGTCAAAGGAATCTCTATTGAAGTAAAAAGATATGTTTTTGGTTGTTGTCTATTGGGATGTGGTAATGTGGCTCAAACTACCTCAAAGAGATGACAATGCATGTTGGTTATTGGTCATTTCCACAAAGGTTTTATCTAGAACCCAACTCCAAGTTCATTAGCAAGAGACTGAATGGGGAAATTTTTATTACGATAGTCAAATTACGACTCAGAATTTGGATGGATAAACTAATGGACTATCATTCTCCCAATGACATTCAACAATAGTTAGGATTAGTAGGGGCAAAATGGTTATACTCATCAACACAACCACCCTTACAATCCATTTTTAAGCAATGAATTGATTCTTGAATGTTGTTTCACCCTTAAGACAAAGGACTTTGTTGTGGAATTTTTGGATTTAGTAGTCAAATATAATTAATTTCAGTTATTGGAAGTTGTGGCTATCTAGATGTTATCAATCAATCCATAAGTGCACTGACCGTAAAGAGATATTAATATTGGATGGTCGATGTAGAAGAAATAGACTACTACAAGGATCGTCCAACGGTTCTAAGTAACTGGATTGTGTCACACTATCTCATGTGCATAAATCAATTAATGTGACACATGGAACATTTGTTTACGTCTCTAAATATTCTAAGTTGTTAACCAAAAACAACAAGCGGGCCAACTAGAATATTAGCCAAATTGAAGCAGACAAGGTAATTATGTAATGATTGGGAATTAGGCGAGGGTGAGGGGGTGAAGTGATAATTTGGCCTGTTAGCATCCAATTTCCCAATATTCTTGGGAAGCACCAAGCGAGAGAAAAATTGATGAGAATGAGGAGGCTATTTTCTACGAACCACAATAAGGAGAAAGGCTATATCGCACACGAGCAATATACCAGGTCATACAACGTGGAAATTGTAGTGTAAGCAAGGATAACCACAAATCTTATAAACGACTGCAAAAGATATAGTCGAGAAGTGTTGAAGGCACCATCTTTAGTTGGCTAAGAGCCATGGTCGATAGTATTTAGACTTTGACTTTTATTTTATAAATATGCATCATTTTAGAGAGATTATTAATCCATCAAAATCTATTTTTTACTCGCAATTTATCTTTACTTTAGATGCACTTATGCTTCACTTAGTATATAGTTAGTAAACATATCTCATTGTGTGACTTTCTTCTCCTATGAATAATTTAGGAACCCAACCGACAATCGAAAGACAAAGATAATCATCTGTTTAGAACTTTTAGTCGATTCTCCAAATAATTTTGAAATTGTAAAACAAATTTATAAATTATTTTACAAAATATGTGAGTGAGCTGAGGATGGAGAAGGACCCGCTGAATAGGATGGTGATAGGAACGTACGTAGTGCCGTTCTCAAGGAGATAATCTAAGCAGCAACAATCATTTTTACGTCGAATATATGACTTTTTTTTCTTGTTTTCCCTTCTCTGTTTGATGCATGTGATTACGATTGATGTATATATTAGAGGATCATTACACAAATGAAAAAGAATTAGCAATTAACTAACTTCTGCACAAGGGAACTGTAAATATAAATTATTTTCATGTAGGATGAACGGCAAAAATGAAAAGTATATTTTCAGAGGTTCCCAATCCAGAACTTTTATTAAATTGGCCAAAGTCACGCAAATACAGATCCTGACACAAAGTCACACAAATGAACTAATATATATACTAATCTTTTAAAAGAAAGAGCAAAAAATGAGTACATAACACATCCATGGTTCAAAATAATTTCCTAGAAGTTTTAACCAACTATAACATAAAATGCTATGCTTCGTTACTCCAGCTCTGAGTCTAAGTCTTTTTACCTGTAAAACATTTAAATAACTTGGGATGAGATTACTGAAGGTGCAAACACGAGAAAGGGGTTGATTTGTGTTTGTCTAAGTTGGATTCTTTTTAATTATTTATTCAAGAACTACTTCGGGTTTGATGATTTTAACTAAATAGAGGCAGTAGCAATCAGACTTTAGTAATAAGAGCAATAGTAAAGTAAAGAGTGCATAATTAAAGTGAAACAATCAAATTTATCCTGGTTTGCCTCCGACTTGGTAGCTACATCCAGTTCCTTCGCTTAGAAGGATATAACCACTAATTCAAATCCTTAAGTTACACATTACCTAGCCTACAAGTCAGTTTTCTAAAAACAACCTAACACCTACAGATTGTTGAAGGGGAAACAAACTTATTAACCCTAAAAGTCAAGTCTTCTTGACACAATCTAAAAATAACAAATTGCTTGCTGAACACTAAAGTCAAGAATATAACTTTAGTGTTAACATAATTTGTAAAAAGATATGGTTAATACAGATCCTGACACAAAGTCACGCAAATGAACTAATATATATACTAATCTTTTAAAAGAAAGAGCAAAAAATGAGTACATAACACATCCATGGTTCAAAATAATTTCCTAGAAGTTTTAACCAACTATAACATAAACTGCTATGCTTCCTTACTCCAGCTCTGGGTCTAAGTCTTTTTACCTATAAAACATTTAAATAACTTGGGATGAGATTACTGAAGGTGCAAACACGAGAAATGGGTTGATTTGTGTTTGTCTAAGTTGGATTCTTTTTAATTATTTATTCAAGAACTACTTCGGGTTTGATGATTTTAACTAAAATAGAGGCAGTAGCAATCAGACTTTAGTAATAAGAGCAATAGTAAAGTAAAGAGTGCATAATTAAAGTGACACAATCAAATTTATCCTGGTTCGCCTCCGACTTGGTAGCTACATCCAGTTCCTTCGCTTAGAAGGATATAATCACTATTTCAAATCCTTAAGTTACACATTACCTACCCTACAAGTCAGTTTTCTAAAAACAACCTAACACCTACAGATTGTTGAAGGGGAAACAAACTTATTAACCCTAAAAGTCAAGTCTTCTTGACACAATCTAAAAATAACAAATTGCTTGCTGAACACTAAAGTCAAGAATATAACTTTAGTGTTAACATAATTTGTAAAAAGATATGGTTAATACAGATCCTGACACAAAGTCACGCAAATGAACTAATATATATACTAATCTTTTAAAAGAAAGAGCAAAAAATGAGTACATAACACATCCATGGTTCAAAATAATTTCCTAGAAGTTTTAACCAACTATAACATAAACTGCTATGCTTCCTTACTCCAGCTCTAGGTCTAAGTCTTTTTACCTATAAAACATTTAAATAACTTGGGATGAGATTACTGAAGGTGCAAACACGAGAAATGGGTTGATTTGTGTTTGTCTAAGTTGGATTCTTTTTAATTATTTATTCAAGAACTACTTCGGGTTTGATGATTTTAACTAAAATAGAGGCAGTAGCAATCAGACTTTAGTAATAAGAGCAATAGTAAAGTAAAGAGTGCATAATTAAAGTGACACAATCAAATTTATCCTGGTTCGCCTCCGACTTGGTAGCTACATCCAGTTCCTTCGCTTAGAAGGATATAATCACTATTTCAAATCCTTAAGTTACACATTACCTACCCTACAAGTCAGTTTTCTCAAAACAAGCTAACACCTACAGATTGTTGAAGGCAAACAAACTTCTTGACCTTACAAGTCAAGTCTTCTTGACACAATCTAAAAATAACAAATTGCTTGACCCTACTTTGGAACGGATTGCATTTTGCTTCTACTAAGAAGATTGTTACAATTGATTTCTCACACTAATATACTTGGAAAATATTTCTTTGAGCAAGTGCTTCTCAAGAACATAAACCTTTGAAATTTGAATACTTAAGAAATTTTAGCTCTCAAAAGTTTTTCTAAATTATATGGATTTATGAGTTTGTGAGTTCATGCTTTCTTCTTCAGTCTTGAGTATCCAGTCTTGGAGTGGGAATAGATTTGGGCTTGTTCTTGATTATTGAGAAATTCTATTTCAGTCAGAGTCATTGACTTTCCAAAAGAGCCATTGACTTTCTTGTTGGAGTGAGATGCTGTGTTTCTTGGATAATAATGGTTAGAGGAAGAATTGTGTGACTTATAATTAGTGGCCTGGACAAATCACATTGTTGAATCATTAAATTCAGTGCAACATTTGAGGCTGCATATCAGAGACATTATTTTGAGTGAGTTGCAACTTTTGATTAGTGGAATATGAGCTTTGAATGAATTGCTTGAAATTTTTTATAGAGTTAATGATAGCTTGATATAAACTCTTCAGAGGAATGCTGAGTTTGTGCACATCAAAGGCACACAAGTGCTTTAGAGGCATGCTTCAAATTCAATATTTATAGCCAATCTTTAGACCTAGTTATTAGAGGCAGTCTTCAGACTTAAACTTCAGAGCCAAACATCAGAGGAAGTCTTCGTAACCTTCAGAGGCACGTTGCTATTTGAGGCATATGTTCAAAGGCAAACGCATATTCTTTTGTGTTCCTCTGATCTCATCCTCTGGTCACTTCCATGGGTGACTTCTTTTGGTCGCTCACTCTAGTATCTTCCTTTGATTTTCTTGTTCTAATTGATGTACACTTAATGAAGCCATTAGTGCAAACAAATTGTTCTCATAAAATACTTTTGTTAACATCAAAATCACAAGAGGAAAACCAAGTTGGTTCCAACAATCTCCCCCTTTTAGATGATGACAAAATTGTAATTTTTTATAACAATTTATTGGCTTTTGTTACTTGACTCCCCCTGACTTAAGGCTCCCCCTAAGTCTTCGTAGTTTTATAGTTCTTTTCTCCACACAAGCATACACTTTCTCTCCCCACATAAATAGATCAAAAAGGAAATTGTTCTCAAATATCTTTCTCCCACTTTTATCATAAACCAGAAAGACTCGAAAGCTTTTTTTAAGAGAATAAACGAAACATGAAATACATATTAATATGAATCTAAACTAATGTAGCTATATCACAACATTAATCAGATATAAAGGTAAGGTTCAAATTTGTCTTACTGAATTTAAATTTGTCTTCAGCTGGAGGTTTGGTGAATATGTCAGACTATTGGTGTTTAGTGTCTATAAATTGGATATTTAGTACTCCTTTTTGAACAAAGTCCCTAATAAAGTGATGTTTAATTTCTATGTGATTGGCCTTAGAATGAAGGGTTAGGTTATTTGTTTGGCAAATAAAGAAGTATTATCACATAATATGGAAATGTTACTTTCATGGATTTTGTAATCTTCTAGTTAGTGTTTCATCCATAGCAGTTGAGTGCTGCAACGACCAGTAGAAATGTACCCAACCTCTGATGTTGACATTGCAATTGTGCTTTGTCTCTTACTTGACCAAGAGATTAAGTTTTCCCCAAGAAATGTGCAATTTCTACAGGTGCTTTTTCTTTCAAGTTTGTCTCCGGCAAAGTCAACATCACAATAGCCACTTAATATGTACTTGGTAGACTTCTTATAGAACAATTCCATGTTTGAAGTACCTTCAGGTATCTAAGGATCCTCTTTACAATTGTTAAGTGAGATTCCATTAGACCAGCCTAAATCTTGCACACACACACACACTCATTAAATAAAATATTTGGTCTAGAAGTAGTAAGGTACATAAGTGATCCAATCATTCCTCTGTATGTGTTCTAGTCAACCTTCTGGCATGATTTATCTTTTTCCAACGAGCAAGTAAGGTGCATTGCTTTAGCCATAAGTTTGCAATTATTGACGAATGTATATGCCTTTCTAACTTTGTTAAATTTGTATCCCTAAGAAGAACTGCAGTTCTCCCATCATGCTCATTTGGAATTCAAGCTGCACCATCTTAGGAAATTCTTGACAAAGAGTGCAATTAGTAGATCAAAAAATAATGTCATCAACATAAATTTGAATATTAAGAATGTTATCTCGTATTTATTTTCTAAATATGGTGGTGTCTACTTCTCCTCTTTCAAAACCTTTTTTAACCAAGAACTTACTTCATCTATCGTACCATGCCCTAGGTGTTTGTTTTAGACCATACAATGATTTCTTAAGTTTAAACACATTTTTCAAAAATTCAGATCTTTCAAAACCTTGGGGTTGCTTAACATAGAATTCTTCACTTTTATACCCATTTAGGAAGGCATTTTTAACACCCATTAGAAATAATGTAACACTATTCGAAGTCTTGGAACCAAGTTGGTTTTATACTTAGAATTTTGATGTTAACAAAAGTATTTTATGAGAACAATATATTTGTCTTCACAAAGTATGAAAGAAGATCAGTGTTTTTGAAGGCAATCTAAAATAAGATTTGATACACATTTATAATTGAAGAAAATCTTTGACCAAGTTGAATAGTCAAGATTTGAAGAAGATATGATCAAGATTTATCACAAGAAGATATGAATTATTTACAAGAAGATTTGATCAAAATACATCTACAATAAGATATGAATTATTTACAAGAAGATATGATCAATAATTGTTTACAAGAAGAAACACTCACAAGAAGATACATTTATTATTTACAAAGATATGATTCAGATTTTAACAAAGGACAAAAAACTGAATAGGACATAGTCATATTCATCCATGTGAAATTTGAATAACCGGTCCAACACTATGTTCCCGCCGATTTCAAAGCAAACAATAGGAAGGAAGTTTCATCTAATGAATTTGCGAAAGCAATCATAACAAAATACAAACATTATCAATATGAAGAATTTACAAAGTCCATCTGAACAAAATACGAACAATATCAATTTGAAGAATTTACAAACTCAATCTAAACAAAATACGAACAAAATCAATCTAGAAGATCTACTCAGATTTGATTCCAAAATAAAGAATTGGCTAAAGAACATATTATCAAAAAAAAATTATTCATAGTTATTTTTGAATATGATTATTATTGACAAAGCTAGGAATGAAGATACAATTCAAAATTAAACAAGGACTAAATTGAATCAATAATTTAATATATAAATAGATACTTGAGTCTAAAGAAGAAGATCATCGAAAAATCATAAAAGAGTAAAAGAACTCATGCTCATGATTCCAAATTCATCTTAGAGTTTAAAGAGAGAAACACTTGTTCGAATGAGTTATCAGCTTGTTAGAGTGTGGTAGTCATTGTTATAATCAGCTTGTTAGAAGCAACTACTCAAGTTTCAAACCTTTGTATTCAAACCTGATAGTAGTTTTATTGTGCCTCCAACAATCTGAGATTTTCAGGTTATGTGGAGAAGACATGACTGGTAGAGTCATAGGTGTGTGTTCCTCAATAGTTTGGGGTTGTCAGCCTGTTGGAGAAGACTAGCTTGGAGAGTCAGGTGCTTTGTAATTCAATTTGTTGAGTTAGTGGATTAAATTTTTATGAGTGAAGGGACTGAATGTAGCAAAGTTAGTGGTGAACTAGGATAAATTACTTGTGTCACTTTATTCCTGCACTCATTTGTTTTTTTTATTTCTTCTACTCCAAGTAAATCATTAAGTTCGAATTAGTTTAATCAAATAATGAAAAAGTTATCAACTTAGTCAAACACAATTCGTCTTTGCACCTTCAAGTGGCATCATAGCTTGGTGTCAAGGCTGAGTAGTTTACAGTGTTTGAGGAAAGATCCAAGGGGTCAAGATGTATAGATTCAGTGAAGAAGCTCCTCAAGGAAATATCAACAGACCACCTTCGTTCGACAAAGAACATTTTAAGTACTTGAAGAACAGGTTGAGAAGTTTCTTTATTTCACAAGATCCTGAACTTTGGGACTTGGAGGAAGATGGTTAAACTTCTCCAAAGAATCATGATGGTATTGAGATTCCAAGGAAAGATATGGATGCAGATCAGAAGATGTAAGATGCATCATAAGTCCAGAACATTAATGATAAATGCAATCACTTTCAAGAAGTTTGATAAGTGCACCAACAAGGAGACAACAAAAAGTATTTATGATAATCTGATTATGACCTACGAAGGAAGCAATCAAGTTCAAAAAGAAAAGGCTAACCTCCTAGTCAAAAAATGAGTTGTTCAAGATGGAAGAAGATGAAGACACCGAAATTGTTTTTTCCTGATTTCAGACTCTGATCTCAGGATTAATGATACTTGAAAAGAGTTATACCATTGCTGATCATGTGAAGAAGAGACTATGAAGTCAATCAAGCAAGTGGATACCTTACATCACTGCAATTTAGGAAGCAAAGGATTTGAATACTCTTAAGTTGGAAGAATTAATCAGCTCTCTCAAATCACATGAAATTGAACTTACGGAGGATGAGCCCAAGAAGAGGCAATCAACCTTGGGTTTGAAATCCAAGTAGAAGAAAGTTATGAAGGCAACAACAAAGTCAGAGGATGACAATTTAGAGGATCAGAATGGAGACTTAGAGGAAGAGGAACTGACTTTCATATCCAAAAAAATTCAGAAGATGTGGCACAACAGAATGAAGAAATTTCCCCAAAGATATTCGAGGTAGTCCAGTAGAGGAAAAACTAATAAATTTGACAAGAAAAACTCCATCTACTATGAATGCAATGAACCTTGACATATCAAGTTAGAATGTCCAAATTTGGAGAAACGAAAACATCAGCAGAAATATTCCAAACCCAAGAAGAAGAGTCTGATGGCTACATGGGATATGTGATGAAAGCTATTCAAAAGCAAGCCACAACTAACCATAATTTGGTGCAACAAATGACAGCGCAAAGAGATGGCACTCAAAATTCCAATAGGGTGTTCTATGATTTCATTAAGTTGCAGCCTCCGACCTTCCACGGCAGCCGTAATCCCTTAGAGTCTCATGCTTGGCTGAAATAGATTAAGAAGACATTTGAAGTAGTGCCCTGTACTGAAGAACAAAAAGTGGAATTTGTTGCCCACCTACTAAAGGGGGAGGCAAAGTATTGGTAGAGAGGTGTAAGGATTTATCTTCAGACTCAGAGAACCCCTGTAAATTGGGAACACATTAATGTGGCTTTTTTGGAATAGTACTATGCAAGAAGTGCGAGAACACAATAAGAGCTAAAGTTTGTACACTTCCAACTAGGAGACATGTTTGTTGCAGAGTATATTGCTAAGGTTAAAGAACTGACAAGGTTTTCCCCACATGCTCAGTATGCACCCACTGAAGAGTGGAAGATAAACTAGCTTGAGTGGGGATTGAGGTATGAAATTAGAGGAAATATAAACATATAGAGCTTACCAATTATTCCACTCTAGTACAAAAGATCTATATTGTGGATGACAATTTAAAGAAGGTACAAGAGGAGAGACAGGCTAAGTGGCAGCAAAAGAGAGAGTTTGGAAGGTTTGTTGGAACCAAATTGGTTTTACATTTAGAGTTTTGATGTTAACAAAAGTATTTTATGAGAACAATATATTTGACTTCAAAGAGTATGAAAGAAGATATGGTCAAGATTTGTAGAAGATTTGATCAAGATTTATTTACAACAAATTACGAACAGAATCAATATGAAGAATTTATAATCTCAATCTAAACAAAAAAGGAACATTATCCTTGTTTACCACTAACTTGGCTACATCTAGTCCCCTTATTCCAAAGGCTTTCATCGACTAATTCAAATACCTTGAATTAAAAAACACCTAACCCTCCAAACCAGTGTTCCCAAACAGCCTGACAACCCTAGACTTTTGAAGAACAACACCACCTTGACCCTACAAACCAAGTCTTCTCCTAACAACCTGACATCCCCAGATTAAAGAAGGAACTAAACCACTATCGGGTTGGATACAAAAGATTGAAACTTGAGTAGTTGCTTCTAACAAAGCTGATAATAATAATAACTCTCACACTCTAACAAAAGAACACTATGAAAATATTTCTATTTTGAACAAGTGTTTCTATCTTTGAACTCTAAGATGAATTTGGAATTTGAGCTTGAGTTCTTCTACTCTCTTATAATTTTTGATGCATTTATTCTACGGCCCTGACTATTTATTTATAGTTAAAATTTGGGCTTCAATTTAGTCCTTGTTTAATTCTGAATTGTATCTCATTCAGATTGAGTTTGTAAATTCCTCAGATTGATTCTGTTCATATTTTGTTGTAGATAAATCTTGACCAAATCTTCTTAAATCTAAATTAAATCTTCTTCAAATCTTGATCAAATGTTCTTCAAATCTTGATCAAATGTTCTTCAAATCTTAATTAAATTTTCTTCAAATCTTGATCAAATCTTCTTCAAATTTTGATCAAATCTTCTTCAAACCATAATGAAATCTTCTTCAATTATAAATTTGAATCAAATTTTATTTTAGATTTTCATCAATTATAATTTTGAATTAAATCTTATTTTAGATATTCTTCAATTATAAATTTGAATAATATCTTATTTTAGATTTTCTTCAAAAACATGAATCTTATTTCATACTATTTGAAGTCAAATATATTGTTCTCATAAAATACTTCTGTTAACATCAAAACTCTAAATGTAAAACCAACTTGGTTCCAAGATGCCCTGAAGGTGCAAACACGAGAAGGGGGGTTGAATTGTGTTTGACTAACTTGAATACTTTTTCTGTTTTTGCAGTTTTAAAACAAAACTTGATGCATGAATAAAACAGAGTTAGCAGCGGATATAAAGTAAAAATAAAAACACATAATTTTATACTGGTTCACCGTTAACGAGGCTACGTCCAGTCCTTTCACCTTGAAGGATTTCACTAATTCAAACCTTGAATTACAACAGTTCCACTGACCCTCCAAGTCAGTCTTCTCAAACAGTCTAACAATCCTAGACTCTTGAGGAATACAGCACCTTGACTTCCTAAGTGAAGTCTTCTCCTACCAATCTAACAAACCCAGATTGTAGAAGGAATTAAAACTCCTTGAATCTAATTGCCAAGTAATCTGCTACCTCTTATGACTCCCTCAGATTGTAGACTCTACTTCAACAACTTAGATCTAACACAAGGGAATGAAAATAACACGAGTGCTTGCTTCTGGAAAGCTGAAACTCACAATTAACCTCACTGAAAACTTGAGTGTTTGCTTTGGAAGTGTATGACTCTTTTGTGATTTTCGATACTAAGTATTCTGCCTTGAGTCTCCTTTTATAGATGCGAATTAGGGCCTCTTCCAAGCTGTATCTTGCTGGATTCACTTTATTTTTGTAACAAATCATTTTAATAATTTGATCAAAATAAATTAAAATCTCCACCGTTAATCCTCTTGATTAAATCTGGACCATTTGATCTTCTGCGCTAGTCCACATTTGGACCTTACTAAGTGATCTGCTGTGATCCTCTGATTTCGGCCAACCCTGGACCACACTTTCTAATCTTCTGATCTTCTGATCTCGGCCATCCTGGTCTAGCAAACTGATCTGCTGTGATCCTCTAATCTCGGCCACTGTTGGACCACACATTCTGACGTTCTAATTTCGGCCAACACTAGGCCATGGTCTGATATTTTGATCTCGGCCAACACTGGGCCAAATACTTAAATCTGAACCATTGATCTGAATATCTTCCCTCTGATCTGGACCAATTCTGGACTTGGTTTGGATTAAACTGAAATTAAATCTGGACAAATAATATTTCAGTATGGACATTTTACCTTCTGTTTTGGATCACTTTTGGATCAAATCTGGAGATGATTTCTTCTGGTCTGGACTTAGTTTCATACCCTGAATCATGCTATCTTCTTGTATGGGTCAAATCTGGATTGATTCTCTATTTCTGGACGCATTAACTTATCCTCTGATTAAGTCTAGATCAAGTTTGGGCTATTTATTATTTCACTACCAGGCCATCTTCTGGTCAGAATAACTTCTGGTAATTTTGGTGAATCCAGTGATTCTGATAACCTTAATAATTTTGGTGATTTGGGTGAATCTGGTGGTTCTGATGAATTTGGTAATTCTGGTGATTCTTGTAATTCCTGATCTGATTCTGGTTCTGGTTCCAGTATTGATTCTGATTCTGGTTCTAGTACTGATTCTGGTTCCAGAGTTGATTCTGGTTCCAAATCCTGTGCTTCTGATACTGATTCAATTTTTGATTCTAGTTCCAGTTTCTGTGCTTCTGATACTGGTTCCAGTTCTGGTTCGAGTTCCTGTTTTGATTCTGGTTCCAGTTTTGATTCTGGTTCCAGTTTTGGTTCTGATTCCGATTCTGGTTGAGTTGACCAGACCTTCTTCCATCAGACTCAGATTGCCTTTGTCTTGTTGTAGTAGGAACATAAACCTTCTCATGCTTGTGCATTGCCAACATCCATTGTCCAGGCACCGTTGTTGGTGTCTCCTTCTAGTTTGTTAGTTTTAACAACTCTCTGATCTTGTTCAGATATTACCATTGGACAAGATAATTCAGAGTGACCTTTCTTAGCATAAACAATGCATAAAACATCCGAATGAACAACTTTACTTTCAGTAATCGTTTCTGTAAAACCAAGACCTCTCTTTCCAGTGTTACTGTTTCCAGAAATCATAGATGCATATTTACTTCTTTCCATTCTATTAAAAATAAAGTTTTGAAAAAATTGTTCATGCATATCAGATTCACAAACAGTTTTGGAAGTGGAACAAACATTGCTTTTGAGAGTTTGGTTTTCAGATTTGAGTCTTGCAACTTCAGTTTTAAAATCCTTGTTTTTAGTTGCATACTCAGAATTTTGATTCTTTAAAACTTGGACTTCTTTGGTCAGATTTTTCTTATCTTCCCTACGAGTTTTCAGTTTTAAAGCCATCTTATTATTTGCATTTAGAAAATATTTTAAAGTATCAATTAACTCTGATTTAGAGAGATCAAAAAATACCTTATCATCTTCATCTTCTGAATCTGTTCCAGAGCCTGAGCTATATTCAGAACTTGAGTTTATATGAGCCATCAGAGCCTCTGTATGTTTTCTAGTCTACCTTTTGGCTGGTTTCATCTTTCTCAAGTGAGCAGGTTGGGTGCATGGGGGTGGCCATAGGCTTACAGTCACTCATCTTGAAGTTTTTAATAAGTTCTTTAGTGTATTTAGATTGGTGAAAGAGTATACCTGATTTACCTTGGTGAATCTGAATTCCCAGGAAGAACTTAAGTTCTCCCATCGTGCTCATTTGGAACTCTTTCTGCATTAGGTCAAAAAACTCCTTGCACAAAGTGCCATTAGTGAATCCAAATATGATATCATCAACATAAACTTGAATAATCAAAATATCGTTTTTAATGGATTTCCTAAATAGAGTATTATCAATCTGGCCTCTATGAAATTCATTCTTAAGCAGAAAGTTACTAAGTCTGTCATACCATGCCCTTGGTGCTTGTTTTAAACCATATAAAGACTTTTTAAGTTTGAAAATATGGTCTGGAAAATCAGAATTTTCAAATCCAGGGGGCTGTTTGACATAGACTTCCTCACTTATATAGCCATTTAAGAATGCACTTTTAACATCCATTTGATATAGCATTATATCATGATTAGCAGCAAATGATAAAAGAATTCTAATTGCTTCTAACCTGGCCACTGGAGCAAAAGTCTAAGTGTAGTCTATACCTTCCTGTTGATTGTATCCTTGAGCTACAAGTCTGGCTTTGTTCCTTACCAGTTCACCTTTTTCATTTAGTTTATTTCTGAAACACTCACTTGGTTCCAATAATGTTTTTGTTTGGTCTGGGTACCAGATCCCAAACATCATTCCTTTGGAATTCATTCACCTCTTCTTGCATTGCAAGTATCCAACCTTCCTCTGCCAAAGCCTCATCAACATTGCTTGGTTCAATTGTTGAGAGTAAACCAAACAAACTTGTTTCTCTACTTGATGATCTGGTATTTAAAGGTTCTGTTGCACTGCCGATAATGAGAGATTCTAGATGTGAAGACTTGTACTTCCATCCATTGTTTCCCTCTGACTTGTCTTCAGAGTCAGCATATTCTTCTTCATCTTGATCTTTCTCAGATTCTGCTGCTGGTCCAACTTCTGGTTCCTGTGCCTCTGGTTCACCTACAATTTCCTCATCTTGCTTTGACTTTTTAGAGTCAAACTGTTTATTATCAAACTTAATGTGGATTGATTCTTCCACAGTGTTAGTTTCTTTGTTAAACACTCTATAAGCTTTTGATCTCTCAGAGTAGCCAATAAAGATACACTTTTGAGATCTAGAGTCAAACTTAGCTAGGTTATCTTTAGTGTTTAACATAAAACAGATGCATCCAAATTGCTTAAAGTAGGAAATATTGGGTTTCTTACCTTTCCACAATTCATAGGGAGTTTTATTTAAGATAGACCTGATGTAGACTCTATTATGAATGTAGCAGGTTGTGTTGACAGCTTCTGCCCAAAGGTAGGTGGCAACCTTCATATCATTCAGCATGGTTCTGGCCATCTCTTATAGTAATTTGTTCTTCCTTTCTACCACTCCATTCTGTTGAGGTGTTCTGGGGGATGAGAAGTTGTGAGAGATGCCATTCTCATCACAGAATTCTTCAAAATACTTGTTCTCGAATTCACCTCCATGATCACTTCTGATGGTTATGATCTTAATACCTTGTTCATTCATAACTTGCTTACAAAAAGAAATAAATACTCTGTGAGGTTCATCTTTGTTCTTTAAATATTTTACCCAAGTCCACCTTGAGTAATCATCAACAATTACAAAACCATATTTCTTACCACCGAGTAAAGCTGTTTGAACAGGACCAAACAGATCTAAGTGAAGCAGTTCAAGTGGTTGAGAGGTAGAGACACATTTTTTAGTTTTAAAAGAGCTTTTAGTTTGTTTACCTCTTTGACATGCTTCACACATAATCCCAATTTTGGAACTTACCTTGGGAAGCCCTCTTACTAACTGGAGTTTGCTCAATTCGGATATAAGCCTAAGGTTTGCATGCCCTAACCTTTTGTGCCAAATCAGATTCTGCTCACTCACAGATAATAAGCATTTAACCTGTTGCTTAGCAAGACTGAACAAATCAATTTTATAAACATTATCCTTCCTAGTGCCAGTAAATAAAACTGACCCATCAAGTTGACTAACAGCTTTGCAAGTTTTTTGATTAAAGATAACATCATAATTGCAATCACTTAATTGACTTATGCTCAGAAGATTATGTTTTAGCCCTTTAACTAACAGAACATTTTTAATAGACAAGGGAGAAGAAGTGTTACCAACAGTTCCTGTACCAATAATCTGACCTTTCTGGTTTCCTCAAAAAGAAACTTTGCCTCCATTCTTCATAGTCAAATCCAGAAACATAGATTTGTCTCCTGTCATGTGCTTGGAGCAGCCACTGTCAAGATACCAAGTTTTTTGTTGCTGATCAAACCTTGCCTTTTCTCTATCAGAATCAGAGTCAGACTCAGATTCAGACTTAGCTTCTGTTCGAGCCATTAGAGCCAGTTCTTCTTCTGGCCTGTTTGAGCAGTTTCCTTGATTCTACTTTGGTTGATAAACCATGTTCCTCTGATGATTCTGGAACATGTTTTGATTCTGGTAATTTTGGTGAATCCAGTGATTCTGATAACCTTAATAATTTTGGTGATTTGGGTGAATCTGGTGGTTCTGATGAATTTGGTAATTCTGGTGATTCTTGTAATTCCTGATCTGATTCTGGTTCTGGTTCCAGTATTGATTCTGATTCTGGTTCTAGTACTGATTCTGGTTCCAGAGTTGATTCTGGTTCCAAATCCTGTGCTTCTGATACTGATTCAATTTTTGATTCTAGTTCCAGTTTCTGTGCTTCTGATACTGGTTCCAGTTCTGGTTCGAGTTCCTGTTTTGATTCTGGTTCCAGTTTTGATTCTGGTTCCAGTTTTGGTTCTGATTCCGATTCTGGTTGAGTTGACCAGACCTTCTTCCATCAGACTCAGATTGCCTTTGTCTTGTTGTAGTAGGAACATAAACCTTCTCATGCTTGTGCATTGCCAACATCCATTGTCCAGGCACCGTTGTTGGTGTCTCCTTCTAGTTTGTTAGTTTTAACAACTCTCTGATCTTGTTCAGATATTACCATTGGACAAGATAATTCAGAGTGACCTTTCTTAGCATAAACAATGCATAAAACATCCGAATGAACAACTTTACTTTCAGTAATCGTTTCTGTAAAACCAAGACCTCTCTTTCCAGTGTTACTGTTTCCAGAAATCATAGATGCATATTTACTTCTTTCCATTCTATTAAAAATAAAGTTTTGAAAAAATTGTTCATGCATATCAGATTCACAAACAGTTTTGGAAGTGGAACAAACATTGCTTTTGAGAGTTTGGTTTTCAGATTTGAGTCTTGCAACTTCAGTTTTAAAATCCTTGTTTTTAGTTGCATACTCAGAATTTTGATTCTTTAAAACTTGGACTTCTTTGGTCAGATTTTTCTTATCTTCCCTACGAGTTTTCAGTTTTAAAGCCATCTTATTATTTGCATTTAGAAAATATTTTAAAGTATCAATTAACTCTGATTTAGAGAGATCAAAAAATACCTTATCATCTTCATCTTCTGAATCTGTTCCAGAGCCTGAGCTATATTCAGAACTTGAGTTTATATGAGCCATCAGAGCCTCTGTATGTTTTCTAGTCTACCTTTTGGCTGGTTTCATCTTTCTCAAGTGAGCAGGTTGGGTGCATGGGGGTGGCCATAGGCTTACAGTCACTCATCTTGAAGTTTTTAATAAGTTCTTTAGTGTATTTAGATTGGTGAAAGAGTATACCTGATTTACCTTGGTGAATCTGAATTCCCAGGAAGAACTTAAGTTCTCCCATCGTGCTCATTTGGAACTCTTTCTGCATTAGGTCAAAAAACTCCTTGCACAAAGTGCCATTAGTGAATCCAAATATGATATCATCAACATAAACTTGAATAATCAAAATATCGTTTTTAATGGATTTCCTAAATAGAGTATTATCAATCTGGCCTCTATGAAATTCATTCTTAAGCAGAAAGTTACTAAGTCTGTCATACCATGCCCTTGGTGCTTGTTTTAAACCATATAAAGACTTTTTAAGTTTGAAAATATGGTCTGGAAAATCAGAATTTTCAAATCCAGGGGGCTGTTTGACATAGACTTCCTCACTTATATAGCCATTTAAGAATGCACTTTTAACATCCATTTGATATAGCATTATATCATGATTAGCAGCAAATGATAAAAGAATTCTAATTGCTTCTAACCTGGCCACTGGAGCAAAAGTCTAAGTGTAGTCTATACCTTCCTGTTGATTGTATCCTTGAGCTACAAGTCTGGCTTTGTTCCTTACCAGTTCACCTTTTTCATTTAGTTTATTTCTGAAACACTCACTTGGTTCCAATAATGTTTTTGTTTGGTCTGGGTACCAGATCCCAAACATCATTCCTTTGGAATTCATTCACCTCTTCTTGCATTGCAAGTATCCAACCTTCCTCTGCCAAAGCCTCATCAACATTGCTTGGTTCAATTGTTGAGAGTAAACCAAACAAACTTGTTTCTCTACTTGATGATCTGGTATTTAAAGGTTCTGTTGCACTGCCGATAATGAGAGATTCTAGATGTGAAGACTTGTACTTCCATCCATTGTTTCCCTCTGACTTGTCTTCAGAGTCAGCATATTCTTCTTCATCTTGATCTTTCTCAGATTCTGCTGCTGGTCCAACTTCTGGTTCCTGTGCCTCTGGTTCACCTACAATTTCCTCATCTTGCTTTGACTTTTTAGAGTCAAACTGTTTATTATCAAACTTAATGTGGATTGATTCTTCCACAGTGTTAGTTTCTTTGTTAAACACTCTATAAGCTTTTGATCTCTCAGAGTAGCCAATAAAGATACACTTTTGAGATCTAGAGTCAAACTTAGCTAGGTTATCTTTAGTGTTTAACATAAAACAGATGCATCCAAATTGCTTAAAGTAGGAAATATTGGGTTTCTTACCTTTCCACAATTCATAGGGAGTTTTATTTAAGATAGACCTGATGTAGACTCTATTATGAATGTAGCAGGTTGTGTTGACAGCTTCTGCCCAAAGGTAGGTGGCAACCTTCATATCATTCAGCATGGTTCTGGCCATCTCTTATAGTAATTTGTTCTTCCTTTCTACCACTCCATTCTGTTGAGGTGTTCTGGGGGATGAGAAGTTGTGAGAGATGCCATTCTCATCACAGAATTCTTCAAAATACTTGTTCTCGAATTCACCTCCATGATCACTTCTGATGGTTATGATCTTAATACCTTGTTCATTCATAACTTGCTTACAAAAAGAAATAAATACTCTGTGAGGTTCATCTTTGTTCTTTAAATATTTTACCCAAGTCCACCTTGAGTAATCATCAACAATTACAAAACCATATTTCTTACCACCGAGTAAAGCTGTTTGAACAGGACCAAACAGATCTAAGTGAAGCAGTTCAAGTGGTTGAGAGGTAGAGACACATTTTTTAGTTTTAAAAGAGCTTTTAGTTTGTTTACCTCTTTGACATGCTTCACACATAATCCCAATTTTGGAACTTACCTTGGGAAGCCCTCTTACTAACTGGAGTTTGCTCAATTCGGATATAAGCCTAAGGTTTGCATGCCCTAACCTTTTGTGCCAAATCAGATTCTGCTCACTCACAGATAATAAGCATTTAACCTGTTGCTTAGCAAGACTGAACAAATCAATTTTATAAACATTATCCTTCCTAGTGCCAGTAAATAAAACTGACCCATCAAGTTGACTAACAGCTTTGCAAGTTTTTTGATTAAAGATAACATCATAATTGCAATCACTTAATTGACTTATGCTCAGAAGATTATGTTTTAGCCCTTTAACTAACAGAACATTTTTAATAGACAAGGGAGAAGAAGTGTTACCAACAGTTCCTGTACCAATAATCTGACCTTTCTGGTTTCCTCAAAAAGAAACTTTGCCTCCATTCTTCATAGTCAAATCCAGAAACATAGATTTGTCTCCTGTCATGTGCTTGGAGCAGCCACTGTCAAGATACCAAGTTTTTTGTTGCTGATCAAACCTTGCCTTTTCTCTATCAGAATCAGAGTCAGACTCAGATTCAGACTTAGCTTCTGTTCGAGCCATTAGAGCCAGTTCTTCTTCTGGCCTGTTTGAGCAGTTTCCTTGATTCTACTTTGGTTGATAAACCATGTTCCTCTGATGATTCTGGAACATGTTTTGATTCTGGTAATTTTGGTGAATCCAGTGATTCTGATAACCTTAATAATTTTGGTGATTTGGGTGAATCTGGTGGTTCTGATGAATTTGGTAATTCTGGTGATTCTTGTAATTCCTGATCTGATTCTGGTTCTGGTTCCAGTATTGATTCTGATTCTGGTTCTAGTACTGATTCTGGTTCCAGAGTTGATTCTGGTTCCAAATCCTGTGCTTCTGATACTGATTCAATTTTTGATTCTAGTTCCAGTTTCTGTGCTTCTGATACTGGTTCCAGTTCTGGTTCGAGTTCCTGTTTTGATTCTGGTTCCAGTTTTGATTCTGGTTCCAGTTTTGGTTCTGATTCCGATTCTGGTTGAGTTGACCAGACCTTCTTCCATCAGACTCAGATTGCCTTTGTCTTGTTGTAGTAGGAACATAAACCTTCTCATGCTTGTGCATTGCCAACATCCATTGTCCAGGCACCGTTGTTGGTGTCTCCTTCTAGTTTGTTAGTTTTAACAACTCTCTGATCTTGTTCAGATATTACCATTGGACAAGATAATTCAGAGTGACCTTTCTTAGCATAAACAATGCATAAAACATCCGAATGAACAACTTTACTTTCAGTAATCGTTTCTGTAAAACCAAGACCTCTCTTTCCAGTGTTACTGTTTCCAGAAATCATAGATGCATATTTACTTCTTTCCATTCTATTAAAAATAAAGTTTTGAAAAAATTGTTCATGCATATCAGATTCACAAACAGTTTTGGAAGTGGAACAAACATTGCTTTTGAGAGTTTGGTTTTCAGATTTGAGTCTTGCAACTTCAGTTTTAAAATCCTTGTTTTTAGTTGCATACTCAGAATTTTGATTCTTTAAAACTTGGACTTCTTTGGTCAGATTTTTCTTATCTTCCCTACGAGTTTTCAGTTTTAAAGCCATCTTATTATTTGCATTTAGAAAATATTTTAAAGTATCAATTAACTCTGATTTAGAGAGATCAAAAAATACCTTATCATCTTCATCTTCTGAATCTGTTCCAGAGCCTGAGCTATATTCAGAACTTGAGTTTATATGAGCCATCAGAGCCTCTGTATGTTTTCTAGTCTACCTTTTGGCTGGTTTCATCTTTCTCAAGTGAGCAGGTTGGGTGCATGGGGGTGGCCATAGGCTTACAGTCACTCATCTTGAAGTTTTTAATAAGTTCTTTAGTGTATTTAGATTGGTGAAAGAGTATACCTGATTTACCTTGGTGAATCTGAATTCCCAGGAAGAACTTAAGTTCTCCCATCGTGCTCATTTGGAACTCTTTCTGCATTAGGTCAAAAAACTCCTTGCACAAAGTGCCATTAGTGAATCCAAATATGATATCATCAACATAAACTTGAATAATCAAAATATCGTTTTTAATGGATTTCCTAAATAGAGTATTATCAATCTGGCCTCTATGAAATTCATTCTTAAGCAGAAAGTTACTAAGTCTGTCATACCATGCCCTTGGTGCTTGTTTTAAACCATATAAAGACTTTTTAAGTTTGAAAACATGGTCTGAAAAATCAGAATTTTCAAATCCAGGGGGCTGTTTGACATAGACTTCCTCACTTATATAGCCATTTAAGAATGCACTTTTAACATCCATTTGATATAGCATTATATCATGATTAGCAGCAAATGATAAAAGAATTCTAATTGCTTGTAACCTGGCCACTGGAGCAAAAGTCTAAGTGTAGTCTATACCTTCCTGTTGATTGTATCCTTGAGCTACAAGTCTGGCTTTGTTCCTTACCAGTTCACCTTTTTCATTTAGTTTATTTCTGAAACACTCACTTGGTTCCAATAATGTTTTTGTTTGGTCTGGGTACCAGATCCCAAACATCATTCCTTTGGAATTCATTCACCTCTTCTTGCATTGCAAGTATCCAACCTTCCTCTGCCAAAGCCTCATCAACATTGCTTGGTTCAATTGTTGAGAGTAAACCAAACAAACTTGTTTCTCTACTTGATGATCTGGTATTTAAAGGTTCTGTTGCACTGCCGATAATGAGAGATTCTAGATGTGAAGACTTGTACTTCCATCCATTGTTTCCCTCTGACTTGTCTTCAGAGTCAGCATATTCTTCTTCATCTTGATCTTTCTCAGATTCTGCTGCTGGTCCAACTTCTGGTTCCTGTGCCTCTGGTTCACCTACAATTTCCTCATCTTGCTTTGACTTTTTAGAGTCAAACTGTTTATTATCAAACTTAATGTGGATTGATTCTTCCACAGTGTTAGTTTCTTTGTTAAACACTCTATAAGCTTTTGATCTCTCAGAGTAGCCAATAAAGATACACTTTTGAGATCTAGAGTCAAACTTAGCTAGGTTATCTTTAGTGTTTAACATAAAACAGATGCATCCAAATTGCTTAAAGTAGGAAATATTGGGTTTCTTACCTTTCCACAATTCATAGGGAGTTTTATTTAAGATAGACCTGATGTAGACTCTATTATGAATGTAGCAGGTTGTGTTGACAGCTTCTGCCCAAAGGTAGGTGGCAACCTTCATATCATTCAGCATGGTTCTGGCCATCTCTTATAGTAATTTGTTCTTCCTTTCTACCACTCCATTCTGTTGAGGTGTTCTGGGGGATGAGAAGTTGTGAGAGATGCCATTCTCATCACAGAATTCTTCAAAATACTTGTTCTCGAATTCACCTCCATGATCACTTCTGATGGTTATGATCTTAATACCTTGTTCATTCATAACTTGCTTACAAAAAGAAATAAATACTCTGTGAGGTTCATCTTTGTTCTTTAAATATTTTACCCAAGTCCACCTTGAGTAATCATCAACAATTACAAAACCATATTTCTTACCACCGAGTAAAGCTGTTTGAACAGGACCAAACAGATCTAAGTGAAGCAGTTCAAGTGGTTGAGAGGTAGAGACACATTTTTTAGTTTTAAAAGAGCTTTTAGTTTGTTTACCTCTTTGACATGCTTCACACATAATCCCAATTTTGGAACTTACCTTGGGAAGCCCTCTTACTAACTGGAGTTTGCTCAATTCGGATATAAGCCTAAGGTTTGCATGCCCTAACCTTTTGTGCCAAATCAGATTCTGCTCACTCACAGATAATAAGCATTTAACCTGTTGCTTAGCAAGACTGAACAAATCAATTTTATAAACATTATCCTTCCTAGTGCCAGTAAATAAAACTGACCCATCAAGTTGACTAACAGCTTTGCAAGTTTTTTGATTAAAGATAACATCATAATTGCAATCACTTAATTGACTTATGCTCAGAAGATTATGTTTTAGCCCTTTAACTAACAGAACATTTTTAATAGACAAGGGAGAAGAAGTGTTACCAACAGTTCCTGTACCAATAATCTGACCTTTCTGGTTTCCTCAAAAAGAAACTTTGCCTCCATTCTTCATAGTCAAATCCAGAAACATAGATTTGTCTCCTGTCATGTGCTTGGAGCAGCCACTGTCAAGATACCAAGTTTTTTGTTGCTGATCAAACCTTGCCTTTTCTCTATCAGAATCAGAGTCAGACTCAGATTCAGACTTAGCTTCTGTTCGAGCCATTAGAGCCAGTTCTTCTTCTGGCCTGTTTGAGCAGTTTCCTTGATTCTACTTTGGTTGATAAACCATGTTCCTCTGATGATTCTGGAACATGTTTTGATTCTGGTAATTTTGGTGAATCCAGTGATTCTGATAACCTTAATAATTTTGGTGATTTGGGTGAATCTGGTGGTTCTGATGAATTTGGTAATTCTGGTGATTCTTGTAATTCCTGATCTGATTCTGGTTCTGGTTCCAGTATTGATTCTGATTCTGGTTCTAGTACTGATTCTGGTTCCAGAGTTGATTCTGGTTCCAAATCCTGTGCTTCTGATACTGATTCAATTTTTGATTCTAGTTCCAGTTTCTGTGCTTCTGATACTGGTTCCAGTTCTGGTTCGAGTTCCTGTTTTGATTCTGGTTCCAGTTTTGATTCTGGTTCCAGTTTTGGTTCTGATTCCGATTCTGGTTGAGTTGACCAGACCTTCTTCCATCAGACTCAGATTGCCTTTGTCTTGTTGTAGTAGGAACATAAACCTTCTCATGCTTGTGCATTGCCAACATCCATTGTCCAGGCACCGTTGTTGGTGTCTCCTTCTAGTTTGTTAGTTTTAACAACTCTCTGATCTTGTTCAGATATTACCATTGGACAAGATAATTCAGAGTGACCTTTCTTAGCATAAACAATGCATAAAACATCCGAATGAACAACTTTACTTTCAGTAATCGTTTCTGTAAAACCAAGACCTCTCTTTCCAGTGTTACTGTTTCCAGAAATCATAGATGCATATTTACTTCTTTCCATTCTATTAAAAATAAAGTTTTGAAAAAATTGTTCATGCATATCAGATTCACAAACAGTTTTGGAAGTGGAACAAACATTGCTTTTGAGAGTTTGGTTTTCAGATTTGAGTCTTGCAACTTCAGTTTTAAAATCCTTGTTTTTAGTTGCATACTCAGAATTTTGATTCTTTAAAACTTGGACTTCTTTGGTCAGATTTTTCTTATCTTCCCTACGAGTTTTCAGTTTTAAAGCCATCTTATTATTTGCATTTAGAAAATATTTTAAAGTATCAATTAACTCTGATTTAGAGAGATCAAAAAATACCTTATCATCTTCATCTTCTGAATCTGTTCCAGAGCCTGAGCTATATTCAGAACTTGAGTTTATATGAGCCATCAGAGCCAGAATTGCTCCCTCTGATGTGCTTCCAGACTTGCTTGAATTACTGTTTCGATCATTCTTCCTTCTGCCTGTTTTCCTTCCTGAATTCTTGCCTTTACAAAGTCCAGAGGCAGACATGATGTGTGCCATCTTTGCTGTTTCTGCCTCTTCTTCATCAGACAATTCTTCCTCTGATTCTGATATATCCCAAGCTGCCATCAGACCCTTCTTTCTGAATCGAGAACTCTTCTTGTTCTGTTTGCCTTTTTCAAGATTTGGACATTCTGACTTGATATGTCCAGGTTCATTGCATCCATAACAAACAATACTCTTCTTGTTAGATTCTCCATTTCCTTTGTTGTTATCTTTCTTCTTGAAGCTTCTTCTCTTCTTGTTTTCCCAGGTCTTAACCATCTTTTTGGTTAAGTAAGCCATATCATCACAGTCACTATCACTATCCTTTGATTGTGATGCTGCTTTTGCAGCTTTCTTCTGTTTCGACTTCAGAGCCAGATTCTTCTTCTTCTTTGGTTCATTGGCTTCTAGTTTTATTTCATGAGACCTGAGTGAGCTGATCAGATCTTCAAGTTTAAAGTTGTTCAGATCTTTGGCTTGCTGAACTGCAGTAACCATTGGTCCCCACTTGGTTGGTAAGCTTCTTAGAATATTCTTGACATGATCTGCTGTTGTGTAGCTTTTCTTCAAGACCTTCAGTCCAGATATCAGAGTCTGGAATCTGCAGAACATTCCATCAATGTTTTCATCATCTTCCATCTTGAACATCTCATACTTTTTGACCAGTATGTTAGCCATTGCATCTTGAACCTGCTGGCTTACTTCATAGGTCAGAACCAGACTGTTGAATATGCTCTTTGCTGTTTCTTTATCTATGCATCTGTCAAATTCCTTGAATGTGATGGCACTGATCATGATGTTTCTCGACTTGTGATGAAGTTTGTATAATCTGCTCTGATCTGGTTTCATATCATCCATGTCTAGTTCTTTAGTTGGATCATCTAGATCAGTAGGTGCAGTGTATCCTTTGACTACCATCTTCCATAATTCAGGATCTTGAGATATGAAGAAACTTCTCATTTTGTCCTTCCAATACTCAAACCTTTCTCCATCAAACAGTGGTGGTCTGTTGATGTTGCCTCCCAGTTCATCTCTGGATTCTACCATGTTGAACCCGTTGGACCTTTCCTCAAACACTGTTAAGTGCTCAGCCTTGAGACCGAGCTCTGATGCCAATTGAAGGTGCAAACACGAGAAGGGGGTTGAATTGTATTTGAATAACTTGAATACTTTTTCTGTTTTTGGAGTTTTAAAACAAAACTTGATGTATGAATAAAACAGAGTTAGCAGCGGATGTAAAGTAAATATAAAAACACAGAATTTTATACTTGTTTACCGTTAACGAGGCTACGTCCAGTCCCTTCACCTTGAAGGATTTCACTAATTCAAACCTTGATTTACAACAGTTCCACTGACCCTCCAAGTCAGTCTTCTCAAACAGTCTAACAATCCTAGACTCTTGAGGAATACAGCACCTTGACTTCCTAAGTCAAGTCTTCTCCTACCAATCTGACAACCCCAGATTGTAGAAGGAACTAGAACACCTTGAATCTAATTGCCAAGTAATCTGCTACCCCTTCTGACTCCCTCAAATTGTAGACTCTACTTCAACAACTTAGATCTAACACAAGGGAATGAAAATAACACGAGTGCTTGCTTATGGAAAGCTGGAACTCACAATTAACCTCACTGAAAACTTCAATGTTTGCTTTGGAAGTGTATGACTCTTTTGTGATTTTCGATACTAAGTATTCTGCCTTGAGCTTCCTTTTGTAGATGCGAATTAGGGCCTCTTCCAAGCTTAATTTCGAGCTGTATCTTGTTGGATTCTCTTGCAAAAATATCTCGACCAATCAGGCTTCACTTAAATAAAAAACATATCTTTTTTAAGCTTTAGATTTTCTTTCAAAAATAACTGGCCAATCATGTCTTTAGTTTCTTCCCGCTAACAGCTCTTGAACTCCCATACGACTTCACTTTATTTTTGTAACAAATCCTTTTAATACTTTGATCAAAATAAATTAAAATCTCCACCGTTAATCCCCATGATTAAATCTTGACCATTTGATCTTTTGCGCTAGTCCACATCTGGACCATACTAAGTGATCTGCTGTGATCCTCTGATTTCGGCCAACCCTGGACCACACTTTCTAATCTTCTCATCTTCTGATCTCGGCATTCCTGGTCTAGCAAACTAATCTGTTGTGATCCTCTGATCTCGGCCACTACTGGACCACACATTCTGACCTTCTAATTTCGGCTAACACTGGGCCATGGTCTGATCTTCTGATCTCGACCAACACTGGGCCAAATACTTAAATCTGAACCATTGATCTGAATATCTTCCCTCTGATCTGGACCAATTCTGGACTTGGTCTTGATTAAACTGGAATTAAATCTGGACAAATAATATTTCAGTCTGGACATTTTACCTTCTGTTTTGGATTAGTTTTGGATCAAATCTGGAGATCATTTCTTCTGGTCTGGACTTAGTTTCACACCCTGAATCATGCTATCTTCTAGTCTGGGTCAAATCTGGATTGATTCTCTTGTTCTGGACGCATTAACTTATCCTCTGATTAAGTCTGGATCAAGTTTGGGCTGTTTATTATTTCACTACCAGGCCATCTTCTGGTCAGAATAACTTCTGGAATAAGTCTGACAAATGATTCCTTTTGGTCTGGATCAAGTCTCCCTCTGACAGGCTTCCTTCTGGTTTGGTCCAGGTCTCTTTCTGACTTTGCTTCCTTCTGATCTGGGCCAGCAAAGATATCTTCTGGTGATGTTTTGACATCCTGGAGTATCTTCTGGTACCATCAGGATTCAATCTATGGAACCCTTTGATCTTCTGCTTCTGATGACTTCAGCTTCTGGTGGCATTTGATTTAATAATTCAAGGTTCAAAATAAGATTACATGGAGTGCTTTTGTAAACATCAAAATCCTAAGTACTTAGAACCAACTTTGTTCCAACATGCCCCTGTACTGGCTATCCCAGATCCAACCTTGAGATTTAAGGTAAACTGTGATGCATCATTAAAAAGACTAGGTTGTGTGCTGATGCAAAACAGTCAAGTAGTGGTTTATACTTCATGGCAACTAAAACCACATGAGGAGAATTATCCTACTCATGACCTAGAACTAGCTGCCGTAGTGGTTGCCCTAAAGATTTGGAGACATTATCTGTATGGAGCACATTTTAATGTCTTCAATGACCATAAAAGTCTAAAGTAGAGGGAACTAAATATGAGGAAAATCAGGTGGGTAGAATTCTTGAAGGATAATGATTTTAAACTAAGATACCACCTAGACAAGGCCAATGTGGTAGCATATACCTTGTGTAGGAAGTCACTCCACTTATCCCATTTGATGATTCAGGAAATGGATCTGGTAGAGAAATTCAGAGACCTTAATATGAAGATGAGAATTCTTTTAAACCAGTTGGAAATAACCAGTGATCTTAGGGAGCAAATTAGGCAACCCCAAGAACTAGATGGGGAGCTACAAGTTAAGAAGGAACAACAGAATTTTTCAAGGGCAACATATGGGAAAATTCTGTTTCAAAATAGAATTTGTATACCTAGGGACCAGGAATTAAAGAGAATACTATTAGAAGAAACCCACAAGAGCCGCTTGACCATTCACCCTAGAGCCACCAAGATGTATCAGGATCTTAAGAAGTGTTATTGGTGGCCAGGTATGAAGAATGATGCGACAACTTTTGTTGCCCAGTGCCTAATATGTCAGAAGGTAAAAATAGAACATCAAGGGCCAGAAGGTCTGCTACAGCCTCTGGATATACCTGAATGGAAATGGGATGCTATCTCCATGGATTTTGTAGTGGGACTACCTCATACCTAGTCAGGGTATGATTCCATTTGGGTAATTGTAGACAAATTGATTAAGTCAGCCCACTTCTTACCAGTCAAGACTACTTACAAAGCCCCTAAGCTAGCTAAGTTATTTATAAAGGAGATAGTAAGAATACATAGGGTAATAACAACATAATATCATATAGGGACTTCAAATTTACCTCCATATGCTGACCATAGGAGGAGACCCTTAGATTTTGAGGAAGGCGATCATGTATATTTAAGGGTTACCCTTATTGTTGCCATTGGAAGAGTGTTGAAGGTTAAAAAGCTTAACCCAAGTTTTATTGGACCTTTTCAAATTATATAGAGGATACTTCACTTTGCCTATAAATTAGCATTGCCACCATCCTTGTCTAGACTTCATGATATCTTTTATGTTTCTCAACTAAAGAAATATATTCCAAATCCTCACCAAATTTTAAGCCATAAGTCTATCCAACTTAAACCCAACCTCACATACAATCTAGTGCAAGTTGGTTCTAAGTACTTAGGATTTTGATGTTTACAAAAGCACTCCATGTAATCTTATGTTGCACTTAGAATTATTATATTAAATGCCACCAGAAGATGAAGTTACCAAATGCAGAATATGAAGTCATCAGAGGCAGAAGATGAATTACCAGAGGATAAAATCAGACCAGAGGATACACCTCCAGAATATGACACAAAGTCCAAATCAGAAGAAATGATGTCCATATTTAATCCAGACTTGATCAAAATCACAAGGTAACTGTCCAGACTAAAATGTCATATGTCAATACTTAATTTCAGTTCAATCCAGACCCAATTCAGAATTGGTTCAGATTAGAGGGAAGATGTTCAGATCAATGGTCTAGATTTAAGCATTTGGCCCAGTGTTGGCCGAGATCAGAAGATCAGACCATATGGCCCAATGTTGGTCGAGATCAGAAGATCAGAACGTGTGGTCCAGTATTGGCCGATATCAGAGGATCATAGCAGATCAGATTGCAAGTCCAGAGTGGTCGAGATCAGAAGATCAGAAAGTGTGGTCCAGGGTTGGCCGAGATTAGAGGATCACAGCAGATCAAATTGTATGGTCCAGATGTGGACGAGATTAGAAGATCAAACGGTCCAGATTTAATCATGATGATAATCAGTAGAGACTTGATTAAATTTGATCAAAGTATTAAAAGGATTTGATACAAAAATAAATTGAAGTCGTATGGGACTTCAGAAGCTATTGGCGGGAAGAAAGATTTGGTTCAGACTTAATTAGGAATAGGATTGGCCAAAGTTATTTTTGAATTGAAATTTGGAGCTAAAAAGATATGTTTTTTATTTAAGTGAAACCCGATTGGACAAGGTATTTTTGCAAGAGTATCTGGCAAGATACAGCTCGAACTTAAGCATGGAAGAGACCCTAATTTTCATCTATAAAAGGAGGCTCAAGGCAGAAGATTCTGCATCGAAAAATCACAAAAGAGTCATACACTTCCAGAAGCAAACACTCGAGTTTTCAGTGAGGTTAATTGTGAGTTTCAGCTTTCCAGAAGCAAGCACTCATATTTTTCTTTCCCTTGTGTTAGATCTATGTTTTTGAAGTAGAGTCTACAATCTGAGGGAGTCAGAAGGGGTAGCAGATTACTTAACAATTAGATTCAAGGCGTTGTAATTCCTTCTACAATCTGGGGTTGTCAGATTGGTAGGAGAAGACTTGACTTGAGAAGTCAAGGTGCTGTATTCCTCAAAAGTCTAGGATTGTTAGATTGTTTGAGAAGACTGACTTGGAGGGTTAGTGGTATTGTTGTAATTCAAGGTTTTGAATTAGTAAAAACTTTAAAGTGAAGGGACTGGACGTAGCCTCGTTAACGGTGAATCAGTATAAAATTCTGTGTTTTTATATTTACTTTACATCCGCTGTTAACTCTGTTTTATTCATACATCAAATTTTGTTATAAAACTGGAAAAACAGAAAAAGTATTTAAGTTAGTTAAACATTATTCATCCCCCTCTTCTCGTGTTTGCACCTTCAATTGGCATCAGAGCTCGGTCTCAAGGCTGAGCACTTAACTAGTGTTTGAGGAAAGGTCCAAGGAGTCAACAACATGGCAGAATCCAAAGATGATTTTGGAGGCAACATCAACAGACCACCACTGTTTGATGGAGAAAGGTTTGAGTATTGGAATGACAGAATGAGAAGTTTCTTCATATCTCAAGATCCTGAATTATGGAAGCTGGTAGTCAAAGGATACACTGCACCTACTGTTTTAGGAGATCCAACTAAAGAACTGGACATGGAAGATATGAAACCAGACCAGAGCAAAGCATACAAACTACATCACAAAGTCAGAACCATCATGATCAGTGCCATCATATTCAAGGAATTTGACAGATGCACAGATAAAGAAACAGCAAAGAGCATATTTGACAGTCTGGTTCTGACATATGAAGGAAGCCAACAGGTTCAAGAAGCAAGGGCTAACATACTGGTCAAACAGTATGAGATGTTCAAGATGGAAGAAGATGAAGACATTGATGGAATGTTTTGTAGATTCTAGACTCTGATATCAGGACTGAAGGTCTTGAAAAAAAGCTACACAACAATAGATCATGTCAAGAAGATTATAAGAAGCTTACCAACCAAGTGGAGACCAATGGTTACTGCAGTTCAGCAAGCCAAAGATCTGAATAACTTAAAACTTGAAGATCTGATCAGCTCACTCAAGTCTCATGAAATATCAAAGAAATCACACATATCACACGAATCAGAATCAGAACTGGAACCAGTATCAGAGGTACAGTAACTAGAACCAGAACCAACGCTGGAACCAAAATCAGAATAGGAACTGGAACCAGAACCAGAACTGGAACCAGTATCAAAGGCACAGGAGCTGGAACCAGAACCAACACTAGAACCAGAATCATAATCAATACCAGAACCCGAACCAGAACCAGAATAGGAATTATCAAAATCATCAGAATCACCAGATTCATCCAAATCACCAGAATCATCAAGGTTATCAGAATCACTAGAATCACCATTCCAGAATCACTAGAGGAACATGGTG
The DNA here is from genome assembly GCA_037974295.1 of Cicer cuneatum. Taxonomy (NCBI): domain Eukaryota; kingdom Viridiplantae; phylum Streptophyta; class Magnoliopsida; order Fabales; family Fabaceae; genus Cicer; species Cicer cuneatum. The sequence continues at coordinate 34,226,067 of JBBPBO010000001.1, forward strand.
TATCAGACAAAGCAGAATGAGAAGAATCTGAATCAGGAGAGTTCTTCAAACACTCCAGTGAAATTCATCAAGACCACAGAAGTTTAGCAAGCCAAAGATCTGAATAACTTAAAACTTGAAGATCTGATCAGCTCACTCAGGTCTCATGAAATAGAACTAGAAGCAGATGAACCAAAGAAGAAGAAGAATCTGGCTCTGAAGTCGAAACAGAAGAAAGCTGCAAGGGAAGCATCAGAATCAGAGGATAACGACATTGACTGTGATGATATGGCTTACTTAACCAAACAGATGGTTAAGATATGGGAAAACAGAAAGAGGAGAGGCTCCAAGAAGAAACATAATAACAAAGGAAAAGAAGAATCTGACAAGAAGAGCATCATCTGTTATGGATGCAATGAACCTGGACATATCAAGTCAGAGTCTCCAAATATGGAAAAAGGCAAACAACACAAGAAGAGTTTCAGATTCAAAAAGAAGGGTCTGATGGCAGCCTGGAATATATCAGAATCAGAAGAAGAATCGTCTGATGAAGAAGAGGCAGAAACAGCAATGATGGCACACATCAGGCCTGCCTTTCGACTTCGAAGGAAAGCAGGCATAAGGAAGAACGATCAAAGCAGTCATTCAAGCATGTCTGGAAGCACATTAGAGGAAGAAATTCTGGCTCTGATGGCTCATACCAACTCAAGATATGGATACAGCTCAGGCTGTAGAACAGAATTAGAAGATGAAGACAATGAGGTATTTTCTGATCTCTCTAAATCTGAATTAATTGAGGTTGTAAAAGATTTTTTAAATGCAAACAAAAGATGTCTTTAAAACTGAAAACTCTTAGGGAAGATAAGAAAAATCTGACCAAAGAAGTACAAGTCTTAAAGAATCAAAATTCTGAGTATGCAACTGAAAACAAGGATTTTAAAATTGAAGTTGCAAGACTCAAATCTAAAAACCCAACTCTCAAAAGTAACATTTGTTCCACTTCTGAAACTGTTTGTGAATCTGATATGCATGAGCAATTTTTTCAAAACTTTATTTCTAATGGAATGGAAAGAAGTAAATATGTATCTATGATTTATGGAAACAGTAACATTGGAAAGAGAGGTATTGGTTTTACAGAAATTGTTGCTGAAACTAAAAATGTTCATTCTGATGTTCTATGTATTGTTTCTGCTAAGGAAGGTCACTTTGAATTATCTTGTCCAATGGTGAAATCTGAACAAGATCAAAGAACTGTTAAAACTAACAAACCTGGACCCAATCAGTTCTGGGTACCAAAAGATCAAATTGTCTATCTTGTAGATATTTTGAGCAACCAGAAGGAGACACCAACAATGGTGCCTGGACAATGGATGTTGGCAATGCACAAGCAGAAGAAGGTTTATGTTCCAACATCTACCAAACAGATGACAATTGAATCTGGTAGAAGAAGAATTGGTCAACACAATACCTATCAGAACCAGAACCAGAATCATAGGAGGAACATGAAATATCAAAGATATCACACAAATCAGAACAGGAATTGGAACTAGAATCAGAATTGGAACCAGTATCAGAGGTACTGGAACTGGAACCAGAACCAACACTGGAACCAAAATCAGAACAGGAACTGGAACCAGAACCAGAACTCGAACCAGTATCAAAGGCACAGGAATTGGAACCAGAATCAGAATTAGTACTGGAACCAGAACTAGAACCAGAATCAGAACTACCAAAATCACCAGAACCATCAAGGTTATCAGAATCACCAGATTCACCAAAGTTACCAGAACCAAAACATGTTCCAGAATCACCAGAGGAACATGGTGTATCAGCCAAAGCAGAAAAAGAAGAATCAGAATCAAGAAAGTTCTTCAAACACTCCAGTGAAATTCATCAAGACCACAAACCTAGAAGGGAATTCAAATCCCTTAATCCAAACTATGTAATCACAGAACATACAGATTCAGAATCTGAAAATCAGGAGCAAGAGGATTTTTAGAGTAAAACTGAAACTGTTGACATAGAGGTTACATCTTGCTGTAAATACTATTATTGTTTGATATTTATGTTTACTGTGATAACAAGAAGCTTGATCTTAAAAAATTAAAGCTAGATAAGTATTCTGCAAGTTTTCAAACTGTCAATGGAACCAGGTGATTCACACGAATTGAACACTTCAGCAGAAACAACATTCTAGTGATCTCAAAAACAAGCAGAAACCACCAGAAGCAGAACTAATGGTTTGGCTGTATTGAGTTCATTTTTAAATTAATTGATTTATACTATGTTTCATGACAAACTACTTGATCTATGTTAAAAAGATAAATCTGACCAAGTCAAAAACAGCCAACAAAAGATAAATCTGACCAAGTCAGAAACAGCCAAGATAAGTCAGAAGAGAAATCTGGATATTTACCAGAATCAGAAGCTGTTACAGATTTACTAGAACCAGAAGCTGATTTATCAGAATCAGAAGCTGTTACAGATTTACCAGAAACAGAAGTTGATGCAGACCAACCAATGTTGATGAAGATTTGGCAAAAGAAGGTTGAATACTTGCAATGCAAGAAGAGCTGAATGAATTCCAAAGGAATGATGTTTGGGATCTGGTATCCAGACCAAACAAATACATTATTGGAACCAAGTGGGTGTTTAGGAATAAATTCAATGAAAAAGGTGAAGTGGTAAGGAACAAAGCCAGACTAGTAGCTCAAGGATACAGTCAACAGGAAGGTATAGATTACACTGAGACTTTTGCTCCAGTGGCCAGGTTAGAAGCAATTAGAATTCTTTTATCATTTGCTGCTAATCACGATATAATGTTGTATCAAATGATGTTAAAAGTGCATTCTTAAATGGCTATATAAGTGAGGAAGTCTATGTCAAACAGCCCCATGGATTTGAAAATTCTGATTTTCCAGACCATGTTTTTAAACTTAAGAATTCTTTATATGGTTTAAAACAAGCACAAAGGGCATGGTATGATAGACTTAGTAACTTTCTTCTTAAGAATGAATTTGATAGAGGCCAGATTGATAATACTCTATTTAGGAAATCCATTAAAAATGATATTTTAATTATTCAAGTTTATGTTGATGATATCATCTTTGGATCTACTAATGACACTTTGTGCAACGAGTTTTCTGACCTAATGCAGAAAGAGTTTCAAATGAGCATGATGGGAGAACTCAAGTTCTTCCTGGGAATTCAGATTCATCAAGGTAAATCAGGTATACTCAAATGAGCATATGGCCACCCCATGCACCCAACCTGCTCACTTGAGAAAGATGAAACCAGCCAATAGGTAGAACAGAAAACATACAGAGGTATGATTGGATCCCTTCTTTATTTAACTGCTTCTAGACCTGACATCTTGTTTAGTGTTTTTTGTCTGTGCCCGTTTTAAAGCTGACCCTAGGGAATCCCATTTAACTACTGTCAAACGAATTCTGAGATACCTTAAACGAACCACCAACCTTACCCTGTTATACAAGAAAACCCCCACCTACAAACTCAGAGGTTTTTGTGATTCCGACTATGCTGGAGACAAGCTGGAAAGGAAAAGTACAAGCGGCAACTGCACTTTTTTAGGTGATAATTTGATCTCTTGGTCAAGCAAAAGACAAAGCACCATTGCTATGTCAACAGCCGAAGCTGAGTATATATCAGCAGCAGGACGTAGCTCTTAGTTAATATGGATGAAACACCAACTTGAAGATTACAACATCTTTGAAACCAATATCCCTTTATTCTATGATAACACTTCAGCCATAAACCTAACCAAGAACCCGATCTTACACTCTAGAACCAAACACATGTTCATTAGGGACCATGTTCAAAAAGGGACTTTAAGCATCCAGTTTGTGGACACTGATCATCAATGGGTTGACATCTTCACCAAAGCATTACCTGAAGACAGGTTCGAGTTCATCAAGAAACATCTCAACATTGTCTCCATATCTGACTAGCTAAAGTAGTCTTCTTAGGAGTTTTTAATTTTCTTGTACTTTTAATTTTATGTCTTTTATTTTTTTTTTTTTTTTAATTTCTGTACTTTGTAAAGAAAAAAACAAAAATACAAAAATAGTAGTACCTCTTTTTGGCTGATGACAAAAAGGGGATGAGAGAGAGAAAAAGGAGAAATAAGTAGAAAATGAGAGAAAAAGAAAGGAGAAGCGAAAAAGAATGAGATGAAAAAAGGAGTTGAAAAGGAGAAGAATCAGGGAGAGAGAAAAAGAAAGAGTGAAAAGAGAAGGAGTTGAAAAGGAGAAAAAACAGGGAGAGAGAAAAATAAATCACAAAGAGATGAAAAGAGAAGGAGTTGAAAAGGAGAGGAGAAGAAAAGAAAAGAAAGAGTGATTCAAGAAGGAGTCGAAAAGGAGAAGAAAAAGTCAGTATCAGACTTAGGGGGAGAGATTGGTCTGAGGGGGAGTATTTCAAGTACTTTGAGTTACAAGCTAGCAAAATAAGTTAAGGTTTTGTCATCATCAAAAAGGGGGAGATTGTTGGAACCAAGTTGGTTCTAAGTACATAGGATTTTGATGTTTACAAAAGCACTCCATGTAATCTTATTTTGTACCTTGAATTATTACATTAAACGCCACCAGAAGATGAAGTTTCTAGAGGCAGAAGATGAAGTTTCTAGAGGCAGAAGATGAAGACATCGATAATGCATCCAGAAGGTCCCAGAGGATGCATCATGAAATTACCAGAGGATATCTTTGCTGGCCCAGATCAGAAGGAAGCAAAGTCAGAAGGAGACCTGGACCAGACCAGAAGGAAGCCTGCCAGAGGGAGACTTGATCCAGACCAGAAGGAATTATTAGTCATACTTAGTCTAGAAGTTATTCTGACCAGAAGATGGCCTGTCAGTGAAATTGTAAACAGCCCAGACTTGATCCAAACTTAATCAAAGGATAAATTAATGGGTCCAGAACAATAGATTCAATCCAGATTTGACCCAGACCAGAAGATAGCATGGTTCAGGGTATGAAACTAAGTCCAGACCAGAAGAAATGATGTCCAGATTTGATCTAGACCTGATCCAAATCAGAAGGTAAAATGTCCAGACTGAAATATTATTTGTCCAGATTTAATTTCAGTTAAATCCAGACCAAGTTCAGAATTGGTCCAAATCAGAGGGAAAAGGTTCAGATCAATGGTCAAGATTTAAGTATATGGCCCAGTGTTGGCCGAGATCAGAAGATTAGACCATGGCCCAGTGTTGGCCAAAATCAGAAGGTCAGAATGTGTGGTCCAGCATTGGCCGAGATCAGAGGATCACATCAAATCAGTTTGCAAGTCCAGGTTGGCCGAGATCAGAAGATTAGAAAGTGTGGTCCATGGTTGGCCGAAATCAGAGGATCACAGCAGATCACTTAGTATGGTCCAGATGTGGACTAGCGCAAAAGATCAAACGGTCCAGATTTAATCATGAGGATTAATGGTGGAGATTTAATTAAATTTGATCAAAGTATTAAAAGGATTTGTTACCAAAATAAAGTGAAGTCGTATGGGAGTTCAGAAGCTATTGGCGGGAAGAAAGATTTGTTCCAGAATTAATTAAAGACAGGATTGGCCTAAGTTATTTATGAAAACAAATCTGGAGAAAAGAGTATTTTTGCAAGAGAATCTACAAAGATACAGCTCGAAATTCAGCTTGGAAGAGACCCTAATTCACATCTATAAAAGGAGGCTCAAGGCAGAATACTTAGCATCGAAAATCACAAAAGAGTCATACACTTCCAAAGCAAACACTCAAGTTTTCTGTGAGGTTAATTATGAGTTTCAGCTTTCCAGAAGCAAGCACTCGTGTTATTTTCTTTCCCTTGTGTTAGATCTAAGTTGTTGAAGTAGAGTCTACAATCTGAGGGAGTCAGAAGGGGTAGCAGATTACTTGTCAAGTAGATTCAAGGCGTTGTAATTCCTTCTACAATCTGGGGTTGTCAGATTGGTAGGAGAAGACTTGACTTAGGAAGTCAAGGTGCTGTATTCCTCAAGAGTCTAGGATTGTTAGACTGTTTGAGAAGACTGACTTGGAGGGTCAGTGGAACTGTTGTAATTCAAGGTTTGAATTAGTGAAATCCTTCAAGGTGAAGGGACTGGACGTAGCCTCGTTAACGGTGAACAAGTATAAAATTCTGTATTTTTATTTTTACTTTATATCCGCTGCTAACTCTGTTTTATTCATACATCATGTTTTGTTTTAAAACTGCAAAATCAGAAAAAGTATTCAAGTTAGTCAAACACAATTCAACCTCCCCTTCTCGTGTTTGCACCTTCATATATGGGAAAGGATACATATAGAGAATGAGCAGGGCTGTAACTGATACAGGGTTGTAACCTCTCTTCAACCCATCACCTAATTTTGCTTCTCAACAGGGCTGTAACTGATACATACAAAGGGTTGGAGCAATTCATGATATTTACATATTGGATATAAGAGAGGTTATTGTTGCTCTCACAAAGTTTCTGAACTGGAATACCCCTAAAATCAAAGCTACAAAGACTTGGAGTGCATATCACGAATTCGATCTCATTCCAAGGACCTCACAATTGGGTTCAAGATAATTTCTAAACTGGAATACCCCTAAGCTGTCTGGTTGAATTTATATAGAGATAGCCTTATCACTTATTACCTTTAAACCCAAGATAATATGGTTAATTGTGATGCTTCTGGTTGAATTTACCTTGTTATTGTCTTTACTTTCATAATAAAAATTTAAAAAATAATTAAAATGCATGTGGACTGTTTGTGACATAGGAAAATTGTTTCACAACCTTGTATTTTTACCAAGCTTCTAAGATTTTGAAAGGACAGAACTCAAATCTAATAAGCATGCCGAAAATTATTATGCTCATGAAGCTGTAATTACTCAATATGATAACTATAAACACTTTTACTACATTAAGATGATGATTTAATTTACCCTGATGTTGCCTGTTACAAAACAGAAGCAGCCACTCACAACACATATGAAAATGGACCCAACAAAACCTTTAAACCCAAGCACAATTATACTGAACCTGCGAGCTTATATAGAGATAGCCTTATCACTTATTTTAAGGCCTTTAAAAAATGGGTTTGTATAAAAGTTTAAGGCCAAACCAACCTTTTAAAAAAGTCAGGTCATGTATTAAAAAAAGAACTATATAGAGAAAATAGATCAAGCTTAGGTGTTAGGTTTGATATACAGGGAGAAGAAAATATTTCAGCCTAACCTATTTCCACTCATGTGTGCAATGCACAAGGGTGTGGAACAAAATCGGGATCACCGGGCATGGAAAATTGATTCTCATTAACTTTATATTAATTAACACGAGGCAAAATCCCGTACACATGCTCCTAGCCTCCTAAGAGGAAAATGAGCAGCAAATGACCAGATATTAAACATGGCTTCATAGAGCAAAGAAACATTATAAACTATTTGACTGTAGTTTTCTTGACAACAAAAAATTACTCTTGTTAGCAGCAATCTAAGCTAGGATTAAATTAGCAGCAATATACTTCATCATTATAGACAAACAAAGTCTCTTACTATCGCTGAAAACAGCTAATAATAATATTAAGAAAATCAATAAAAAAACCAAATAACCCCTCTTTAAGCCACTTTTCAAGAAGAACAAAAAACTCTAAACTTTAACCCGAAATTGATTATCTGTGCTGTAAAAAAGATTTTAAATCATAAATACACACAATCTTCAATCAAACACAAAATCCTTCAGTATCTTATCAAACACAAAATCTTTAATTGCTTATTTTTTTTCTTTTTCTTTCAATTGGTGTGGGCATCCACTTGAGAATGGGCCCACCAAACTATTCTTCCCTTCATTATTCAAGTCGGGAAAACTTTTGTCATTTCGACAACCATATCGCAAGTCTCAACCTTCTAACTAAATTGTGGTCTTCTAAAAAAAGCAACACCGTCATCATCTGTATCTCCACCCTATATAGACGTTTCACCATCATTCAAAATAACATACTCTTTAGCAGTGTACCTTTCTAAAGGTTTTCTTTCTATGGTGGCTTTTCTTTGGGCATTAGGCTCAACATTTGATTATATTTGTTTGTCGCAATGATTTTCATTATAAGTTGGATCATCACCATTATCTTCAGTTGGCTGATCAGAAACCTCAAGCGTTTATGATTCTTTTCTAAGCTCACATGAGACAATTGCACTAGTAATCTCTATCAACCGCTGATCTTTTATGAACTCAATATCACAACTTCTGACAAGTTTATTTATAACAAGATCATAAAACATGTACTAAACTCCATCTAGACCATAGCCAACTAACACACACTACTTACCTTTAAAATTCACTTTAGGGGTATGCACACAAATGTTTTCATTTAAAAACACGCAGGGGATCATAAGAAACATTCTTTCTTGACCAAGTCATCTCTAGTACTTCATATTGAAAGGGAACACATGGTCAAAGATTTACGATATGCACAACTATACTCAATGCTTCACCCCAAAACAACCATGGAATTTCTACTTGTGACATCAAACATCTAACTCTTTAACTAGTGTCTTATTCATCCTCCCAACAACACCATTCAACTGCGAAGACCTTTGATGTTTAACCCATCGATTTCTACAATAAGAGCCAAATGGTCTCAAATATTCACCTTTGTTATTTGTGCATATGCAATTAAACTTCTTCTTAGTTTCACGGTCAATTGAGGCCTTAAATTTCTTGAACACGCTCAAAACATCGTCTTTGCCCTTCAAAATGTAAATCCAAGTCTTTATTGAAGGGTAGTTAATAAATGTTAGAAAGTATGTACTACACATAAGTGTTCTTGTCTACATAGGCCAACATTGATGCATATGTACCAAATCAAGAATTTATGGTTTTCAAGATGAGTGACTCTAAAGTAATACTTTAACACATCTTCGTGAGCCAACTTCACATCACCAAATCCACCTTAAGTATAAAATGAAAAATATCTCTCTTGGAAGTGACATGTAATGAAGTACTACTATTGATTACCCAATTGGATGCACTCTCAATAATACAAACTATCTTATTCTCTTCAATGAGAAACATGTCATCATCATATGCCACATTAGTATTGTCTCCATTATAATCTTCTTCTTTCTTTTTTTCCTTTACCTTTGTTCTCATTCTCTGTTTTGAAAAACCAAAAATTCTTCTAAATATGACATTTTTTTACCACAATTGTAAGACTCAACAACTTTGCACCCATTTCTAGAATTGCTTTTGCAATGATCTCTCTTTCCTAAATATTGATTATTACTTCTCCTCCTTGATTGAGTAACCAATACTTCTGACTGCGAAGGAGAATCCTAAAAATGTTTTCTCATCTCCTCATTCAAAACACTACTCTTGACAAGGTCTATTGACAACACACCATCAAAAGCAAAATTAGACAATGACATTCAGAAAGATACTCCCAAGTCAAACAAGCAACCAAGAAACAATAACCCTTGAATTTCATCATCAAAATTAATGCCCATAGTAGAGATTTAATTCTTAATTCCTCTAAATGTGTTCAAATGATCTGCCAACGAAGTCCCTTAATGAATTTTTAAAATTAACAACTTCTTTATCAAATACATCTTGTTATTACATATTTTCTTTGCATACAACTGCTCAAGCTTACCCCACAATAATTCAACATTTGTTTCCCCTTTAATGTGGTTCAACACATTGTTATCCACCCAGTGATGAATGTAACCAAATACTTGTCTGTGTAGTGGAGTCCACTAATCAACAGTCTTATCAACTGACTTCGCTGCATCGAACATAGGTTGGTGAAAACTCATAACATAAACCAGATTGATAAACTAATTATTTGAGGATTTTAATAGGGTAACTACCATCTATTTTATCCTATATTATGATTTTAATAGTTATCTTTGTTTTTTCACTTATTTTTGGAGAATTAATTTTAGTAGAATTGGAGGGGATTTTAGCGCCGCATAGCAAGAACACAATAGGTGAAGAAAGAGAACTAGCAGCAGCAGCGCACATAACGATTGGAAGTAGAAGAAAAGAAGACTTTCGGTGCTTAGAGTTTGACTAAAGTGTCTCAAGCTTTGGAGTAACAATTTATGCTCTTTACGGTTTTTGATAGCGTTTCAGCAAGTGTATTGAATCGTTGCAACTAATAATTAAACTACAGTAGTACCAAGTGTTGAACTCAAGGATTTTGTTATATTACTAACATTGAACAAAAAGTTTTTGAATTAATTGAAATTATATTTGACACTAACAAGAGTAATAGAATTAAACTTTTTTAAAAAGAAAAATGTCAGGGATTAGCTTCACTTCGAATTCAACTTTGGTTTCTAATTTGATCCTAGTTACTAGATTCCTTTATATGACTATTACCGAATTCTATTTATTATTCTTGCTCTAATTCGTTAGCGACAAAACCTTTAATCCAGAAGTAACCCCTAATTTCTTAGTGAACTTAATATTAAAATTAAGGTTTACAGTACAACATACAAACAACAAAAACTAAGTGCAATATTTAAAGAGATGAAGAACGAAACAAACGTGATAAATGTGGATCTGTGATATACTGCGAAGGAGAAAGCGACGGTGGTGTACGGTTGACGGTGGTTGGCGGTGGTTACCGGTGAAAGTTGTGTTGGAACCAAGTTGGTTATAAGTACTTAGGATTTTGATGTTTACAAATGTACTCAATGTAAACTTATTTTGTACTTTGAATTATTAAGTTAAATGCCCCAAAAACTGAAGGAAACAGAAGCAGAGATCAAAGGATTCCAGAAAAATGAATTCTGGATTGACCAGAAGATATCCAGGAATGTCAAAAACATGACCAGAAGATATCTTTGATGGCCCAGATCAGAAGGAATAAAAATCAGAATGAAACATGGATCATACCATTTGAAAGCCTGCCAGAAGGAGAGTTGTTCCAGGCAAACAGGAATCAAATATCAATTTTATTCCAGAAGTTATTCTGACCGGAAAATGGCCTCGCAGTGAAAAATTACACAGCCCAGACTTGTTCCAGACATGACTAGAAGGTATGTTTATGAGTCCAGAATAAGAGGATCGATCTAGATTTGGCATAGACCATAAGATGGCATGATTCAGGGCATGGAACTAAGTCCAGAACAAAAGAAATGAGTTCCAGAATCAACCCAGACCTGGTCGAAAATCAAAGGTAAAATGTCCAGACTGAAATATTTTTTGATCAAGTTTATTTCAGTTTGTTCCAGATCAAATTCCAGAATCTGTCCAGATCAGAGTAAAAATATCCAGATCAATGGTTCAGAAATAATTTTTTGAGTCTAGTGATGGTCCAGATTAGAAAATCAGACCATGGCCCAGTGTTGGCCAAAATTAGAGGGACAGAATGTGCAAATCCAGAAATGGCCGAGTCCAGAAGAATTCAGCATATCAGGCGCGCATCCAGGTTGGCCGAAATCAGAAGATCAGAGGGTCAGGAAGTGTGGTCCAGGGATGGCCGAATTCAGAGGATCACAACATATCATTTAGCTTGGACCAGATGTGGACTAGCGCTCAAAATTCTGATGGTCCAGAATTGATCAACGATGGAGATTACAAGTTATTTGAATTAAAGTGTTAAAAAGATTGGTTATAAAAATAAAGTGGAGTAGCATGGAATTCAGGAGCTGTGGCGGGAAGCAATGAAAGGATTTGATTGGCCACTTATTTTGAAAGAAAATCTGAAGATATGTTTTTTATTTAAATAAAGCCCAATTGGTCAAGTTATTTTTGGAAGAGAATCCAGCAAGATTCAGCTCGAATTTGATCATGGAAGAAACCCTAATTTTCATCTATAAAAGGAGGCTCAAGGCAGAATGCTCAGTATCTAAAATCACAAAAGAGTCATACACTTCCAAAGCAAACGCTCCCAAATTTTCATATAAGTCAATTGTGAGTTTCAGCTTTCAAGAAGCAAGTACTCGTGTTATTTTCTTTCCACTGTGTCAAATCTAAGTTGTTGAAGTAGAGTCTACAAACTGAGGGAGTCAGTAGGAGGTAGCAAGGTACTTAGCAATAAGATTCATAGTTTTGTGAATTCTTCTACAATCTGGGGTGTCAGATTGGCTGAAGACAGGAGTTGTTTTTCCTCAAAGAAGTCTAGGATTGTTAGACTATTTGAGAAGACTGACTTGGAGGGTCAGTAGCACGGTTGTAATTCAAGGTTTGAATTAGTGAAATCCTTCAAGGTGAAGAGACTGGACGTAGCCTCGTTAACGGTGAACCAGTATAAAATCTGTGAGTTTTATTTTTATTTTTATCCGCTGCTAATTTTGTTTTAATTATACATCAAGTTTTGTTTTGAAAGTATTAAAACAGGAAAAGTATTCAAGTTAAGTCAAACACAATTCAACCCCCCTTCTCGTGTTTGCACCTTCAAGTTGGAATGACGGTAACGACCTCTGTTTTATGTTTTCTATTTTTCTTATTTTTTGTTTTGAAATAAATAATTTTGAAGATGAGATTGTATCGTTGTTTTCTTCCTTAACTCATTTCATGCTTCATTTATCTTACCAACAAAAATCTTACTAGCTTAAAAAATGAAAAAACTGAAAACTTTCAAAACAGCCCCCCCTGATTTAATTTTTGTTCTCAAGTTATAGACAAGAGTGGTTAATCTTAGTATCCATCGGATAGAATTGAGTTTTGGATTATTGCTTGTTTTTCAGAAAAATTGGTTTTGCTAAGCTATGTTTGGAAAAAAGAGAATACACTTTTTAATTGCTTGTATACATAGTAAAAGTTGTAGCTATTTTAGGAAAAAAGAGAAAAAGTAAAAGGGGCTAAAAGAGGAACGGAAAGATGGCGTGTACACAAAATATGTAGCTTGTTTAGGAAAAAAAATAAAAGCAAAAGTGGCTAAAAAGAGTTAGAAAGGTGGCGCTTACTGCTGTAAAGGCGAAAGGTATAGAGGCTGACAAGATGGAATAGAGTGCTATTGCTGCGCTAAAACAAAAAAGATAAAATGAAAGAAAAAAGAACCATAACTAGAACTACAGGATACCATCAGAGGCAAGAAATCAGAGGCAAAAATCAGAGGATACAATCAGAGGATATCATCAGAGGCAGAAGTCAGAGGATACCATAAGAGGTAGAAATCAGAGGATACCATCAGAGGCAGAAATTAGAGGATACCATCAGAGGCACAAATAAGAGGATACCATCAGAGGATATCATTAGAGGCAGAAATCAGAGGATATCATCAGAAGAAGAAATCAGAGGATATCATCAGAGGAAGAAATCAGATGATACCATCAGAGGATCATCAGAGGCTGAAATCAGAGGATATCATCACAGGCAGAAATCAGAGGATACCATCAGAGGATATCATTAGAAGCAGAAATCAGAGGATATCATTAGAGGCAGAAATCAGAAGCAGAAATCAGAGGATATCATTAGACGTAAAACTTAGAGGATATCATCAGAGGTAGAAATCAGAGGATATCATCAGAAGTAGAAATTAGAGGATATCATCAGAGGTAGAAATCAGATTATACCATTTGAGGATATCATCAGAGGCACAAATCAGAGGATAAAACCCTCTTTTTTTTAGGGGGACAAAACTGAGGTACTACACTGATCATGCATTTAGAAGGAATAAAACCGCATATATCAAGGTTTATGCAGAAAAACTAGGACCACCACTTAAATTGACATCGAAACAAGTTTGGAATAAAGTAAAAGATATGTCAATGTTACAAGTTGTTAATGGTGTGGCTTGTAAACCACAAGGTTACATACAATGGCACAATTGGACAAAAAGATGTATTTTTTGGGAACCACAAGGTTACGAACAATGGAAAATTGGACAAAAAGATGTATATTTTGGGATCTACCGTATTGGAAACATAATCTTTTGAGACATAATCTCGATGCTGTGCATATTAAGAAAAAAAAATTTGAAAACATATTTAACACTGTGATGAATGTCAAAGGAAAAACAAAAGATAATTACAAAGCTAGAAAAAACATAGGTATATATTGCATACGACCATATTTGTTTTTGGTGGAGCACAACTGGAAGACTCTAAAACCCCGTGTGGATTACACTTTATCTATTGAAAAAGCCAAATCTATTTATTGTTGGATCAAAGAGTTGAAAACGCATGACAGTTATTGTTTTATTTTGGCAAGATGTGCCGATGTAGAAAATGGGAGGTTGCATGGGATGAAAAGTCATGATTGTCATGTATTTTTAGAGTGTTTACTTCCTATTGCCTTTAGTGCTTTGAAGTGAGTTAATATTTCAAGAATCTGTGTTCTGCAACGCTTATAGATGAAGATCTCATCAAGATGGAAAATGACATTCCAATGATTCTATGTAAGTTGGAGAAAGTATTCCCTCTTGAGTTTTTTTTATTCCATGGAATACCTGTTGGTGCATCTTGCAAGTGAAGCTAGGCTTGGTGGACCAGTTCAGTATAGATGGATGTATCCATTTGAAAGGTAATATATATATATATATATATATATATATATATTTATACATATGATTTTCAATACATATATATATATATACATGGAGCTTATTGTACATCTCATTTATATTATAGGTTCACGAGTTATTCAATACGGTCGGTGAAAAATAAAGTTAGTGTTGAAGGCTTAATTTTTTTCATCTTACCTAAATCGTGAATCAACACACTTTTCTTCTCATTATCTCAACAACGAAACGTTATCACTAGTGAATGGAAGAAATGATATTGATAATGTTATACGCCACCTATATGCTTTATCAGTTTTTTGTCTGTCGGGTCATCATGCTGGTTGGGATTTGCCGATTTTTTGGCTAAGTGACAAAGAATTTAATGCCGCACATGTTTTTTTGATTAACTACACCGAAGTTAAACCATACATTGAGTATGTTTTAAATCCCTCTTGATCTTTAATTAATATATTTAAATTGATATTGACCATACGTAGTATTTTAATTTTAATATACATTCAAAGTTCCTATCAACATCCACTTGAGGCACTTATCTATGGACCCGAGTAGAAGTTTGAAAGAATGACACACCTATTATGTCAATGGATACAAATTTCACATTGAATCTTCGAGTGAAGGAAAAGAAACAATTAATAGTGGAGTGTGTATGGAAAGTGAGTCTGATAATGGTGTAACAGAAGACTTTTACGGCATAATTGAACATATTTACGAAATTGACTATACGTTTCTAGATTATGTGAAAACAGGGGTGTTGTTTTACTGTAAGTGGTTTGATCCATGTAGCAAAGGAACTAAGATCAATTTGATATCCAACAATGTAGACATTCATTTGAGCAAAAGATATCCACTGTTTGATCCATTTGCCATGGCCCATAATGTAAGACAAGTGTATTATGTTCCTTATCCATCAACAATTAGAAACAAACAAGGTTGGTGTCCTACAATCAAAACAAGACCAACGAGTGGAATTGAAGAAGATGAATCAGATTAAGATGAAGAAGTTGCATATCAAATGGATGAAATATCAATTTTGGATCATGTAATTGGAGATGAGACTATTAGTTGACTTTGTCATGAGTCAAATATTGGAGAAGAAGTTGATGAACAAGAAATAAAAGAATTAAAGAATGATGAAGGCGGTGACTTAATTCACTCATCAAATGACAACGACTACAAAAGCGAAATGTCAAAAATTAATTAATTACGTGAAATATGTATGTATTGGGAATAGTTGGAATACGAGGAATATCCGAAACTTCACGTTGTAAGAAAAATGTTGTTAAACCACGTGTTGTTAACGACTCATCTCTCATGCCTATGTTGCGGACTGGTACTAGTGGTGGAGTTGTTCCCCTACATCCTGAGGTCCCTATAGAGCTTTATACCATAGTCGAAATAATGGAACTCGGGTGCATTGATTGCTATGACCGCATAATCATTATTTCAGAAGAAGATGAGTATGTAAACTATTTAAAATTATGTTTGTTATTTATTTCATTATTGTTAATTATGGAATTTTACATTTAATTTTCATGTAAACTTTGAAGATGTCTTTCTTTTAAATCATCTGCAAAGGCAATTGCTGAAGTCATACAAGAGAAATATAAAAAACCATAGTTTTCTTGGGGTGAGATAAAGGACGATAAGACACGTCAATTTAGTGAAGTTGATCAATTTTTGCATTGTTTCAAAGTAAGTAATTAAATTAATTTACTTAATTACTAATTATACATTTGTATGCTTAATTAAGTTATATTTTTAATTTTTTTTTTATTTTAAACAAATAACATACAAAATGTACTTGGAAAAGATAGCATAATGTTACAATTTTGGCTTCTTTTGACCATCATTTCTCCAAACGTCTATCATCTATGTTGGCGTACGCACGTAATAAGGGTGAGGAGAAACGGCCAAATTGAATTGGTGAAAATGTTTGGAGTGCTTAATGGAGGAAATGGAACACAGATGCTTACAAACAAAAAAGAGAAAAAGCAAAGATTAATAGAGCATTTGGAAGGGGTATCAGCACTCACAAGGGAGGTTCCATGTCGGCTAGAATAATTAAATACTATATGGTAATTATTATTATTATATATCTATTAATTTATATTCAATTAATTATTAGATTTCATCAATTAAACTTGACATTAACTATTTTAGGAAAAACAACTTGGAAGAGAGGTCACTCAGGCTAAGATACATTGCTATCTTCATGTTAATCATGAAACAAATGAGTATACTGATGGATTATCACAAAAGGTTCATTGGTAGTTTATTGTCAACATTTGTAAAAGGTCCAACATGATATATTCGAACTGAGATGTCTTCTCCTTATGCTAGTACGAATCGATCCCATCGTTCGTCGATTGACAATGTTGACCGATTAAAGGAACAATGGATAAGTGAGTAAGAAGAAAAGACACCACAATTGATATAAGTAGCAATTGATAAACTAAATGAAGAATGGAAACAAAAGTTTCAAGAACAACTGCATCAATTTTCATTTCCTCTTGCTTTTCATCAGCAGTTCCCGCCTAACCAACAACAACAATGTCCATGACCTCAGTACTTGCAGCCACAACCACTGTTCCAGTAGCAGCAACAATACTCCCAACAGCAACAACCACCTCCAAATTTCTAGCAGCAACAACATGAGCCACCAAACTCTACCTTCCAGCAGCAGCAACAACAACCAATGATTCAACAACAACATTATTTTAATAATTATCAGTATCCCCGTCATTTTCACAATAGCTTCCTCAACCTTAAGCAGATCAAACTTCATACCGATCAACTATGTCAACAACTGGCTTGATCAGATCAGATTTAAATCAACCTCAACCAGTTATGGCTCCGTCGACTAATGGTGGTGTACTTGAAGATGAAATGCAATTTCAAATCAAGTTGTCTCCAACACCAATTAATAATACTTTTGAGAGACTTTTGTCGTCGGGTAATATTCCATCAAATAATGATGGAGGGAGTGGAAATAATGATCAGAGAAATTATTATGATGATTGATGTATTCAAATATTTTTTTTTGTATGAATATATTATACATTATTATATAATTATGATGTGTTTTATTTTTTGTTTGTATGATATAATTTGTTAATTTTTAGAATGTTTTATTTTGTTTAGTAGTAATAATTTAATTAATATTAATATTAATATTATATTTTTATTTTTATATATCATATTTAATTTAATTTAAATTTTAAAATTTTAAATTATATCAAATGTGCCTATTGTGGTTGTCTTCCTCTCTTTGTGAGGCTTTTGACCACCACAAATGAAGGGATTTCTTGTAGTAACAAACGTTGATTTCTCTAAGTTCTTGCTTACCTTAAATCAAGAACCATCTAAAGTTAAAAACAACACTCAACATTTTAAAACATAACCCTAATTTGACTTTTTACTTCCAAGGTCACACTCTAGGATTTTTCACTTTATTCACTAAAAAGTTTATTTCAAATTCACTTAAGGATTGACAATCACACAAAGCTTTCCTAACTAAAATTCTTTTTAGATTAAAATTCTGTTTAGATAGATTAACTACACACTTGTTTTAAAATACAACTTTTCATATTTATTTTCCAAAACTTTTTCTCTTAAAAGAATGTGACTTTAAAAAAAAGTTCATTTTTTTCTTACAACATAAATACTTATCAAAATTCTTAAACTCCCAACTTCTATTTTTCTAACATTTTCAAAACCCTAAAATTTCCAACAAAAATTTAAATAAAAACTCTAGATTTTCAACCTTTTTTAAATTCAAGATCACATCCTTTTTGTACAAATTTTTTTTTTTGAAATTCCAAACTCCTAACTAGTGTGTGTTGGTTTCGGCCATTAGTGATGAGGAAGGGGAAAAATTCCTCTTCCAAATTTTTTTTCATCAATAGTTCGAAATATACATATTAGGACATTTTCAAACATCAAAATAACAATTTCGAAGATCATATTTTCTAATATAAATTCATTTTTTAGTAAAATTCTAAAGTATTCCAATTTTGATTTTTCTTTGAGATCTACTATAGTAAGACATGGATCTACTACTTTAGTGAAAGAAAAATGAAAAAAAAAAAACATCCCTTAAACAAATTTGGTCTCGCGGCTAGGGGTGTCCATGAGCGCAGGTCGACCAGTCAACTCGCTCACCCAACTCTTTCTTGATCGGGTCGAGTCGGTTCGGGTTAAATGAAAAAATACGGGTTTAGAATTTAATACAACCCAAAGATAATCGATCGGGTCGGATATCGGATTTTGTCAAAACCCACCCAATCCAACCCGGGTACACCCCTAAAAATATGAAAATTCATCAATTCTAAACAATGTCAACTTCAAGTCCAACTTAACTGTGTGTTTAGACTTGAAGTTGACATTTCTTGATTAATTTTCATATTTTATTGATTTACTGTTGTTGAATTTATTTATGTATTTGAAGATTCTTGGATTTTTTTTTTGTGAGAGGTTGTTGGTCTGTTTGAAGAATTGAATGATGTGATTGAAATTTTATAGTTTTTGAGACATTCAAGTATTAAATATATTTTCATTCAATATATTTTTCCGTAAAATAAAAAATGGGTTATTATTTATGTATAACCCACCAACCCAACCCGTTCTTCATCGGGTCGGTTCGGGTTAAATGAAAAAAAAAACGGGTTTAGAACTTAACCCAACCGAAAGATAATCGATCGGGTCGGGTATCGGATTTTGTCAAAATCGGTCCAACCCAACCCGCCTACTCGCAGCCTTGAGGAAGAAAAAGTAGAGGAAAACTGAAAAAAGAATTCATGCTAAAAAATACATCAAAAGAAAGACAATAATAAAAAGAGAATGTTTGATTCACAAAATTGTGAGAAAATGAATAAATTTGAAGGAGGATATTGTTGTTATGTTATTACTACTAACTCATAGTAAGAAAGAAGAGAGAAGACGGTTGTGTTTGAACTTGTCTTAAGTGAGAGAAATAAAATGGACATGTGAGTGTAGGGGAATAGTTGGCGAAAACCTAATCTAGAGGCCAAGAAATAACAGAAAAGTTTCCTTCATTAATTTTAACTACACCAAAATTTTGATCATAAAAAAAATCTTACTACATATAAAAATATCTAGATACTTTTAGTAACCTATCATTATCCATCTAATCTTTCTTACACATCACTCCTTTCTAGATCTATTTAACAATATCTACTCTAGTCTCTACTCAACTAATAGATAAATTTAACAGTAACATGCGACATTGTAAAATATTTGTTGATCCTAATTTGACTAAATAATTTCCCGACGAATAATTTTAACAAAGTCTTCAAAAATATTATCTTTAAACTCAGTTGTCTTTCCTTGTACTATCAAATTTTTGTTCTTTTGAATAAGTGCACCGTCTTGACAAATTGCAATGTCCTCATGTAGACCACTCAAAATCTTAACAATTCTAAACTTCAAAATTCTTGGTGCAAACTCCACATCTAAGTGCAAGTCTCTAAACACTTCCAATGACTCTTGTTGTCTAGCCATTACTCACGAAGATAATGACACACTCCTCCTACTCAACATACAATCACCAAATTAGCCTTTCCAGAATGGTACTATATTGTGAAGTCAAAATCGTTGAAGTTTCCATCCATCTTTTCTTATGCATGTTCAATTCCTTTCTAGTTCAATAATTACTTCAAGCTCTTATGATCACTAAACACCATGAACGTGCACCCATACAAGAATTGTCTCTAAATCTTTAATGCAAAAAGCACTACAACAAGCTCTATATCATGGGTAGGATAATTTCTCATGTGGGTCTTTAATTGACACAAAGCATAAGCTATCGCTTTCTTGTGTTGCATAAGAACACACCCTATACCTTGGTGAGATGCATCACAATTTTAGCAAAACCTTTGATAAACCTTATGTAGTAGTCCGTCAATCCATCGAAACCTTGTATGTTTGTGACATTATGAGGCTAATTCCAAGTGAGCATTGTCTCAATATTTGTCGGATCTAGAACAATCACGTCCTTAATTATCACATGTCCTAGGAAGTTTACTTCCATCTAGAAATGCATTGAAGATCTTACTCATGTAATCCATAAAAATTGTTGGTGCATTGGTCACTCTTGAGGGCATGACAAGATACCCATAATGTATGTAACGGGTTCTAAAAGCAATTTTCTGAGCGTCTCCCTGAAGTAAGATAAATACAACCACCTAAAAGAGACGCAACAACCCCTAAATACAATCCTAATATGATCATGACTAACGACTAGAATAGTTGGGGTGGCCTCCACATAAAAAAGAGGTACCCTTTAAGGAAATGTCCCTCCTAGATGTCACCTTATCCTCCTCTCCATACATGGAAGTGAAGGTGCAAACAAGAGAAGGGGGTTGAATTGTGTTTTTCAAACTTGATTTCTTTTGATATTTTGTTGAATGTTGATGTAAGTTAGTTGATGAATAATTAATCAGACTCAGCAGCGGATAATAATAACATACAAACACAACAATTTATCCTAGTTCACCATTAACTAGGCTACATCCAATCCCTTCCTTCAGAAGGCCTTTTCACTAATTCAAACTCCTTTAAATTACAACACTACTGACTCTTCAAGTCCGCTTTCCCCAACAGCCTGACAACCCCAGAGTTTTGAGGAATAACAACACCTTGACTCTACAAGCCAAGTCTTCTAAAACAAACCTGACAACTTCAGACTTTTGAGGAACGATAACAATACCTTGACTCTACAAGTCAAGTCTTTTCCTACCAATCTGACAACCCCAGATTGAAGAAGAAATCTACGCCACTATCGGATTAGATTAAAAGGGATTTCAAACTTTGCAAAGTTGCTTCTGAAAAGCTGATTGCTGCACTGATTCTTGCACTCTTTTGTTGCTTTTGAAAAGCTGATTATTGCACTGAATTTCTCTCTTGAAAACACTTAGAAAATATTGCTCTTGCACACTTGTGTTTCTCTCTTTTGAACTCTTTGATAACTTTGAATTGAAGCTTGAGTTCTTGTGTTTTTTCGATGCTTTATTCTTCAGCATTAAGCCTCTATTTATAGTTGAAATTAGAGCTTCTAATGCTTTACTTTTGGAATGTTTTGCTCATATTCTGTTTCTGGAGTATTTTGCTCTGATTTTGTTTTGAGCCTTTTGCTCATATTCTGTTTTGAGCATACTTTTAGCTAGATTATGTTTCTAGCGTCTTTTGCTCCAATTCTGTTTTAAGCATTTTTCTCAGATTCTATTTTGAGCATACTTTTAGCTAGATTATGTTTCTGATTTTTGCCTCTAATGAAATCCTCTTATGATATCCTCTGATAGGTTTCTCTGATTATATCCTCAGGTGATATCCTCTAGTAATATTCTCTGATGATATCCTCAGTTGATATTCTCTGATGATATCCTCTCATAATCATCCTTTGATAACATCCTCTGGTGATGTCATCCTCTGACTTCTGCTTCTGGTGACGTCATCCTCTGATGACATCTTCTGGTGACGTCATCATCTAATTTCTGCTTTTGGTGACATCATTCTCTGATTTCTTCTTCTGGTGATGTCATCTTCATCTTCTGGTGGCATTTCTCATTCTTCTTCTAAGTCAAATATGATATTTTCATAAAATACATTTGTTAAAATCAAAACTTTAAATTGCAAGAACCAACTTGGTTCCAACAATCTCCCCCTTTTTGATGATGACAAAACTTTGTATTTTTTATAACTATTTTTCTTTCTTTTGACTTTGACTCCCCCTAAGACTAAGCTTTACTTTGAAGTTTTCTCCCCCTAAGTCTAATGCCGAGATAATACATCATCTTCTCCCCTTTTCAAATACATCATGTTTTCCCATATATTTTATCAAATACTACATTTTCTCCCCCTTTGTCATCAGACAAAAAGGTTTGAAGGAATAATTTTTTATTTTTATTTATTTTTAAATAATGTAAAGTAAACTACTTGAAGACATTACATTGTTAATCATTTAACAAAATAGGGTTTAGGTTTTTCTTGATTAAATCAAACCTATCTTCAGGTAGTGGTTTGGTGAATATGTCAGCCCATTGATGTTCAGTGTCTACAAATGAATGTTAAGTACTCCTTTCTGAACATAATCTCTGATAAATGATGTTTGATCTCTATGTGTTTAGCTCTTGAGTGTAGAATCGGGTTTTGGTTAGACAAATTGCATAGGTGTTATCACATTAGATGGGTATGTTGGATTTTAATATTTTGTAGTCTTCAAGTTGATGCTTCATCCAGAGTAGTTGAGAGCTGCAGCCAGTTGCTAAAAAGGTGCCATAGCCACTGGTGCTTTTTCTTTGAAGTTTATCTCCAGCATAGTCAGAATCACAATATCCACTAAGTTGGTACTTAGTAGATTTCTTGTAGACCAAGGTAAGATTTTTAGTGTATTTTAGATATATAAGAATTCTCTTAACAACATTTAGATGAGATTCTCTTGGATCATATTGAAATCGAGCACATACACACACACTAAACATGATATCAGGTCTAGAAGCAGTAAGGTAGATTAATGATCCAATCATTCCTCTGTATATTTTCTAGTCAACTTTTTGGCCTGATTCATCTTTATCAAGTGAACAAGTAGTATGCATCAATGTAGCCATAGGTTTGCAATCACTCATTTTAAACTTCTTGAGAAGTTACTTTCTATATTTAGTTTGGTGAATGTGAATACCTTCTGGACTTTGCTGAATTTGTATCCCTAGAAAGAACTTAAGTTCTCCCATCATACTCATTTGAAATTCATGGTGCATTAATTCAGAAAATTCTTGACAAAGAATGCCATTAGTAGATCCAAAAATAATGTCATCAACATAAATTTGAATAATCATAATATCATTTTCTATTGATCTTCTAAACAAAGTATTGTCTATTTGTCCTCTTTCAAAGTTTTTTTTAAGTAAGAAATTACTGAGTCTATCATACCATGCTCTAGGTGCTTGTTTTAACCTTTACAAGGATTTTCTAAGTTTAAAAACATGGTTTGGAAATTCAGAACTTTCAAAACCTGGAGGTTGTTTAGCATATACTTCTTCACTCAAATAACCATTTGAAACAGTTTGATGTTATTATTTACAGCAAAAGACAATAAGATACGAATAGCTTCTAACCTGGCAACTGGAGCAAATGTCTCAGTGTAGTCAATGCCCTCTTGTTGACTGTAACCTTGTGCCACAAGTCTTGCCTTGTTTCTGACCACTTCACCTTTTTCATTTAGCTTATTTTTGAAAACCCACTTGGTTCCAACAATGTTCTTCTCTGGTCTTGGAACTAGATCCCAAACATCATTCCTCTTAAATTCATTTAACTCTTCTTGCATTGCAATAATCCATCCATCATATGCGAATGCTTCACTAATAGAGGTAGGTTCAATTGATGAGAGTAAGCCAAACAGACTAATGTCTTTTTAATGATGATCTGGTTCTTAAGGAATCACTTCCACTTCCAATAATCAGATTTTCAAGATGAGATGACTGATATTTCCATCCAGATTTCTATTCTGACCTCATGATTGGTACTGATTTGGTCAGATTCGTCCTTTGAAGATGTGTCACATACTTCTGACTTGCTTGTATTCTTCACTTCTCCAAATTCTGCCGGTTTATCTGCTTCAGCTAATTTGTCTGCTTCTGTTGGTTTGTCTGCTTCTGCTTGTTTGTCTGCTTCTGCTTCCTCTGGTTTTGGTAAATCTGCAATATCAACATCTTGCTTTGACTTTGCAGTGTCAAGCTGTTTGTCATTAAATTTAACATGTATAGATTTTTCTACAATATGAGTTTCAGTATTAAACACCCTATAAGCTTTAGATCTTTCAGAGTATCCAATGAAGATACACTTTTGAGATCGAGAATCAAACTTACCAAGAATATCTTTAGTATTCAGCATATAACAGATACAACCAAATTGTTTAAAGTAAGAAATGTTAGGCTTTTTACCCTTCCACAATTCATATGGTGTTTAATTCAACATAGACCTAATAAAGACTCTATTCTTAATGTAACATGCAGTGTTGATTGCTTTAGCCCAAAAGTATTTTGCAACATTTAAATCATTTAACATAGTTCTGGCCATGTCTTGGAGTGATCTATTCATTCTTTCTACAACTCCATTCTGTTGAGGAGTTCTAGGAGAAGAAAAGTTGTGAGAAATTTCATTCTCATCACAGAAACTTTCAAAGAATTTGTTCTCAAAGTCTCCTCCATGATCACTTCTAATTGACACTATCTTAAAACCTTTTTCATTCATGACTTGTTTACAGAATGTCATAAATACAGTATGGGATTCATCTTTACTTCTTAGAAATTTTACCCATGTCCACCTAGAGTAATCATCTACTATAGCAAAGCCATATTTCTTTCCATTTAGATATGCTACTTTCACTGGCCCAAACAGATCCATATGCATAAGTTCAAGAGGCTTTGATGTAGTTACTGATTTCTTAGGAGTAAAGGAATGTTTTCCCTTTTGACAGCCTTAACACAATATTTCAGTTTTGTAACTAAGATTAGGTAGACCTCTTACTAACTTAAGTTTATTCAATTCTAAAATTGATCTAAGATTAGCATGACCTAATCTTTTGTGCCACATTAAATTCTCTTGATTCATTGACATAAGACATTTAACCTCTTGTTTTCCTAGACTAAACAGATTTGTTTTATAAATATTATTTTGCCTCTGACCTGTGAAAAGCACAGATCCATCCTTCTAACTGATTGCCTTGCATGTCTTTTGATTGAATATAATATCATAATTGTTATCACTGAACTGACTTATACTGAACAAGTTATGTTTAAGACCTTTAACATGTTGGAACAAAGTTGAATCTAAGTACTTAGGATTTTGATGTTTACAAAAGCACTCCATGTAATCTTATTTTGTACTTAGAATTATTATATTAAATGCCACCAGAAGATAAATTTACCAGAGGCAGAAGATGAAGTCACCAGAGGCAGAAGATGAATTACCAGAGGATAAAATCATACCAGAGGATACACCTCATGAAGATACCAGATAATGCATCCCGAAGGTACTAGAGGATGCATCCTGAATGCACCAGAGGATACGCCAGGATGTCAAAACACCATCAGAGGATATCTTTTCTGGCCCAGATCAGAAGGAAGCAGAGTCCAGAAGGAGACCTGGACCAGACCAGAAGGAAGCCTGCCAGAGGGAGAGTTGTTCCAGAAAAGAAGGTATCATAAGTCATACTTGGTTCAGAATTAATTCTGACCAGAAGATAGCCTGGTCAAGAAATGATAATCAGTCCAGACATGATCTAGACTTAATCAGAGCATAAAAGAATTGGTCCAAAACAAGAGATTTAATCCAGATTTGGCCCAGACCAGAAGATAGCATGGTTTAGAGTATGAAACTAAGTCCAGACCAGAAGAAATGATTGTCCAGATTTAATCTAGACCTGATCCAGATCAGAAGGTAATTGTCCAGATTAAAATATCATAAGTCCATATTTAATTTCAGTTCAATCTAGACCCATTCCAGAATTGGTCCAGATCAGAGGGAAAATGTTCAGATCAATGGTCTAGATTTAAGCATCATGGCCCAGTGTTGGCCAAGATTAGAAGATCAAACCATATGGCCCAGTGTTGGCCAAGATCAGAAGATCAGAACATGTGGTCCAGTGTTGGCCGAGATCAGAGGATCACAGCAGATGAGTTTGTATGGTCCAGATGTGGATGAGAGCAGAAGATCAAACAATCCAGATTTAATCATGATCATAATCAGTGGAGACTTGATTAAATTTGATCAAAGTATTAAAAGGATTTGATACAAAATAAATTGAAGTCTTGTGGAAATTCAGAAGCTATTGGCAGGAAGAAAGATTTGGTCTAGAATTAACTAAGAACAGGATTGGCCAAAGTTATTTTTGAAAGCAAATCTGGAGCGAAAAAGATATGTTTTTTTATTGAAGTGAAACCCGATTGGCCAAGTTATTTTTGCAAGAGTATTTGGCAAGATACAGCTCGAACTTAAGCATGGAAGAAACCCTAATCTTCATCTATAAAAGGAGGTTCGAGGTAGAAGACTCAGCATAAAAAATACTTGACAGTCATACACTTCCCAAAAGTAAAATACTTGAGTATTCAGTAAGGTCAATTGTGAGTATCCATTTTCCAGAAGCAAGTACTCCAAGTGTTTCATTCCCTTGTGTTAGATCTAAGTTGTTGAAGTAGAGTCTACAATCTGAAGGAGTTAGAAGGAGTAGCAGATTACTTAGCAATTAGATTCAAGGTCCTTTTCCTCAAAAGTCTAGGATTGTCAGACTCTTTGAGAAGACTGACTTTGAGGGTCAGTGGTATTGTTGTAATTCAAGGTTTTTGAATTAGTGAAATCCTTCAAAGTGAAGGGATTGTGTTGGAACAAAGTTGGTTCTAAATACTTAGGATTTTGATGTTTACAAAAGCACTCCATGTAATCTTATTTTGTACCTTGAATTATTTTATTAAATACCACCAGAAAATGAAGTTTGCAGAGGCAGAAAAAGCATCCAGAATGCATCCTAGAATTACCAGAGGATACACCAGGATGTCAAAACACTACCAGAGGATATCTTTGCTGGCCCAGATCAGAAGGAAGCAAAGTCAGAAGGAGACCTGAACCAGACCAGAAGGAAGCCTGCCATAGGGAGAGTTGTTTCAGACCAGAATATGTCAAATGTCAGATTTATTCCAGAAGTTATTCTGACCAGAAGATGGCCTGAGAGTGAAATGATAAACAGCCCAGACTTGATCCAGACTTAATCAGAGGGTAAATAAATGGGTCCAAAACAAAGGAATTAATCCAGATTTGACCCAGACCAGAAGATAGCATGGTTCAGGGTATGAAACTAAATCCAGACCAGAAGAAATGATCTCCAGAATTGATCCAGAACTGATCCAAAACAGAAGGTAAAATGTCCATACTGAAATATTATTTGTCCAGATTTAATTTAAGTTTAAGCCAGACCAAGTCCAGAATTTGTCCTGATTAGAGGGAAGATATTCAGATCAATGGTTCAGATTTAAGTATTTGGCCCAGTGTTGGCCGAGATCAGAAGATCAGACCATGGCCCAGTGTTGGCCGAAATCAGAAGGTCAGGATGTGTGGTCCAGCAATGGCCGATATCAGAGGATCACAACAAATCAGTTGGCTAGACCAGGATGGCCGAGATCAGAAGATCAGAAGGTTAGGAAGTGTGGTCCAGGGATGGCCGAAATCAGAGGATCACAACATATCACTTAGTATGGTCCAGATGTGGACTAGCGAAGAAGATCAAATGGTCCAGATTTAATCAGGAGGATTAACGGTGGAGATTTTAATTTATTTTGATCAAAGTATTGAAAAGATTTGTTACAAAAATAAAGTGAGGTATTGTGCAATTTAGGAGTTGTTGGCGGGAAGAATCTAAAGACATGATTGGCCAGTTATTTTTGAAAGAACATCTGAAGCTTAAAAAAGATATGTTTTTTATTTAAATGAAGCCCAATTGGTCAAGATATTTTTGCAAGAGAATCCAGCAAGATTCAGCTCGAAATTAAGCTTGGAAGAGGCCCTAATCTGCATCTATAAAAGGAGGCTCAAGGCAGAATACTTAGTATCGAAAATCACAAAAGAGTCATACACTTCCAAAGCAAACACTCAAGTTTTCAGTGATGTTAATTGTGAGTTCCAGCTTTCAAGAAGCAAGCACTCGTGTTATTTTCTTTCCCTTGTGTTAGATCTAAGTTGTTGAAGTAGAGTCTACAATCTGAGGGAGTCAGAAAGGGTAGCAGATTACTTGGCAATTAGATTCAAGGCGTTGTAATTCCTTCTACAATCTGGGGTTGTCAGATTGGCAGGAGAAGACTTGACTTAGGAAGTCAAGGTGTTGTATTCCTCAAGAGTCTAGGATTGTTAGACTGTTTGAGAAGACTGACTTGGAGGGTCAGTGGAACTGTTGTAATTCAAGGTTTGAATTAGTGAAATCCTTCAAGGTGAAGGGACTGGACGTAGCCTCGTTAACGGTGAACCAGTATAAAAATTCTGTGTTTTAATTTTACTTTATATCCGCTGCTAACTCTGTTTTTATTCATACATCAAGTTTTGTTTTAAAAGTGTAAAAACAGGAAAAGTATTCAAGTTAGTCAAACACAATTCAACCCCCCTTCTTGTGTTTGCAACTTTAGATTGGACGTAGCCTAGTTAACGGTGAACCAGTATAAAATTCTGAGATTTATATTTACTTTATATCCGCTGCTAACTCTGTTTTATTCATACATCAGATTTTGTTATAAAACTGCAAAAACAGAAAAAGTAATCAAGTTAGTCAAACACAATTCAACCACCCTTCTCGTGTTTGCACCTTCAATTGGCATTAGAGCTCGGTCTCAAGGCTGAGCATTTAACTAGTGGTTAAGGAAAGGTCCACGGGGTCAACAACATGGCAGAATCCAAAGATGATTTTGGAGGCAACATCAACAGACCACCACTGTTTAATGGAGACAGGTTTGAGTATTGGAAGGACAGAATGAGAAGTTTCTTCATATCTCAAGATCCTGAATAATGGAAGCTGGTAGTCAAAGGATACACTGCACCTACTGTTCCAGGAGATCCAACTAAAGAACTGGACATGAAAGATATGAAACCAGACTAGAGCAAATTATACAAATTGCATCACAAGTCCAAAACCATCATGATCAGTGCCATCACATTCAAGGAATTTGACAGATGCACAAATAAAGAAACAGCAAAGAGCATATTTGACAGTCTGGTTCTGACCTATGAAGGAAGCCATCAGGTTCAAGAAGCAAAGAGCATATTTGACAGTCTGGTCAAATAGTATGAGATGTTCAAGATGGAAGATGATGAAGACATTGATGGAATGTTCTATAGATTCCAGACTCTGATATCTGGACTGAAGGTCTTGAAGAAATGCTACACAACAGCAGATCATGTCAAGAAGATTCTAAGAAGCTTACCAACCAAGTGGAGACTAATGGTTATTGCAGTTCAGCAAGCCAAAGATCTGAATAACTTAAGACTTGAAGATCTGATCAGCTCACTCAAGTCTCATGAAATAGAACTGGAAGCAGATGAACCAAAGAAAAAGAAGAATCTGGCCCTGAAGTTGAAACAGAAGAAAGCTGCAAAGGCAGCATCAGAATCAGACGATAGCGACAGTGATTGTGATGATATGGCTTACTTAACCAAACAGATGGTTAAGATCTGGGAAAACAAGCAAAGGAAAGGAAGAATCTGACAAGAAAAGCATCATCTGTTGTGGATGCAATGAACCTGGACATATCAAGTCAGAATGTCCAAATCTGGAAAAAGGCAAACAGCACAAGAAGAGTTCCAGATTCAAAAAGAAGGCTCTGATGGCAGCCTGGGATGCATCAGAATCAGAAGAAGAATCGTCTGATGAAGAAGAGGCAGAAACAACAATGATGGCACACATCAAGTCTGCTTTTGGACTTCATAAAGGCACGGTTTCAGGAAGGAAAGAAGGCAGAAAGAAGAATGATCAAAGCAGTCATTCAGGCAAGTCTGGAAGCACATCACAGGAAGCAATTCTGGCTCTGATGGCTCATACCAACTCAAGTTTTGGATACAGCTCAGACTCTGGAACAGATTCAGAAAATGAAGACAATGAGGTATTTTCTGATCTTATTAAATCTGAATTAATTGATGCTGTAAAAGATTTTTTAAATACCAACAATAAGATGTCTTTAAAACTGAAAACTGTTAGGGAAGATAAGAAAAATCTGACCAAAGAAGTCTAAGTGTTAAAGAATCAAAATTCGGAGTATGCAACTGAAAACATGGATTTTAAAACTGAAGTTGCAAGACTCAAATATGAAAACCAAACTCTCAAAAGTAATATTTGTTCCACTTCCAAAACTGTTTGTGAATCTGATATGCGTGAGCAATTTTTTCAAAACATTATTTCGAATGGAATCGAAAGAAGTAAATATGCATCTATGATTTATGGAAACAGTAACATTGGAAAGAGAGGTCTTGGTTTTACATAAACTAATGTTGAAACTAAAATTGTTCATTATGATGTTTTATGCATTGTTTGTGCTAAGAAAGGTCACTCTGAATGATCTTGTCCAATGGTAAAATCCTTACAAGATCAGAGACCTATTAAAACTAACAAACCTGGACCCAATCAGTTATGGGCACCAAAAGATCAAATTGTCTGTGTTGCAGATATTCTGAGCAACCAGAAGGAGACACCAACAATGGTGCCTGGACAATGGATGTTGGCAATGCACAAGCAGAAGAAGGTTTATGTTCCTGCTACAACCAGACAGAGGCAATCCGAGTCTGATGGAAGAAGGTCTGGTCAACTCAACCAGAATCAGAATCAGAACAGGAACCAGAATCAAAACTGGAACCAGAATCAGAACAGAAACTGGAACCAGAACCAGAACTGGAACCATTATCAGAAGCACAGGAACAGGGAACCAGAACCAACACTAGAACCAGAATCAGAATCAGTACTGGAACCAGAACCAGAACATGAATTATCATAATCATCAGAACCACCATAATCACCAGATTCATTCAAATCCCTAGAATCACTAGAATCATCAAGGTTATCAGAATCACCAGATTCACCAAAGTTACCAGAACCAAAACATGTTCCAGAATCATCATAGGAACATGGTTTATCAACCAAAGAAGAATCAAGGAAACTGCTCAAACAGGCTAAAAGCAGAACTGGCTCTGATGGCTCGAATAGAAGCAGAGTGTGACTCTAACTCTGACTCTGATTCTGACAGTGAAGCAGCAAAGTCTGATAAGCAGAAAGATAAGAATCAGAATCAGCATAACTCTCTAATTAGATTGATCAAAACTGCAAACCTAGATGGGAATTTAAATTTCTTCATCTAGATCCACTAATCAAAGAACATTCAAAAGTCAGAATCTGAAAACCAGAAAAGAAGAAACAAAAGGGTTTTAAGAGGGAAAATGAAACTGTGACATACAAGTGATATGTTTTAATTTTATGTTTACTGTGATAACCAAAAGCTTGATCTTAAAAATCAAAGCTAGATAAGTACTTGCAGGAACTAGGTGATCCAAATAATTTGAACAAGTTCAGCTGAAATAGTAAAACCAGTTCAGTGGTTTCAAAAAAACAAGCAGAAACCACCAGAAGCAGAATTAATGGTTTGGTTGTATTTAGTTCAATTATTAATTATAAAAATTTGTATTGTGACAAACAACTTGACCTGAAAAGTCAAAGCAAGATGAAACTATGCAGGTTGACCAGAACAAAAGTGAGCAGAAGCAGAAGAAACAGAAGTACCTGGAAAGGTAGATGATACAAGCAAGTCAGCAACACATGACAAATCTACAAAAGATAAATCCGATCAAGTCAGAAACAGCCAAGATAAGTCAGAAGAGAAATCTACATATCTACCAGAATCGGAAGCTGTTACAGATTTACCAGAATCAGAAGTTGTTGCAGTTTTACCAGAATTAGAAGCTGTTAAAGATTTACCAGAACCAGAAGTTGATTTATCAGAATCAGAAGCTGTTACAGATCTTCCAGAACCAGAAGTTGATGCAGACCAACCAATGTTGATGAAGCTCTAGCAGAGGAAGGTTGGATACTTGCAATGCAAGAAGAGCTGAATGAATTTCAAAGGAATGATGTTTGAGATCTGGTATCCGGACCAAACAAAAACATTATTGGAACCAAGTGGGTGTTCAGGAATAAACTCATTGAAAAAGGTGAAGTGGTAAGAAACAAAGCCATACTTGTAGCTCAAGGATACAGTCAACAGGAAGGTATTGATTACACTGAGACTTTTGCTCCAATGGCCAAGTTAGAAGCAATTAGAATTCTTTTATCATTTGTTGTTAATCATGATATAATTATGTATCAAATGGATGTTAAAAGTGCATTCCTAAATGGTTATATAAGTGAGGAAGTCTATGTCAAACAGCCCCCTGGATTTGAAAATTCTGATTTTCCAAACCATGTTTTTAAACTTAAAAAATCTTTATATGGTTTAAAACAAGCACCAAGGGCATGGTATGACAGACATAGTAACTTTCTGCTTAAGAATGAATTTGATAGAGGCTAGATTGATAATACTCTATTTTGGAAATCCATTAAAAATGATATTTTGATTATTCAAGTTTATGTTGACGATATCATCTTTGGATCCACAAATGGCACTTTGTGCAAGGAGTTTTCTGACCTAATGCAGAAAAAGTACCAAATAAGCATGATGGGAGAACTTAAGTTCTTCCTGGGAATTCAGATTCACCAAGGTAAATCAGGTATACTCATTCACCAATCTAAATACACTAAAGAACTTCTCAAAATGTTCAAGATGAGTGACTGAAAGCCTATGGCCACCCACATGCACCAAACCTGCTCACTTGAGAAAGATGAAACCAGCCAAAAGGTAGACCAAAAAACATCAGAGGTATGATTGGATCCCTTCTTTACCTAACTTCTTCTAGACCTGACATTTTGTTTACTGTTTGTGTATGTGCCCATTTTCAAGCTGACCCTAGGGAATCCCATTTAACTGTTGTCAAAAGAATCTTGAGATACCTTAAAGGAACCACCAACCTTACCTTGTTATACAAGAAAACCCCCACGTACAAACTAAGAGGTTTTTGTGATTCTAACTATGTTGGAGACAAGCTGGAAAGGAAAAGTACAAGCGGCAAGTGCACCTTCTTAGGTGATAATTTGATCTCTTGGTCAAGCAAAAGACAAAGCACCATTGCCATGTCAATAGCTGAAGCTGAGTATATATCAGCAGCAGGATGCAGCTCACAGTTAATCTGGATGAAACATCAACTTGAAGATTACAATATCTGTGAAACCAAAATCTCTCTGTTCTGTCATAACACTTCAGCCATAAACGTAACCAAGAACCCTATCTTACACTTTAGAGCCAAACACATTGAATTAAAAACCATTTCATTAGGGACCATGTTCAAAAAGGGACTTTAAGCATCCATTTTATTGACACTGATCATCAATGGGCTTGTATCTTCACCAAAGCATTACCTGAAGATAAGTTCGAGTTCATCAAGAAGCATCTCAACATTATCTCTATATCTGACTAGCTCAAGTAGTCATCTTAGGAGTTTTTAATTTTCTTGTAATTTTACTTTATGTTTTTTATTTTTCTGTTTTTACTTTTTGTAATTGGTAAAGAGAAAAACAAAAATACAAAAATAGTAGGACCTCTTTTTGGCTGATGGCAAAAAGGGGGAGAGAGAGAGAGAGAGAGAGAGAGAAAGGAGAAATAAGTAGAAAAGGACAGATAAAAAGAAAGAAGGAGCGAAAAAGAAAGAGATGAAAAGACAAGGAGCTGAAAAGGAGAAGAAACAGGGAGAGAGAAAAATAAAGAGAGAAAAAAGAAAGAGTGAAAAGTAAAGGAGTTGAAAAGGAGAAGAAACAGAGAGAGCGAAAAATAAAGAGAAAAGAAAGAGATGAAAAGAGAAAGAGTTTAAAAGGAGAGAATAAGAGAAGAAAAGAAAGAGTGATTTAAGAAGGAGTTGAAAAGTAGAAGAAAAAGACATTATTAGACTTAGGGGGAGAGATTGGTCTGAGGGGGAGTATTTCAAGCACTTCGAGTTATAAGCTAGCAAAATAAGTTAAGGTTTTGTCATCATCAAAAAGGGGGAGATTGTTGGAACCAAGTTGGTTCTAAGTACTTAGGAATTTGATGTTTACAAAAGCACTCCATGTAATCTTATTTTATACTTAGAATTATTATATTAAATGCCAGCAGAAGATGAAGTTACCAGAGGCAGAAGATGAAGTCACTAGTGGCAAAAGATGAATTACCAGAGGATAAAATCATACCAGAGGATACACCTCCAGAAGATACCCGATAATGCATCCAGAAGGTACCAGAGGATGCATCCTGAATGCACCAGAGGATACACCAGGATGTCCAAACACCATCAGAGGATATCTTTCCTAGCCCAGATCAGAAGGAAGCAGAGTCCAGAAGGAGACCTGGACCAGACCAGAAGGAAGCCTACCAGAGGGAGACTTGTTCCAGGACAGAAGGTATCATAAGTCAGACTTGGTTCAGAATTAATTATGACCAGAAGATAGTCTGGTCGTGAAATGATAATCAGTCCAGACATGATCCAGACTTAATCAGAGCATAAAAGAATTGGTCCAGAACATGAGATTTAATCCAGATTTGGCCCAAACCAGAAGATAGCATGGTTTAGAGTATGAAACTAAGTCCAGACCAAAAAAAATGATTGTCCATATTTAATCCAGACCTAATCCAAATCAGAAGGTAATTGTCCAGATTAAAATATCATAAGTACAGATTTAATTTCAGTTCAATCCAAACCCAGTCCAGAATTGGTCCAGATCAGAGGTAAAATGTTCAGATCAATGGTCCAGATTTAGGCATCATGGCCCAGTGTTGGCCGAGATCAGACTATATGGCCCAGTGTTGGCCAAGATAAGAAGATCAAAACATGTGGTCTAGTGTTGGTCGAGATCAAAGGATCACATCAGATCAGTTTGTATGGTCCAGATGTCGACGAGAGCAGAAGATCAAAAGGTGCAGATTTAATCATGACGATAATCAATGGATACTTGATTAAATTTGATCAAAGTATTAAAAGGATTTGATACAAAAATAAATTGAAGTCTTGTGGGAATTCAGAAGCTATTGGCGAGAAGAAAGATTTGGTCTAGAATTAACTAAGAACAGGATTGGCCAAAGTTATTTTTGAAAGCAAATCTGGAGCTAAAAAGATATGTTTTTTATTTAAGTGAAACCCAATTGGCCAAGTTATTTTTGCAATAGTATCTGGCAAGATACAGCTCAAACTTAAGCATGGAAGAAACCCTAATCTTCATCTATAAATGAAGGCTCAAGGCAGAAGACTCAGCATCGAAAATACTTGAGAGTCATACACTTCCCAAAAGCAAAATACTTGAGTTTTCAGTGAGGTCAATTGTGAGTATCCGCTTTCCAGAAACAAGTACTCTAAGTGTTTTTTTCCCTTGTGTTGGATCTAAGTTGTTGAAGTAGAGTCTACAATCTGATGGAGTTAGAAGGAGTAGTAGATTACTTAGCAATTAGATTCAAGGTTCTTTTCCTCAAAAGTCTAGGATTGTTAGATTGTTTGAGAAGACTGACTTGGAGGGTCAGTGGTATTGTTGTAATTCAAGGTTTTTAAATTAGTGAAATCCTTCAAAGTCAAGGGACTGGACGTAACCTAGTTAACGGTGAACCAGTATAAAATTATGAGTTTTATATTTACTTTATATCCGCTGCTAACTCTGTTTTATTCATACATCAGATTTTGTTATAAAACTGCAAAAACAGAAAAAGTAATCAAGTTAGTCAAACACAATTCAACCCCCCTTATAGTGTTTGCACCTTCATAACAAACAAGACATCTTTAATAGAAGGAGAGTTACCATTACCAACTGTTCCTTGACCAATGATCTGGCCTTTTTGCTTTCCTCTAAAAGTTATTGTGCCTTATTTGTTCAATGTCGATTCTTGGAACATAAACCTTTTTCCCGTCAAATGTCGCGAGCATCCACTGTCGAGGTACCATGACTGGTGTTTTAACTTGTTTGCTAAGGACATCTGCAACAAAAATAATTTTGCTCTTAGGTACCCAAATTTGGTTGGGTCCAGATTTGTTAGTCTTGAAAAGTTTCTTGTTTTTCCTTGTATTTAGCATAGGACAAGACACTTTGGAATGACCTTTCTTATAACAAACAACACACACAATATCAGAGGGAACAGGTTTCAGCATAGGTTTAGGTTTAGCTATAGTTTATTCGAATCCTATACCTCTATTTCCATTCCCACTGACTCCATAAGTCATAAAAGCATATTTGCTTCTTTCCATACCTTTAGCAAGAAATTCTTGGAAAACTTGTTCATGCATATCAGAATTACATGTGGTATTTTCAATTGATGTTAAATTATGGTTATTTTTCAGAGTTAGACTTTCAACTTTAAGTTCAGCATAACTGTTTTTCAAACATACATTCTCTATTTTTAATTCTGAAATATCAATTTCAAGAATGACACTTTGGAATGTCCTTTGGAGTGACCTTTCTTATAACAAACAGCACACACAATATCAGAGATAACAGGTTTTAGCATAGGTTTAGGTTTAGTTATAGTTTCTTCGAATCCTATACCTCTATTTCCATTCCGAGTGACTCCATAAGTCATAGAAGCATATTTTCTTCTTTCCATAACTTTAGCAAGAAATTCTTGGAAAACTTGTTCATGCATATCAGAATTACATGTGGTGTTTTCAATTGATGTTGAATTATGGTTATTTTTCAGAGTTAGACTTTCAACTTTAAGTTCAGCATAACTGTTTTTCAAACATACATTCTCTATTTTTAATTCTGCAATATCAGTTTCAAGAATGACACTTTCTGTTTTAAATTCTGCAATTTGATTCTTTAAAACATTAACTTCTTCTATTAGATTTGTATTTTCTTTCTTAAGAGTTTTCAGTTTTAAAGATAATTTGTAATTGCTGTTTAAAAAATCATTCAGTGTAGTGATCAAATCAGATCGAGTGAATTCAGAATATACCTCAGTTCCATCATCTTCTAATTCTCTTTCAGAATCAGATTCTGTATTGGATCCAGAGACAGAGTTGGTGTGAGCCATCATAGCCAAATCTGCTTGTTCATCTTCAGAGGATTCATCATAATTATCCCATGTAGCCATAATAGTTTTCTTATTGGTTCTGGAATCTTTCCTCTGGTGCTTCCCTTTCTCCATATTTGG
Organism: Cicer cuneatum; assembly: GCA_037974295.1. Taxonomy (NCBI): domain Eukaryota; kingdom Viridiplantae; phylum Streptophyta; class Magnoliopsida; order Fabales; family Fabaceae; genus Cicer; species Cicer cuneatum. The sequence goes on from JBBPBO010000001.1 coordinate 34,263,291, forward strand.
ACATTCTGACTTGATATGTCCAGATTCATTGCATCTGTAGCAGATGATACCTTTCTTGTCATGTGTATCATCACTTCCTTTGTTGAATTTCTTGGAATATATCTAGGAAAATTTATTCCATCTGTTATGCCACATCTTTCTGAACTTCCTAGATAAGAAAGCAATCTCTTCTTCCTCTGAGTTCAGACTTTGATCGTCTGAATCACTATCTTATGATACTGATGTTGCTTTCAAAACCTTCTTCTGCTTGGATTTCAGGGCTAGAGTTTTGTTCTTCTTCTTGGGTTCATCTTCTTCCAACTCAAATTCATGTGATCTAAGGGAGCTGATTAATTCTTCTAGCTTCAGAGTGTTCAAGTCATTTCCTTCCTGAATGGCAGTGACCTTTGGTCTCCACTTGGTTGACAGACTTCTAAGGATTTTCTTCACGTGGTATAGGTCTTCTTGAGTACTCTTAATCTTGAGACCAGAGTCTGGCATCTGGAAAACATTGCTTCAATGTCTTCATCTTCTTCCATCTTGAATAACTCGTACTTCTTGACTAGAATGTTGGCCTTTGCTTCTTGAACTTGCTTGCTGCCTTCGTAAGTCATAATCAAACTATCATAGATGCTCTTCGCTGTTTCATTGCTAGTGCTCTTGTCGAACTCCTTGAATATGATTGCATTGATCATGAACGTTCTGGATTTATGATGCAACTTGAACATCTTCTTCTAATTAGTATCCATGTCTCTCCTGAAAATTTTAACACCATCAGCATCTTCTTCTATTTTGTTGAATGTTGATGTAAGTTATTTGATGACTAATTAATCAGACTCAGCAGCGGATAATAATAACATACGAACACAACAATTTATCCTAGTTCACCATTAACTAGGCTACATCCAGTCCCTTCCTTCAAAAGGCATTTTCACTAATTCAAACTCCTTTGAATTACCACACTACTGACTCTTCAAGTCAGCCTTCCCAAACAGCCTAATAACCCCAGAATTTTGAGGAATAACAACACCTTGACTCAACAAGCCAAGTCTTCCCAAACAGTATGACAACTCCAGACTTTTGAGGAACGATAACAATACCTTGACTCTACAAGTCAAATATTTTCCTACCAATCTGACAACCCGATATTGAAGAAGAAATCTACGCCACTATCGAATTAGATTAAAAGGGTTTTGGAACTTTGCAAAGTTGCTTCTGAAAAGCTGATTGTTGCGCTAATTCTTGCACTCTTTTGTTGCTTCTGAAAAGCTGATTATTGCACTGAATTTCTCTGTCGAAAACACTTAGAAAATATTGCTCTTCCACATTTGTGTTTCTCTCTTTTGAACTCTCTAATAACTTTTAATTGAAGCTTGAGTTCTTGTGTTTTTCGATCCTTTATTCTTCAGCATTAAGCCTCTATTTATAGTTGAAATTAGAGCTTCTAATGCTTTACTTCTGGAGTGTTTTGCTCAGATTCTGTTTCTGGAGTCTTTTGCTCCGATTCTGTTTTGAACATTTTGCTCATATTCTGTTTTGAGCATACTTTTAGCTAGATTATGTTTCTGGCATCTTTTGCTCCAATTCTGTTTTGAGCAATTTTCTCAGATTCTATTTTGAGCATACTTTTAGCTAGATTTTGTTTCTGATTTTTGCCTCTAATGAAATCCTCTTATGATATCCTCTGATAGGTTTCTCTGATTATTTCCTCAGGTGATATCCTCTAGTAATATCCTCTATTGATATTCTCTGATGATATCCTCTCATAATCATGCTCTGGTGACGTCATCCTCTGATGACATCCTCTAGTGACATCATCCTCTGATTTTTGCTTCTGGTGACGTCATCCTCTGATTTCTTCTTCTGGTGACGTCATCTTCATCTTCTGGTGGCATTTCCCATTATTCTTCTAAGTCAAATATGTTATTTTCATAAAATACATTTGTTAACATCAAAACTTTAAATTGCCAGAACCAACTTGGTTCCAATAGGAAGGTGTTGGTGTTGGAACCAAGTTGGTTCTAAGTACTTAGGACTTTGATGTTTACAAAAGCACTCCATGTAATCTTATTTTGAACTTTGAATTATTACATTAAATGCCACCAGAAAATGAAGTTTCCAGAGGTAGAAGATGAAGACACCAGAAAATGGATCCAGAAGGTACCACAAGATGCATCCAGAACGAGACTTGGACCAGACTAGAAGGAAGCCTGCCAGAGGGAGACTTCATCCAGACAAGAAAGAATCATAATTGAGACTTAGTCCAGAAGTTATTCTGACTAGAAGATGGCCTGGCAGTGAAATGATAAACAGCCTAGACTTGATCCAGACTTAATCAAAGGATAAATTAATGGGTCCAGAACAAGAGATTCAATCCAAATTTGACCCATACCAGAAGATAGCATAGTTCAGGGTATGAAACTAAGTTCAGACCAGAAGAAATGATGTCCAGATTTGATCCAGACCTGATCCAAATCAGAAGGTAAAATGTCCAGACTGAAATATCATTTGTCCAAATTTAATTTCAGTTCAATCCAGACGCAGTTCAGAATTGGTCCAGATCAGAGGGAAAAGGTTCAGATCAATGGTCAAGATTTAAGTATATGGCCCAGTGTTGGCCGAGATCAGAAGATCAGACCATGGCCCAGTGTTGGCCGAAATCAGAAGGTCAGAACGTGTGGTCCAACATTGGCCGAGATCAGAGGATCACTGCAGATCAGTTTGCAAGTCCAGGTTGGCCAAGATCAGAAGATCAAAAGATTAGAAAGTATTGTCCAGGGCTGGCCGAAATCAGAGGATCGCAGCAGATCACTTAGTATGGTCCAGATGTGGACGAGAGCAGAAGATCAAAGGGTTCAGATTGAATCATGATGATAATCGGTGGAGATTTGATTAAAATTTGATCAAAGTATTAAAAAGGATTTGATACAAAAATAAATTGAAGACTTGTGGAATTCAGAAGCTATTGGTGGGAAGAAAGATTTGTTCCAGAATTAATTAAAGTCAGAAATGGTCAAAGTTATTTTTGAAAGGCAATTTGGAGCTTAAAAAGATATTTTTTTTATTTAAGTGAAGCCCGATTGGTCAAGATATTTTTGCAAGAGAATCCAGCAAGATACAGCTCGAAATTCAGCTTGGAAGATACCCTAATTCACATCTATAAAATGAGGCTCAAGGCAGAAGGCTTAGTATCGAAAATCACAAAAGAGTCATACACTTCCAAAGCAAACACTCAAGTTTTCAATGAGGTTAATTATGAGTTCCAGCTTTCCAGAAGCAAGCACTTGTGTTATTTTCTTTCCCTTGTGTTAGATCTAAGTTGTTGAAGTAGAGTCTACAATCTGACGGAGTCAGAAGGGTAGCAGATTACTTAGCAATTAGATTCAAGGCGTTGTAATTCCTTCTACAATCTGGGGTTGTCAGATTGGTAGGAGAAGACTTGACTTAGGAAGTCAAGGTGCTGTATTCCTCAAGAGTCTAGGATTGTTAGACTGTTTGAGAAGACTGACTTGGAGGGTCAGTGGAACTATTGTAATTGTAATTCAAGGTTTTGAATTAGTGAAATCCTTCAAGGTGAAGGGACTGGACGTAGCCTCGTTAACGGTGAACCAGTATAAAATTCTGTGTTTTTATTTTTACTTTATATCCGCTGCTAACTCTATTTTATTCATACATCAAGTTTTGTTTTTAAACTGCAAAAACAGAAAAAGTATTCAAGTTAGTCAAACACAATTCAACCCCCCTTCTCGTGTTTTCACCTTCAGTTAAACCCGATTGGTTCTAGGAACAATTCCTTCATCATGTTTCGATGATAACAAAGGTACTTTGTTAGAACAATTTACTACACTAATGATTTCATTGAGTGTGCTGTAAATAAAACCAAGAAACAAAGGAAACAATATCATAGGAAGTTAAGATGTCAGAGGAAACTAAGACATCAAGAAAACAACGATGCTAGAGGAAACAAAGACATCAAAGTCAAAGGAAGTCAACGCAATGTTCAGACTCTGGTTATTACATGCACTATTGTGTGTGCTGCATCTGCCTTGTAAGCATCTGCTCAGTGTGCCTCTAAAGCTTCTGTGTGTCTGTTTTTTATGACTAAAGCATGCCTCTGAAGTTTGAAGCATCCCACTGAAGCGCCTACTACTGTAACTCTGAAGCTTCTATTTGAGTTGCCTCTAAAGCTCATGTTCCACTCGCTCTGAAGACTGCAACTTGTTCCAAGATGCTGCCTCCACTACAACATTTTTGAGTTATGGCAACACTAAAAAAGTGTGGGGTAAACAAAATAAACCGTGCCCTAAAGGTTAGGCAATGGTTTCACAACGGTTTACAAAGTGTGGTGTAGGTGGCCATGGCCTATTAGCAAACGCAACGGTTTTTTACTTTTGCCCATGAATTCTAAAAAATCGTTGTTGAAGACACTCAAAGAGACAACGGTTTTTCTGAATGTTTCAGCCCACGGTTTTATGAGTTGGTTTTGCCAACATTTTATAAATGTTGCATATACAGTTAGGCCACGGTTTTTTGGTTCAAGGCACTTGATTTGTATGTGTTGCATATAACTTTAGACCATGGTTATCAAAATGTTGGTAAAACATTTCAGCCACAATTGTTTTAGATGTTGCCTAATTGTTTAGGCCACAGTTTTATAAGTTGGGGCAACAATAAAAAAGTGTGGTGCAACACATTTATAAAGTTGTCAAAAGTATAGGCAACGATTTGTTGGTTTAAGGCAATAGATTTTTATGTGTTGCATATAACTTTAGATCACAGTTATTGAAACGTTGGTAACACATTTCGGCCCAATTGTTTTAGATTTTGGCTATTTGTTTAGGCCACGGTTTTATGAGTTGGTTTTGCCAACATTTCATAAATATTTTAGATGTTCAACTATAAATATTTCATAAATATTTTATGAGTTGGTTTTGCCAACGGTCTTATCAAAATATTGTAACAGAAATATTGTAACATGTTTAGGCCATGGTGTTATCAAAATATTGTAACAGAAATATTAATAAACATCCAAAAAAACCAATACATGATAATCCAAAATATTGTAACAGAAATATTAATAAACATCTAAAATATTGTATGAGCTCTATTACTAGGCATAAAAAAAAACCAATTGTCTTATCAAACAACCAAGTCTTCGATACGTTCCACTAGCTTCATGTATCTTGGTGATGATCTTCAAGTCCAACCTGAAAATAGTAAGTATTAGTAACAACTATTTAGAGGAAAGTTTTTAATAATTTTATATCAGCCCTATTTTTTAATTTATTAACAATTTTCTTTGGACGTTTATAGTCATTGATTTGATGATGAACAATTTGATGAAGTAATAGAATGTAATTTCATTTCTCGATGTGTGACATTGACACGTGCCAGATACAATATCTTCAATCCAAGGTGTCGGTGCTACGTAGATTACATGCATAAAGTACATAAAGCCATGCCAATTATAAATGTGGCAATGTTAATGTGGGTTGCATTCAAAATTCTATTGCATCCCTTTGATTCTTCTAGTTCCTTATCATATTGCTGCAAAATTAATGTACGTGTAATTAGCAATCATTGTCATACCTAAGGCATGACCGAGATGCTGCGTGTTTGTGAAACCAATCGTAACAGCCAAACACAAGATCATCAATAGCCAATTGATTTCGGGGATATATATCTGTCCATGAATTTTCGATGGTGTATGAACCACTTTAACTCTTGGGAAGCAATTTCATGCTGAACATTGCTTGATAATTGAGAATGATCCAGTTATGATGGCTTGGCTTCCCACGACCGCAGCGAATACGGCTATCACAAGAACAGGTCATCTCAATTTTTCTGGAGAGCAAAAGAACAAAAAAAAATGTCAATTAACCGAGAACTCCATCATCATCTACATCATCTCAAAAAAAGAACGTGTTCGCACAATATGGCGAGAAAGAAGATTTATTATTTAAGCCATAATATGAACAACCTATTCATTATGTATAAATGTTCATTCTTATCCCTTTATAGTAAAAAAAGAGATACTAAACTAATAATATATATTTTACTTCTATCTCAAATTCTACTAACAAGATTATAATATATACCAGTATCAAATACAATTGATGACTCGAGTTGCCCAATTAGCAATCAAGACCAAAGAAGTTTTCATCTTTCACAAACTTTTTTAGCCAAAGATCAATTAGTCCTTATGAGAAAGAATCACTCTGACAGAAGTAAAAGTTCCAGTAACAGCAACAAAAAATCCAAAAACCATAACTGCCACATTAGAAACGATGCACCTCCAACCAAACTCCTCATTAAAAAAAAGTACAATGAAACAATGCAAGCAACACAAATCCAAGAACAATACACTACTTCCAACAAGTGAAACAAAATCAGCAAAATTAGGCACCAAAAATGCCACCAAATTCACAACCAAAACCAACAGCCACCTCAACCAAAAACAATACCAAGAATTACAAAACCTTCTCTCAAATACCTCATAAACAGGATTCATCATCAAAGGAAAAGTAATAAGCAAATTAACATATGCATGTTTGATAATATTGAATCTTCTCATCTTTCTCTATCTTTATTTAGATTAAGAATAGAGATGCAACGAAACATAAACAAAAGATACTTCACAAAGGGCATACTTGTGTTGTGGCAAAACATTCAGCATAAACAAATAATCGTAAAATACATTTCCATATGATCATAAATTGATCAATCAGTCGATGAGTTAAATTAGAAAAACAAAAATGAAGATAGTTAATGAACCTACTTGTTCGAACATCAATCACCGTCAAATTTCATGAAAACTTTATTAACAATACTCAAATTAAATACTTCAAACAGAAAAGAAGACATACTCTTTTTCCACATTAATGCATGATTCTTGAGTTGTTTAAAGGATCATGCCATGCAAGGAATTTTCTAATACCAAGCTGCCCTTGTTTTAAAGAAACACAAGGAGCAGTTGATTTTCAAGCAATCTTCATGTAATGAAATTTTTAGCATTATATAAGTATACATAAATCGTGCAAAACAGCACTATGCATGAATTTTTAGCTTCTTACATTTCCACCAGAAGAACAGCTTACCATCAAATCCGATTTGGAGTTGCAAATAGCAGCATTCAGCCAACGTGGAGCTTTGGCTGCAGCAGAAGACCTTAAGAACAAAAATCCATCAAATTTGGACACATGGAAATGGAAGCATCGAATTAAATTAAGGTACTTAACAAGTTCAAAATGAAGACGAGTAAAAGAAATTTACTACACATAAGAAGCATTTGTCGCAACAGATGCGCTCGGTGTCAAGCCTGGCCACAATGCTGGACCTTCCGATTAAAAAACCAAATGATGAAATACATTAGTCACAAACCAAATATGAAAAGTCACTGCTAAAACCAACCAACAAGCAAATTATCTCCTCACATACCATTTTCTCTTTGGTACATGGTTATATTCTGTTCTTTCTTACAATCAATGCTTGTTGCTTGAAATGCAAGTTGATAACACACCAATAGTACTAGTACTTGTGGTAGCTTGTAAAGACAAGAACTTCATATGCAAAACAATAAAAGTTGAAATAACTACCGTCTTATACTCCACATTTAGTTTTCCCCAAACATGTGAAATTTTAGATTGTGTAGACACATTTAATCTGCAATATGATAAGAAAACACAACAAATAAATATGAAAAAGGATTTGAAAATGTTAAGAGATTTCACAATGCAACTAAAAAACTACCAACCCCATTTCAAGACACAATTCAGAGTCATTCCATTCCACTTTGCCATCATATTTCTCACTCCTCTTAACCATCATCGACACCCCTGCAGATTTATTTTTGGAGTAGTGTGCTGAGTTGGCATTAAGGAATCTGAATTCCCAGGAATATTTGTTTGTTCATTGTCGATGGTTTCATTAAAAGAACTAATTTTTGCTGCTCCCATAAGTGAACTTTCAATAATAAGATTATCATTCTCTAGAGCTTCTGAGGCTATAATACATCACTAATAAATAAAAAAATCAGAAATTCATAATACATGAATTACCAGGCTGCCCTTGTTTTAAAGAAACACAAGGACTCTTTCATGTAATGAAATTTGAGGAGATTGCAAACTCTAGTTAGTTTCAATCTGCGTTAAGTTTAATGAAACAAAAGTCAAAAGGTATACATACATTTTCTGGTATTAGAATTTAAAATACACAACACGTGCAGAGAAATTAGGGAGAAATGAGTTTAGAAGAGTCATCGTGTTGTTGGAATCAAGTGCAGAGAAAGAATCGTCAAGCAAGGAATTAGGGTTCTTGCATAGTGTGATTAAAATTTGGGAGTTGAATTTACCTGGAACAGATACATAAAACCCGAGTTGATACATGTGCTCAATTTCATGATGTCTTGATAGATAAGCAGTTTGCCCCATATATGCTAGAATTAAAGATGGATAAACTACAGAAGTGAAAGCAATCTGCAAAAGAGATGTTAACTAAATAAGAATTTCAAAAAGCTATTTAACTATAACTAAGGCCTTATTCATCTAAACAACTTAATTAAATGCTTATAGCATAAGCACTTATCATATAAATTCTTATTTATAAGTTATTCCTATAAGTAAAGATAAAAATTATAGTCAATCTTTTTTCATATAAACTAAAAGTTGTTTTCATAAGCTATTCTCATAAGCTATTTTCATAAACACTTCAAAACAGTCTCACAAGTACTTATGCCAATAAATAAGATCGAATAAGTCAATCAAAACAGGCCCCAAAACTAATATGAGACCCACAAATCTAAATAGAGTGAAATTTCAAGACCCACAATGAAACATACACTAATGCATTGTATTCTCTATATCTAGCAGATTCAATTATCCTCTATTAAACGAAACCAAATTTAAAACAACATACCTGGATGGATAATTGTGAGAAGTGACCAAGATCAGCAAACATGGCTTCTGATCCTGTACAAGTGCAAAAGGAATGGTGAGAATAACAGTATAAAATCGAAGTTAATCATCAAGAAAACACACAGACCTGTTATCGACAGCAAAATTCCACTGAGGGACATCCAACCTCCGGTCTGAGTTTTCTTTATAAACCGAAAAGCATGTATTGGATAGAGTGCATGGTATATCTGAGGGTTCCAGTAGAATATATTATATACTCCAATGACATTGATGCAAAATAGCCATATAATGACTATCGGAGCAAACAATAAGCCAACCCTATGTGTGCCAAAATGTTGAAGCGCAAATAACCCTATCAATATGATGCACGCAACTGGAACTTCTACATCTTCCAAATAACAAGTTTCACACCAATAACAAGCAACCAGAACAACAAAAAATCACACCAATAACCAAGAAAAGCCTAAATCAAAACATAAATCTAGAACAAACTCATATTACTATAGGAACAAGGTAATCGAATAGTCGAACAAGCAAATATCTACCAAATCGTTCCAAAATGCAAGGAGTAAGCAAAAATAATAAGCAAAGAGGGAGAAGATGAATACCTCGATGAGCGAATACGGAGAAGACGGAGACACAACGAATCACGAAAATGAAAGAATGTTGATACCGGAGCAATGCGCAGCGCAAAGGGGAAATAGAGAAGGTTGAAGGTTCCGATTGAAGGTTCCGAGCGCAGCGCAAAGACTGTTGATACCGGAGCAACAACTCGAGGAAAGAGTGAATGTTCCGATTGCAGCGCAAAGGGGATCGATCGTGAGTGAGTGAAGAGGATATAGAGTTAGGGTACGGTTCTGTTTCTTGGTTCTGTTTCTTAATTTTCTTGGTTCTGTTTCTTAATTAACAAAGGAAAGTTTAAGTTAAATTTTTCAACAATAAAGAAAACAAAGAAAATACAATAATTAATTAATTAATTAATTATTTAAACTAACTTGAGGCCACATTTTTTATAGCTTTAGACCACACTTAAAATGTGTAGTTATTAAACTTAATTAGGCAACGGTTTTTCTTCGTGGTAAAACAGCAACACTTTTAAAATTGTGGCTTAATCGATGACAATAACAAAATATGCAACGGTTTTTCATTCAAAGTTAAGAAATTGTACTCTATAAGTAAATTATAGGCAACACCCGAAAAACTGTTGCCTATTTCTGTTTCCAGCCACACTTTTTTACACGTTGCTAAGTGAAGTGTGGCCTAAAATGAAAAATGTTGTAGTGCTCTAATATGTAGCATGCTCTAAAGATGAAACAAGGTGACGTTGCTCATGCTAGGAATTCTAAGTCATGTAGTTCTGCCTCTACCTCTGGCTACCTGAACCAAGCAACACAACATCTAACTCCAATAATCAAGTTATGTTTTTATGAAGAAAGTCAAAAACACTAATGGAAGTCAATGCTTTGATGGTGATTGAGTTGCTTCATGATTTTGAAGGTCCAATAATAGATTATGATTTGTTCCTATTGCTCTTAAACAAGCATATGAAAGAAGATTTAGTGAGAATTATTTTCAAGCACTAGTTGGACATTCTCGCACAAAATCATTCTCGAATATTTGGTTAAAGATTCATTTTGGAATTAATCAAGCTTCAACGATCATATTCTCAAACTGATTCTATCAAGGTATATTTTTTGTGAATATACGCTCAGAAGATTAAATGAGAATTATTTTCAAGAGCTATTTGGACATTCTTGCACATAATCACTCTAGAAGATTTGGTTAAGATTCGTTTTGGAATTAATCAAGCTTCAACGGTCATGTTCCCAAACTGTATCTATCAATGTTTATTTTTTGTGACGATACACTCAGAAGATTCAAGGAGAATTATCTTCAAGCGCTATCTTGACATTCTCACATAGAATCATTTTAAAAGATTTGGTTGAAGATTCTTTTTGGAGTTATGAAGCTTCAACGGTCATATTCCCAAAACGTATCTGTCAAAATTTATTTTTTATGAAGATCTTTGTTGACCTCGCGGAAGGAAGATACACTCATAATTTTTTTGGGAGATTATTGAAATCTTAATTCATGCTATATAAAGGGATCAATTCTGAAGAAGAAAAAACAACACAACAACTCTGAAAACCTTACGAACTCAAAATTCTCTAAGTATTTAGAATTCAAGGCTTCAGTTTTAGAAAAGGCCCTCATTTAACTTTACATTACTTAGTGCTTGGTGCTCTATTTTAGTTTGATTTTCATTGTAATCAATCCATTTAAAAGAAGCAAAATAGAACTCAGTTTCACCCCATTTGTAACTTAACCGAGTAATGGCTATTCTGCCTCAATGACTTGTAGGTTTTTCAAGTTGAGAAGACTTGACTTGTAGGGTCAAGGTGTTGTAGTTCATCAACAATTTGTAGGTTTCCGGCTGGAAGTTGAGTAGACTGACTTGTAGGGTCATGTGTTGTAATTCAGGTTCTGAATTAGTGGATAAATCCTTTTGTGTGAGGGGACTTGACGTAGCTACCACGTTGGTAATGAATAAGCATAAATCCTTGTGTTTTCTCCTCTGCTCTGATACTTTGTTATTGTTGCCTTTGATTTGTTTTATTTATTCTTAAGTATATCGAATCAGAATTTTGAAAAGAAGATTTTAATAAGGCAAAACATAATTCAACCCCCCTTCTTGTGGTTTTGCCACTTTAGAAGGATCAATCTCATCAAAAGTCAAGTTCACCCATGAGATAGGTGGTTTCGGCAGAGTCGGGATCTAAAAGCAGCTCACAATCTCAAAAATTGAAGGTATAGGATCATCCACAGGAAAGGGAAGCTCTGGCTCAACACGAGAAGACACCAACCACAACACCAAAGGTCATTCAACGAATCCCCGTCTCTTAGTGGTGGCAATGTGTCTAACAATGTCTTATGCTCCCAATCTGAGAGTAGGGCCCCCTAATTCTACGATAGCCTCAATCTCGCTACCAACTGCAGTCCTCGTATCCACTTATACACCACTAGCCCCGAGCACCCAGTTCGAAAGTACAATGAAGTATATCCTCTCACGAGTGATACCTATGTGAAACATCGCACTAGTCCTACTACTAGTCGCTACAACCTTACATGTATAAACTAACCTGTTTGAGATGGGGTCATATTTCCAAGAAGTAGGCGAAACCCTGTCACGGAAGTCCAACAACGTCTCTATTGTCTACGTAACCTCCGAAAGCATGTAAGTCTGCATCATCTTAGGGCATTGCCCTAATTTCAAAATAATTGTAACAGGTCACCAACTAAAATTAACAAGTAGAATTTATCAAGTATGGCATGATATCAAGTGATAAAGAAAGCATGCATATATTTCATCATATAACAAAAAAAAACTTGTGTGATAAAGCACCCTAATGCAATACTTATATGCAAGTTCATTTGATTTCAGAATTTCAAACTCTTCACAAAATGGCATAGATCATAAATGTACAACTTGTCATAGACCAGTATTATTTGTTAAGGTGTAGTCACTCCCAGACTAGCATGATTAATTATGGTGCAGTCTTTCACATATCAGCATAATGCAATCTCTCACAAACTAGCATGACTCAATAATTCTCATAAGGATAAGGTGGATCATCAAAACATCTGGAACCACCCCATAAATATACTTAATGTAATTATTTGCAAATTGATCCTTGTTCGCTCTGCAGGTCATAACTTGAGCTCTGGGTATTGGATTGACGCGTGTGAGCAGGCACTGGAAAGCTAAGAGTTAGAATTACAACTTTTATGTTGGAGAAAAAGCCCAAATCGAAATTTTACTTGTTCAAAATTGCTGACTACGCGGCCTGAATTTTCATAATAATATTTAATATCGGGCCACTTGTTTTTCGCCCTAGAGCTTTTAGATCCCAAAATGAGTACTATATATTGTGTTGTTTTTTAAGTAAGTGGTATGCTGCTTTTTGACTCAGATACAATGCAAAGTGTTCTTATTTGGAAAAAAATAACCTTCTTTTGTGGATTTCTGATGGAAGACTAAATTATAGGATTAATCCATTGTTTCAAGATTTCATTAAGACCTTGAGGTTTATTTTTATAATGTTAATTTCACGTTGATAATTATATTCCTTTTCACTCGATTATATTGTTTTCTGATTGCTTAATTCAAATGTCAATAGAGTTGATAATTTAATTTGACAAAATTCCGTTTCTAAATTAATTAATCGTAGTTTTTCGACGCTTGATTGTTAACTATAATACATCGATTACTATGATGCTTAATCCAGTCAAAGAAACATAATTTACATAAGGTTGATTTACGTTTGCATGATCAATTTTATAGTCAAACAGAAATATAGTCAAAATTTAGAAATTGAATTCGTTGATAGAATATGAAATAGGTCTGAAAGTCTCGAATCAGTGGATTAATCGCTCCAACATATGTGTTTGTAATTCATTTTCTAAATTTGTCCAAACTTAAATTCAAAACCCCCTCTTTGTTTTTTAATTAATTTTAAATTCAATTGATATTGCCAGAAGTCCTTGCGAAAAGACTCGAGTTGTTGCCCTAAACTATGTTTTTATTACTCGTATATGACCCGTGAGTGACAACAGATTAAATAAATCTATAAAATTTTCTATTTGTGATTTTCACTATTTTTAAACACAAAATAATTAAAAATATTTGACTTAGAAAAATATAATTTTAGTACTTAAATTCATAAAATAAAAATGGAGCTGACATACTCAGCAACACATTCAGTACAAAATATAACTAAACTACATAAACTAGAGTTTTAACGACTAAAGTCCCAAAAATTAATATTTTTTTGCCACATGTTAATTTTACATTGAGTGTATTCTAAATCACAACTTTCTAATCGTTCCTTAAAAGCATAAAAATTGCATCCTCTAATCAATTACAACCAAGATAAATTCAAACAAGTCCCACTAGATGTGCCAATTTGTTAACATTGATTTTAAATTTACTAGAAGTCTACAAAAAATATCAACAAATAGAATGTTTAAACATGACGACTTAACAAGTTTTATTATTTATCAATTGTTTGACAATCAATCAAGGATAAATCAATTTGATGGCCAACTCTCATACACAATTCTGTGATGGATTTATCCTATCAATTATATGTCGAAAATGTAAAGGAAATGGAGTGTGGATTCAAAATAATAAATTTTTAAATAAAAGTAATTTTAATGCAACAAAATCTATGTAGAAAAAATATTTCTCAAAGTAAAAATAAAACAAAAAGGTTCGAATGTCATGCCAGGAAATGCATTGTAAATGAAGGATGATGTGAAACTTGAAATAAATCCAAAATCACTTGTACTACAAATGCATCTTTTTGGTAAGAAAAATAGTAACTTAATGCAGAAAATCAAGGCATGGTCTTAAGAATTTCTAAAGAAACAAACTGAAGCGTGAATACAACGGATTGGTCGACAGATGCAAAAATGCAAAGTTCCAAAATTGTAAAGTGCATGAATTGTAAATTGCAAAGAAAGTAAATTATGATGAAGTAAATTGCAAAAATTAAACAAAATAAAGGAAAAAACGACACAAAAGTAAAGGTAGAAAAAGTAAACAAATAAAACGAAAAATTAGATAAATTAAATGTCATATTTAAAAATTTTGACATAGAATAAGTAATCATGTGTTAAATGTGATTTCTGAAAATAAATAAGTGGCCCCAAAATAAGGTTATATGCTTTTATTTATGGAAAAATTAGCATACCAGAACGTGGCGACGACATGATCTACACATACATCACTGATCTAATGAAATGTGTTGTTCAACACTCCCTAAAGCTATGTCGAGTTCTTGTGTTCGATGCGTGATTTGGTTTACGCCTCTTCCATTGTTGATTTGAATTATCTCATCGAATGATGATACTTCTTAAAAAAATTATTAAGTCCACAAGCTTTGACTTATGGTCTTAGACCTATTGATTTTTCTCACCTTTGATAAAATTAAATTTGTCCATCCACAACTAGCTACCTTGGCTTTCAAGTCACAATCTATATAGTGCCATGGCAGTTAAATAACAGATCACTAAACTGCTAGTAGTTGATCATGAATATGTCTTTTATTGTATTTCATGTATACAAGGAAAGTAATCGATGTGCAGCAAAATTGTATCCCATGGTCTTGCGATACAAGATAATTAATATTCGGTGCGTTGAAGTCTCTCTTTCTGTCAAAGATGATTATAGTAGATTAAGTCCTCTTTATTTTCATTTTTACACACACATATTATTAAAATTTTAATTAACTTTTCAATCTTTAATTTTAGCATTCCTATAACACTATGAAAATTTTGTTTAATTTTTCAACATCACTACTACATTTAATTGAAATAATTTTCTATACCTATTCGTTGTCTAATTTAGAAAAAATAGCACGATTATCTAGTTTTAGAAAGAGATAGTCAATGGAAGTCCCTCTTTCTGTCAAAGATGACTATAGTAGATTAAGTTCTCTTTATTTTCTTTTTTACACACACACATTATTAAAATTTTAATTAACTTTTCAATCTTTAATTTTAGCATTCCTACAACACTCTGAAAATTTTGTTTAATTTTTCAACATCACTACTGCATTTAATTTAAATAATTTTCTATACCTATTAGTTTTCTAATTTAGAAAAAATAGCACGATTATCTAGTTTTAGAAAGAGATAGTCAATGGAAAAGTCACAAGAAATTTATTATTTAATATAGATGTTATTGTAAATGTCCGTATGTTTTTATTTAATAAAAAAAATATTCATTGATTTTAACCAATTTACTTAATACATGTGCAATTAATCAAAATTGCTTATATTAAAGAGTAGATGAAGTATAAGATACACTAGGAATGTGACGGGCAATAAAAAAGCTAGCCTAATTAGGTGATCAAATATATAAAAGAAAAAATAAAATATATTTTTAAAAATTAATATTTTAAATTTAACTAGTGAGCAAAAACAATTCACAATCATAGTAATTTTAACTTATATAAAATGTAAATTAAAACTTTAATACAGAAAATAAAAATCGACATGAATTATTTATAAAAGTAGCATTTGACGATTCTTTATTAAAGAGTTAAATTTATCTATTATTGAATCTATAATAACTAATAATATTTTTTTTTAATTTAAACAATTAAATTATTTATAAGAAATTCAACATTAATTTAATTTATGAATTATGTTTTAATATTTTTTATTGATAAAAATGTTTTATTTGAAATTCAAATAAAAGGTAAAAATATCAAAAATAATGTAAATAGATATAAATTTTTTATTTTTATATTTCTCTTAATTTTTTACTAATAAACTTATTCAAAATAGATAAATACATATCATTTAAATAACTAAATCTAAAACTGTACTTATTTATTAAAAAAAATAATATTATTTGGAGTAGGGAAGCTATGAACAAGAGAGGCGAAATTGTTCGAAAACTGAAATACCGATATAGCTGAGTGAGATATCAGTATTTTTTTATTTTTTTCTTTGGAAGCATGTTGACCTTTCAGCAATGATTATTATTATAAAATAAAAAGGTGCATTTCCTTCAAGGGCACGGCTGTTCACTATTGTTTTTTCATTGTTTGCGGTTTTCTCCTACTAAAAACAATAACCGTCATATCAAATTATCAACGTGTTTCTATCGAATTTCAAAGGTGCCGGCCGATATTGTGTCGGTTCTTATTTTTCATCATTCTTTCTTTAATGATAAAAATTAAAAATTAGTATGTTAAATAAAAATTAATTAGTATGTTAAATGTTAAATATTTTTAAATTTAAAACTTATAATTTTTTATTATTTATCAATTTTGTTACACTTTTATTTATATATTAAAATATAGATAATTTTGAATTTTTTAGCAATTTACTTATAGATGCGATTTTTTAATGATACAATTGAAAAAATATAAATTTTAATACATAAACTACTTAAATAGATATTGATATCTTAAAAAATTAGTTTGCATAATCACACAATGTCTTAATTTATCAAAAAAACATAAAATAAAATAAATAAAAAATGTTTACAATACACTTTATAATATATATATTTTATTACATTTTTTTGATCGTTTAATATTTATATATGTCCCCCCAAATTATATAAATTTTATATGAATTTTAAATAATAAAAAAATATATTAAAATGTGTGTTAAAAAATATATTTTTAATATTATCTATAAAAAATATGAATTAACCAACAAACATTTGAAAGTATATGGTCGTAGGAGAACAAGTCGGAACATGTTAGCACTTTGAATTTTCAATGATTAATCTCAACCTTTCATCATAAATTGACTTCTATTATCATTTAAAAAAAATAAAATACTAATAAAAATATAAAGAAGAATAATTTAGTAATTAGATCATCAACATAAAACTTATATAACTGTCTTTACTTGAATAACTGTCCTCTATTTCAAAAAGAAAATTCAAATAAAGTGAAACCATTCAAAAAGAAAACAACTGTAAATCAGTAGTTCTAGTGCGTAATTAAAATAATAAGATTCTAATTTTATTAAATAATTTCTTCTTTCTTTCTCAATAAATGAAATACTAATTTATTAAAAAACTATTTTAAGATGAATGACAATTTCAATTAATGGAAATAGAAAAAATAATAATATATAATGAAAAAGTAATTCATAAAAAAATACAAGACGTTGATTTGTTATCCATACATTAAAAATATGAGATAAATATTTGTCATCGATACATAAAAATATGAAACAAATACTTGTTATTGACATATAAAAAACACAGAAGAAAATATCTGTAACTAATATAAAAAAACAAAGTACATATATTTGTCACTAATAATTTTAAAAAACATACTAAATAAATATTTGCAATTCATACATAAGAAACACGAAATAAATATTTGTCAAAGATAAATATTAAAAAATAAATAATAAATATATATAATTAATAGATAAAAAAACACATGACAAATGTTCAATAGTGATAAATATAAAAAATTATTAACAAATATTTGTCACTGATACATAAAAAATACAGTACAAATATTTGTCATTAATAACTATTAAAAATACGGTACAAATATTTCTCACTAATACTTCTCATAACTATTTAAAATTTTTAATAATATTTTTATAAAACTAAATGGGTATATTATTCTTAAATTCTGAATATTACATTAACAATAAATATCAATATTAAAAAGGATACAAACACCCGCAACTCCTGTGAATTTGCGCATATTTTACTAATAAAAAATAAATAATTCATTTGATTATTTTGTTTAGATTAAAAAATATATATAAATAAAAGAGAGAATAACGTATTTTATTAAATTATTCTTATTAGTTACTAGAATATAGTGAAGTGGTGCATGTAGTATTATTAATTAGAGATTACAATTAAAAAATATTATATTAAAAAAAAGAGTTAGTCATTTTTGAGACAATATTTTTTAAAATGAGTCATTCTAAAAGTTATGTTGACGAAGATTAAGTAAGTTTTTAGTCTCAACTAAAAACTTTTTTTTCATTTTTAATTATTGTTTTTTAGTCAAATTTTTAAATTATTATTAGTAGTAATATTTAAGATATTATAATCTTTCTTACAAAAATTGAAATTAGTTGTAAAGAAGATTTTAATAATATTCTTAGTATACATCTTAAAAATTTATTTAAAAATTTAAAAATTATACATGAGTTACTATAAAAGCATATAAAATAAATTAAAACAATTTTTTTTAAAGACTATATAGTGTTAAAAAACTTATAAGAATAAAAAACAAAAATAAAATTTTTATTAAGACTAAAATCATATTTTATAATAAAAATGAGTGATGACCGATAGTGTGATGACTTCCATATCTCCCCAAATAATTGAGTAAATGATTGCAATGCATGAATCTGTTCCATATAATTTTATAATTTTAATTTATAGAAAATTAAAGTCCTTTGATTAAGATAGGTTCATGGGTCACAAAGGGATAAGCACAAGACCTATAAATAAATAAAACAACCGTGAACAACATAAAATGTTAAGATTAGAAAATATTCTGTTACTTAATTTAGATCGTCAAATATTCTCAAAACTGTAAATTAAAAATTTGTAAAGATGTGAGATATGTAAACAGCAATTATTCCTATATATATATATATTACATCATTCAATAAAAAGTATGAAATACATAATTATCTTTTTAAACATTTTCTATATAAAATGCCTATAAAACCAAAATCCAATTATCACCGAGTAACCAAGAAAACAAAAGCCAAGTTTGAAATTTCAAAGGAACAAAGACTCAAGTTTCTCTTTAATTTTTTCAATTTTTCAGTGGTCACCTCTGCTCCAGGTGATAGAAACACGTATCAGAGTTTCATGGCTAGCTTAGACTAGGCACTACCATTTCCTATGGAGATCAAAATTAAGGAAGAATTAGTGGTTTTGTTTGATCCTATGATACATGTCGCTCTCACCTGGAGCAAAGCTGCCTATGATAACATCATGAGAGAATTAAAAGCTGCAATCAAATTAAGTTGGTGAGTTTATGTTTCTTAATTTGCTATTCAGATCTTTTATGGATATTGCTATTCAGATCTTTTAGATTTTATAAAATCTCTGCAGTATTTTATTTAGACAGAAAGTTATTTGAATAAAAATTCGTTCTTTTTGCTACCATTTGATAATTTGTATCGTATATATATATATATATATATATATATATATATATATATATATATATATATATATATATTGTTTTTAAAAAATTATTAAATTGTCAATAGTTTTTCTCTCCTCTAATAATGTATTATAAGTATAGTAGTCATTTTTGCCTCTCCCCAGATAAAAAAGGAAAAGAAAAACATATCATATTCATTAAAAAAAAAATTAACTAAGAAGGAAAATCATTTTGATGACAAATGAGGGTATAAATATTTTAACTCTACCACAAGCCTATTTTAGCTCTACCGCAACCCTATTTTTATGAAGATAAAAAAAACCATTCTCATAAAGTACTGTATACAACAGTTTTATATTTCCATATTAAAATAAGCCAAATTTCATAAATTTTTATGTAACGGTTAATAAACGTTCTAATAGATAACAAAGGCAATGGTTTTTCATTGAATTTTTTTAGCCACATGTATAAACCGTTCTCGTATGATTCTGCAAACACTTACAAAATCAGCGTTTGTTCGCGTTTCCTTTCCTTCCCTGCAAAAACCCTTCTACTTGCTGCTCTGCGATTCTTCGCATTTTGGTTTCGAAGAGTATTCGAGCGTTTTGGTTCTTCTGTCGCTGTAACGCTGGGCGTTTTGGTTCTTTTGTTCATCTCCACGTCTCTGTAAGTCAACTTATCATCATTCAATGTTCTTCGGTTCCAATTTCAGTGTTCTTCATTTCTATTTCATTTTTTGTTATAATTTCAATGTTCCGAAAATCAATGTTTGTTCAATTTAATTACCACGTTGTTGAAGCTACGAGGACTCTCAGGTGTAAAGTTCAGTGCGATGAAATTATGGTAAAAACTTTCGTATATATTGACATCGTCACTTTCCTTCCTACAATGTAAAAACCTTGTTTATTTTGCTTCTGTTTTTTGAAATTTCACACTTCTTGTGGTTTATTCATATTATTAGGTTATGGCAATTAAATGACTTTTTACTGTGTTGGTTATGTCATATGGTTGCAGAAAAAGTCAAGTTTTCTCCAGATGAGGATACACATGTTTGTGATTGTGTCAAGGTAAATTCATCATA
Organism: Cicer cuneatum; assembly: GCA_037974295.1. Classification (NCBI taxonomy): domain Eukaryota; kingdom Viridiplantae; phylum Streptophyta; class Magnoliopsida; order Fabales; family Fabaceae; genus Cicer; species Cicer cuneatum. The sequence continues at coordinate 34,283,951 of JBBPBO010000001.1, forward strand.
AACAAAAGTGTTGATTCTTTCATATTGTAATTTGCTTGCTTGTATTTTAATTTGACTATGTATTGAGAACCTGTTGGCAATTACGGCACCATTATTGATTTAGACAGGTGAACAATTTGAACATTATATGACAATCTACATAGTTCATAATGTTTAGTTTAGATCCAAAAGACATGTAGTGAAATATATATATATATATATATGTATATATATTAGTGTAATTTTATTTGATGATGGCTAATTGAAAATTCAATCTGGTCACCTAATCTAGAAATGAGCGTGCAAACAAGTTATTAGTAACTTGAAAATTCTCCATTTGTTTATCTCCATGGTTTTCATATTTATTCCTCTGGTAGAATGTTCTTTAATTGCAACTCTTGGCAACTCTCATTCTTAACGCTTTTGTTCTTGGTAACTTGTGAATCCCTCTTCTGCCCTGCACAACAGCTCTGTCGCTGCTACACACAGGCTCTGCCATGGGCCTTTTGCATATGTTTTTCCTGCTTTAGTCAGACTATATATATACACTTCACAATGCTTAAACTTTTCATGTTATTTTGCACATTGTTAACTTAAACTAGTGTTGTATTTTTATCTTGTCATGATTAAATGCTTTATGTGAAGCTAATATAATTGTAATAGACAATATAAATGTTTTACGTTGTTCCTGGATTTCATTTTGCAGGCTAACAATGATGCAATAGGCCAAGAAGTACTTCAGAAGCAATTGGAAGCTCCAAGTCTATATTAGTGAATTCTAGATTCAAATTGCTTCTTCTTATCTGCTATTGTTGTCCTTCATGTTACTCTATTTGATTCCTTGTTGATATAGGTTGGTGTTCTTATCAGAGAGTAGCATGCATATAGGTTATCTCTCTCTCAATCTGTCTATTTATCTATACTCCTGCTATAAATTGAACAGCTATAGAGAATGTAGACTTTTCGTCACATGAGGTGTTTGTAATTTCATTGTTGTGGGAATTGAATACGAAGGGTGTTGTCTCAACTTTGGGACATTTGAGCAGCGCATGTAGCTTTGGGAGTCAAAGTAATTTTGCGTAGGTGTCATCTTTGTTAGGATTGTTTATGTTAAGTAGCTAATAATTCCTACTTATTACGACGTGATAGTGGAATTGACTTAGCCTTTCCATTACCTATGTTAGTGGAGTAATTTGTTTTATTTTTATTTTTACAATTTACTTATTATGAACATGTTGGATATGTATTAATGTTTTGCTAAAATATTTTGGTGTTGACTATATATTTAATGGTGAACATGATTAAAATGGTTATTCCTATATATGTGAACCAAATACTTCATACAGTAACGAAGTTGAAATGACTTAATATGTAATTAATTTTGTCAAAAGTCATTGTCTGTGTATTACTTGTGTGGTGATTTTGGAAAGGTGAATATTCACATAGTTATATGATTAGTGCAATAAATTCGATCTTGCGTTGAAGAATCAATGACAACTTCATGTACAAAGAAAACAATGAAACATTATTGTGTTGTTATCTTATTCTTATTATCAATTTTTTTGACCATTTTAGACTCAATTAATGATCACTATTATGTTTAATTCTTGTGTTACATCTCATTAGTGGGGGAAAATTTTATTGACAGTTTGTTATGTTTTGAATAGAGTTCCTAAATTTAAAAATAAAACATCTCCTTATGAGATTTTGAAGAAAAGACAACCTAAGTTGTCTGACTTATGCCAAGATCTCCAATCCCAAACAAGTTATGTTTACTAGTAGAGTCTATGAATGTGTATTCATTAGGTATGAAGTAGCAATGTTAATCACAAGAAAAAGAGTTTGAATTGTAACTCTTTTTAAATTTTGATTCTTGTGCTTAATTTAAATTAATTCAATATTAATATTAGTTGAAACAGAATGTTCTGGACATGTTAGAAGTAAATAAAACAGATTAAAGATAGAGATAGAAAGATCACACACACAAAAGTATACTAGTTCACCCAACACGCTAGTACAGTCCTCACAACTATGAGTTTCACTGTGTGCTTCAGAATCAGAATGTTTACGGTCACATTTCAATGTTGAAATGATTTTCACAATCACCTTTCAATCTAGAAATTGTGACACTTTAAACCCCAAAATAACATATATAATAATTTATACTAGATTTTTTTGAACAAAATTTTCAACGGAAAAAGAAAATCTGTTTCCAAGGAAATAAAATGTTTTATAATTAATTTAGGATATCACGTTTCTCTGAATACACATGTAAAAAATTTAAATTTATTATTTAATTAAAACAATGCAATCTCAATGAACTTGACTTAATTATAATTTCTTAATTTAATTCCAAAAACTTACTAGTACTTAGGATTTTCATACAAAAATTTGTTTCTAATTAAATAAGTAAAAGTAAAATACAAATTACAACTCTTAATTTCTGGTATCACCTATCAGAGCGGAGTTTCGCCCAAATTTGAACTTCAAGACTCATTAACCTGTAATAATTGCGATTTCGCAAACGTAAGGTCAAGTTAGTCAAACACAAACAACGAATGAGGTGAGTTTTGAAATCATGTTGATAGTATAATATAAGTATGAAGAACACGCAAACAATCATAATAGACCGTATCATAATCACATTACGATATATCAAAATATTCAATCAAATAGTACCATATTATCACATCAAAGTCACTTAAATAAAACAATTATGTCATTATAATATGCATCAAAACATATAAGAGAAACTATTATTACTTTTGAAACACATCAATCGCAACAAAACAATCACAAGGAAATGCAATGCTATTCATGAGCTTAGATTGTACTTCACGACATGGTACCATTCTAACTCTAAAGTACTTGGTTAAGAGGCTTGATACTATGCCACCATCCCAGTGGATGGATAATTCACATTGGCTCTGTCCTCATAGATCCCCTCAACTCAACCCGAGACACATATACGCGACAGTCGAGGTAAACGTGTGTTGCATGGTAGCTCTCAAAATTTGGAGTGCTACCTCCTATTCAATTAGGAATTCCCCACTCGAATACCTCAACGGTCTAACAAAACTTTCCTTAAGGCTCAACAGTAGACTGCCACGATCAGGCTCATTCAGTTGTACTTGAAGGTGCAAACACGGGAAGGGGGGTTGAATTGTGTTTTCCAAAGTTGAAAACTTTTTGCTGATTTGATGTATGTTGATATAAATTACTTGGAGACAATGCAATCAGATTCGGCAGCAGCGAATAATAAAAGCATAAGTATTTGGACACATAGATTTATCCTGGTTCAACATTAACTTGGCTACATCCAGTCCCTTCATTCAGAAGGCTTTAATCCACTAATTCAAACACTTTGAATTACACAGCACCTGACCCTTCAAACTAGTCTTCCCAAATAGCCTGACAGCCCCAAACTTTTGAGAAACAACAACACCTTGACCCTACAAGCCATGTCTTCTCCTACCAATCTGACAACCCTAGATTGAAGAAGGAACTTACACCACTATCGGGTTGAATACAAGGGTTTGGAACTTGAGTAGTTGCTTCTGGAAAGCTGATTATAACAATAACTCTCAGACTCTAAGAAAAGAACACTTAGAAAATATTTTTCTTTGGCACAAGGGTTTCTCTCTCTGAACTCTAAGAAGAATTTGGATTTTAAGCTAGAGTTCTTCTGTTTTTCGATGATTTCTTCTTCAGTCTTGAGTCTCTATTTATAGTTGAGATTTGGGCTTTTATTTGGTCCAAGTTTAATTTCGAATTGTATTTTGTTAAGATTTCTTTTGTAAATTCTTCAACTTGATTATGTCCCTTTTTAAATTTTGAACCGAATCTTCTTCAGATCTTCTTCAAATTTGAATCAAGTCTTCTTTGAATTTGAATCATATCTTCTATGAATCTTGACCATGTCTTCTTTCATACTCTGATGTTTGCCTCGGATGGTATCTGAAGGTGCAAACATGAGAAAGGGGGTTGAATTGTGTTTGTCAAACTAGAATTCTTTTGCTGTTTTGTTGAATGTTAATACGAATTATTTGATGAATAAGTAATCAGACTTAGCAGCAGATAATAACAACATAAGAACACATCAATTTATCCTGGTTCACCATTAACTTGGCTACATCCAGTCCCTTCACTCTGAAGGCTTTAATCCACTAATTCAAAACACTTTGAATTACAACACCTGACCCACCAAGCCAGTCTTCTCAAATAGCCTGACAACCCCAGACTTTTGAGGAACGAGAACACCTTGACTCTACAAGTCAAGTCTTCTCCTACCAATCTGACAACCCCAGATTGAAGAAGGAATCTACACCACTATCGGGTTTGATTACAAAGATTTGGAACTCTGCAAAGTTGCTTCTGGAAAGCTGATTGTTGCACTGAATTTCTCTCTCGAAAACACTTAGAAAATATTGCTTTTCACTCAAGAATTTCTCTCTAATGAACTCTTGGATAACTTTGAATTTGAAGATTGAGTTATATGTTTTTCGATACTTAATGCTGCTGCCTGAAGCCTCCTTTTGTTGCTACAAATAGAGCTTTGTCCAAGCTTAAATTCGAGATAAATCTTGCTTAGATTTCCTTTGAAAATTTTGTTGGCCAATCTTGTTTCACTTAATTTAAAACCGTATCTTTTTAGCTTCAGATTGCACTTGAAAATTCTGTTGACCAATCTTTTTTCTCTTAATTTCAAACCATATCTTTTTAGCTTCAGGTTGCATTAGAATTTCCTTCAAGTCTTCAACGATTTTTGAATCAAATCCCCTTAATACTTTGATCAAATGTCTTTCAAAATTCAATCAACTTTTTTTCGAATTTTAATCAAGTCTTCACTAATCTGCATCATTATTTAAATTCTGGACCGTATGATCTAAAGGTGCAAACACGAGAAATGGGGGTTGAATTGTGTTTGACTAACTTGAATACTTTTTAGTTTTAAAACAAAACTGTTATGTATGAATTAATATAGAGTTAGCAGCGGATATAAAGTAAATAAAAACTCAGACTTTTATACTGGTTCATCGTTAACTAGGCTACATCCAGTCCCTTCACTTTGAAGGATTACACTAATTCAAAAACCTTGAATTAAAAAGTACCACTGACCTGTTGGAACCAAGTTGGTTCTAAGTACTTAGGATTTTGATGTTTACAAAAGCACTCCATGTAGTCTTATTTTGTACCTTGAATTATTACATTAAATGCCACCAGAAGATGAAGTTTCCAGAGGCAGAAGATGAAGACATCAGATAATGCATCCAGAAGGTACCAGAAGATGGATCCTGAAATTACTAGAGGATATCTTTGCTGGCCCAGATCAGAAGGAAGCAAAGTCAGATGGAGAACTGGACCAGACCAGAAGGAAGCCTGTTAGAGGGAGATTTGATCCAGACCAGAAGGAATCATTAGTCAGACTTAGACCAGAAGTTATTATGACCAGAAGATGGCCTGACAGTGAAATAATAAAACAGCTCAGACTTGATCCAGACTTAATCAGAGGATAAATTAATAGGTCCAGAACAAGAGATTCAATCCAGATTTGACCCGGACCAGAAGATAGCATGGTGCAGGGTATGAAACTAAGTTCAGACCAGACTGAAATATTATTTGTCAAGATTTAATTTCAGTTCAATCCAGACCAAGTTCAGAATTGGTCCAGATCAGAGGGAAAAGGTTCAGATCAATGGTCAAGATTTAAGTATATGGCCTAGTGTTGGCTGAGATCAGAAGATCAGACCATGGCCCAGTGTTGGCCAAAATCAGAAGGTCAGAATGTGTGGTCCAGCATTGGCCGAGATAAGAGGATCACAGCAGATCAGTTTGCAAGTCCAGGTTGGTCGAGATCAAAAAATCAGAAGATCAGAAAGTGTGGTCCAGGGCTGGCTAAAATCAGAGGATCACAACAGATCACTTAGTATGGTCCATATGTGGACTAGCGCAGAAGATCAAACGGTCAGATTTAATCATGATGATTAACGGTGGAGATTTAATTAAATTTGATCAAAGTATTAAAAGGATTTGATTCAAAATTAAGTTGAAGTCGTATGGGAGTTCATAAGCTATTTTCGGGAAGAAAGAATTGTTCTAGAATTAATTAAAGACAGGATTGGCCAGTTATTTTTGAAAGCAAATATGAAGCTTAAAAAGATATGTTTTTTATTGAAGTGAAGCCCGATTGGTTTTAAAATCAGAACAAGAGGATTTTTAGAGTAAAACTGAAACTGTTGACATAGAGGTTACATCTTGCTGTAAATACTATTGTTGTTTGATATTTATGTTTACTGTGATAACAAGAAGCTTGATCTTAAAAATCAAAGCTAGATAAGTATTCTGCAGGTTTTCAAACTGTCAGAGGAACCATGTGATTCACGCGAATTGAACACTTTAGCAGAAACATCATTCTAGTGGTTTCAAAAACAAGCAGAAACCACCAGAAGCATAATTAATGGTTTGGTTGTACGGAGTTCATTTTTAAATTATTTGATTTATATTATGTTATATGACAAACTGCTTGATCTTGAAAAATCAAAGCAAGATAAAGATAGTGCAGGTTCACCAGAACCAAAGGGAGCAAAAGCAGAAGCAGCAGAAACAGAAGTACCTCGAAAGGTAGAGGATACAAGCAAGTCAGCAACACATGACAAATCTTCAAAAGATAAATCTGACCAAGTCAGAAACAGCCAAGATAAGTCATAAGAGAAATCTGGATATTTCCCAGAATCAGAAGCTGCTACAGATTTACCAGAACCAGAAGCTGATTTATCAGAATCAGAAGCTATTACAGATTTACCAGAAACAGAAGTTGATGCAGACCAACCAATGATGATGAAGATTTGGCATAAGAAGGTTGGATACATGCAATGCAAGAAGAGCTGAATGAATTCCAAAGGAATGATGTTTGGGATCTGGTATCCAGACCAAACAAATACATTATTGGAACCAAGTGGGTGTTCAGGAATAAATTCAATGAAAAAGGTGAAGTGGTAAGGAACAAAGCCAGACTAGTAGCTCAAGGATACAGTCAACAGGAAGGTATAGATTACACTGAGACTTTTGCTCCAGTGGCCAGGTTAGAAGCAATTAGAATTCTTTTATCATTTGCTGCAAATCACAATATAATGTTGTATCAAATGGATGTTAAAATTGCATTCTTAATGGATATATAAGTGAGGAAGTCTATGTCAAACAACCCCCTGGATTTGAAAATTCTGATTTTCCAGACCATGTTTTTAAACTTAAGAAATCTTTATATGGTTTAAAACAAGCACCAAGGGCATGATATGACAGACTTAGTAACTTTCTGCTTAAGAATGAATTTGATAGAGGCCAGATTGATAATACTCTATTTAGGAAATCCATTAAAAATGAAATTTTAATTATTCAAGTTTATGTTGATGATATCATCTTTGGATCTACTAATGGCACTTTGTGCAAGGATTTTTCTGACCTAATGCTGAAAGAGTTTCAAATGAGCATGATGGGAGAACTCAAGTTCTTCCTGGGAATTCAGATTCACAAAGGTAAATCAGGTATACTCATTCACCAATCTAAATATACTAAAGAACTTCTTAAAAAGTTCAAAATAAGTGAATGTAAGCCTATGGCCACCCCCATTCATCCAACCTGCTCACTTGAGAAAGATGAAACCAGCCAAAAGGTATACCAGAAAACATATAGAGGTATGATTGGATCCCTTCTTTATTTAACTGCTTCTAGACCTGACATCTTGTTTAGTGTTTGTGTCTGTGCCTGTTTTCAAGCTGACCCTAGGGAATCCCATTTAACTGTTGTCAAACGAATTCTGAGATACCTTAAAGGAATCACCAAGCTTACCCTGTTATACAAGAAAACCCCCACCTACAAACTCAGAGGTTTTTGTGATTCCGACTATGTTGGAGACAAGCTGGAAAGGAAAAGTACAAGCGGCAATTGCACCTTCTTAGATGATAATTTGATCTATTGGTCAAGCAAAAGACAAAGCACCATTGCTATGTCAACAGCCGAAGCTGAGTATATATCAGCAGCAGGATGTATCTCACAGTTAATCTCGATGAAACACCAACTTGAAGATTACAACATCTTTGAAACCAATATCCCTTTGTTCTGTGATAACACTTCAGCCATAAACCTAACCAAAAACCCCATCTTACACTCTAGAGCTAAACACGTTGAAATAAAACACCATTTCATTAGGGACAATGTTCAAAAAGGGACTTTAAGCATCCAGTTTGTGGACACTGATCATCAATGGGCTGACATCTTCACCAAAGCATTACCTGAAGATAGGTTCGAGTTCATCAAGAAGCATCTCAACATTGTCTCCATATCTGACTAGCTCAAGTAGTCATCTTAGGAGTTTTTAATTTTCTTGTAATTTAAATTTTATGTCTTTTATTTTTTGTTTTTAATTTTTGTACTTTGTAAAGAAAAAACAAAAATACAAAAATAGTAGGACCTCTTTTTGGCTGATGACAAAAAGGGGGAGAGAGAAAAAAAGAGAAATAAGTAGAAAAGGAGAGATAAAAAGAAAGGACGAGCGAAAAAGAAATAGATGAAAAGATAAGGAGTTGAAAAGGAGAAGAAACAGGGAGAGAGAAAAATAAATCAGAAAGAGATGAATAGAGAAGGAGTTGAAAAGGAGAGGAGAAGAGAAGAAAAGAAAGAGTGATCAAGAAGGAGTTGAAAAGGAGAAGAAAAAGTCAGTATAAGACTTAGGGGGAGAGATTGGTCTGAGGGGGAGTAATTCAAGTCTTTGAGTTATAAGCTAGCAAAATAAGTTAAGGTTTTTTCATCATCAAAAAGGGGGAGATTGTTGGAATCAAGTTGGTTCTAAGTACTTAGGATTTTGATGTTTACAAAAGCACTCCATGTAATCTTATTTTGTACCTTGAATGATTACATTAAGTGCCACCAGAAGATGAAGTTTCCTAGAGGCAGAAAATGAAGACATCAGATAATGCAACTAGAAGGTACCAGAAGATGGATCCTAAAATTACTAGAGGATATTTTTGCTGGCCCAGATCAGAAGGAAGCAAAGTCAGAAGGAGACCTGGATCAGACAAGAAGGAAGCCTGTTAGAGGGATATTTGATCCAGACCACAAGGAATCATTAGTCAGACTTAGACTAGAAGTTATTATGACCAGAAAATGGCCTGGCAGTGAAATGATAAAACAACCTAGACTTTATCCAAACTTAATCAGAGGATAAATTAATGGGTCCAGAACAAGAGATTCAATCTAGATTTGACCCAGACCAGAAGATAGCATGGTTCAGGGTATGAAACTAAGTCCAGACCAAAAGAAATGATGTCCAGATTTGATCCAGACTTGATCCAAATCAGAGGGAAATGGTTCAGATCAACGGTCAAGATTTAAGTATATGTCCCAGTGTTGGCCGAGATCGGAAGATCAGACCATGGCCCAGTGTTGGCCGAAATTAGAAGGTTAGAATATGTGGTCCAGCATTGGCCGAGATCAGAGGATCACAACAGATCAGTTTGCAAGTCCAGGTTGGCCGAGATCAGAAGATCAGAAAGTGTGGTCCAGGGCTGGCCGAAATCAGAGGATCACAACAGATCACTTAGTATGGTCCAGATGTGGACTAGCGCATAAGATCAAACTGTCAGATTTAATCATAACGATTAACGGTGGAGATTTAATTTAATTTGATCAATGTATTAAAAGGATTTGATTCAAAATTAAGTTGAAGTCATATGGGAGTTCATAAGCTATTGGCGGGAAGAAAGATTTGTTCTAGAATTAATTAAAGACCGGATTGGCCAGTTATTTTTGAAAGCAAATCTGAAGCTTAAAAATATATGTTTTTTATTTAAGTGAAGCCCGATTGGTCAAGATATTTTTGCAAGAGAATCCAGCAAGATACAGCTCGAAATTAAGCTTGGAAGAGACCCTAATCTGCATCTATAAAAGGAGGCTCAAGGCAGAACACATAGCATCGAAAATTAAAAAAGAGTCATACACTTCCAAAGCAAACACTCAAGTTTCAGTGAGGTTAATTGTGAGTTCCAGCTTTCCAGAAGCAAGCACTCGTGTTATTTTCTTTCTCTTGTGTTAGATCGAAGTTGTTGAAGTAGAGTCTACAATCTGAGGGAGTCAGAAGGGGTAGCAGATTACTTGGCAGTTAGTTTCAAGGCGTTGTAATTCCTTCTACAATCTAGGGTTGTCAGATTGGTAGGAGAAGACTTGACTTAGGAAGTCAAGGTGTTGTATTCCTCAAGAGTCTAGAATCGTTAGACTGTTTGAGAAGACTGACTTGAAGGGTCAGTGGAACTTTTGTCATTCAAGGTTTGAATTAGTGAAATCCTTCAAGGTGAAGGGACTGGACGTAGCCTCGTTAACGGTGAACCAGTATAAAATTCTGTGTTTTTATTTTTACTTTATATTCGCTGCTAACTCTGTTTTATTAATACATCAAGTTTTGTTTAAAAACTGCAAAAACAGAAAAAGTATTCAAGTTAGTCAAACACAATTCAACCCCCTTTCTCGTGTTTGCACCTTCATGACCCTCCAAGTCAGTCTTCTTAAAAAGTCTAACAACCCTAGACTTTTGAGGAAAAGAACCTTGAATCTAATTGCTAAGTAATCTGCTACTCCTTCTGACTCCCTCAGATTGTAGACTCTACTTCAACGACTTAGACCTAACACAAGGGAAAGAAAAACTTAGAGTACCTGCTTTTGGAATGCGGATACTCACAATTGACCTCACTAAAAACTCAAGTATTTTGGTTTTGGAAGTGTATGACTCTCAAGTATTTTCGATGCTGTAATCTTCAGCATTAAGTCTCTATTTATAGTTGTACTTTAAGACTGCACTGATGTTTTACTTCTAGAGTGTATTTCGATTAATCTGTTTTGAGAATATTCTTGAGTAGTTTGCTCAGATTCTGTTTTGAGTCTTTTGTTCACTGATGCTTTACTTCTGGAGTGTATTTAGATTAATCTGTTTTGAGCATTTTACTCCGCTTCTGTTTTGAGCATGCTTTTAGCTAGATTCCGTTTCTCGAGTCTTTTGCTCTAATTCTGTTTTGAGCGTTTTTTCAAATTATGTTTTAAGCATATTTTTTGCTAGATTCTGTTTCTCGAGTCTTTTGCTCCAATTATGTTTTAAGCATTTTTCTCTAACATATTCCTCTGACAGATTCCTTTTATGATCATCCTCTGGTGACGTCATCTTCAGGTGACATCATCCTTTGATTTATGCTTCTAGTGACGTCATCTTCTGGTGACATCATCCTCTGATTTATGTTTATGGTGACGTCATCTTCAGGTGACATCATCCTTTGATTTATGCTTCTAGTGACGTCATCTTCTGGTGACATCATCCTCTGATTTATGTTTATGGTGACGTCATCTTCTGGTGACATCCTCTGGTGATGTCATCCTCTGATTTCTGCTTCTGGTGACGTCATCTTCTTGTGACATCCTCTGGTGATGTCATCCTCTGATTTCTGCTTCTGGTATCATCATCCTCTGATCTATTCTTCTTTGATGATATCCTTTGATCTCCTCTGGAGGTGTATCCTCTACCTTCAAGATGCATCCTCTGGTACTTTTTGGATGCATTATCGGGCCTAACCTTCTGGTCACATTTCTATCATCTGGTTGCTTCCTCTGGATGTATCTTCTGGCGATGTCATCTTCTGCCTCTGGTGACATTTTATATAATAATTCTAAGTACAAAATATGATTACATGGAGTGCTTTTGTAAACATCAAAATCCTAAGTACTTAGAACCAACTTGGTTCCAACAATCTCCCCTTTTTTGATGATGACAAAACCTTAACTTATTTTGTTAGCTTATAATTTATTTAAAAAGACTTTGAAAAGCTTGAAAAAATTCAAAGTACTTGAAATACTCCCCCTCAGATTAATCTCTCCCCCTAAGTCTAATAATGACTTTTTCCTCTCCTTTTCAACTCCTTCTTAATTCACTCTTTCTTTTCTTCTCTTCTCCTCTCTTTTTCAACTCCTTCTTTATTCTCTCTTCACATTGCCTCTCCTTTTCAACTCCTTCTCTTTTCATCTCTTTCTTTTTCACTCCTCCTTTCTTTTTATCTCTCCTTTTCTACTTATTTCTCCTTTTCTCTCTCTCTCGCTTTTTGTCATCAGCCAAAAAGAGGTCATACTATTTTTGTATTTTTGTTTTTCTCTTTACAAAGTACATAAAGTAAAAACAAGAAAATAAAAGACATAAAGTAAAATTACAAGAAAATTAAAAACTCCTAAGATGACTACTTGAGCTAGTCAGATATGGAGATAATGTTGAGATGCTTCTTGATGAACTCGAACCTATCTTCAGGTAATGCTTTGGTTAAGATATCAGCCCATTGATAATCAGTGTCCATAAACTGGATGCTTAAAGTCCCTTTTTGAACATGGTCCCTAATGAAATGGTTTTCAATGTGTTTGACTCTAGAGTGTAAGATAGGGTTCTTGGTTAGGTTTATGGCTGAAGTGTTATCACAGAACAAAGGGATATTGGTTTCAAAGATGTTCTAATCTTCAAGTTGATGTTTCATCCAGATTAACTGTGAGCTGCATCCTGCTGGTGATATATACTCAACTTCAGTTGTTGACATGGCAATGGTGCTTTGTCTTTTGCTTGACCAAGAGATCAAATTATCACTAAGAATGTGCAGTTGCCACTTGTACTTTTCCTTTCCAACTTGTCTCCAACATAGTCAAAATCACCAAAACCTCTTAGTTTGTAGGTGGGGGTTTTCTTGTATAACAAGGTAAGGTTGGTGGTTCCTTTAAGGTATCTCAAGATTCTTTTGACAGCAGTTAAATGGGATTCCCTAGGGTCAGCTTGAAAACGGTTTTGTTCCTTACTACTTCACCTTTTTCATTGAGTTTATTCCTGAACACCCACTTGGTTCCAATAATGTATTTGTTTGGTCTGGATACCAGATGCCAAACATCATTCCATTGAAATTCATTCAGCTCTTCTTGCATTGCAAGTATCCAAACTTCCTCTGCCAAAGCTTCATCAACATTGCTTGGTTCAATTGTTGAGAGTAAACCAAACAGACTGGTTTCTCTACTTGATGATCTGGTCTTCAATGGTTCTGCTGCACTGCCAATAATGAGAGTTTCTGGATGTGAAGACTTGTACTTCCATCCATTCTTTCCCTCTAACTTGTCTTCAGAGTCAGCATGTTCTTCTTCCTTGCTTTCATCTTTATCTTTCTCAGGTTCTGCTGCTGGTCCAGCTTCTGGTTCCTATGCCTCTGGTTCACCTGCCATTTCCTCATGTTGCTTTGACTTTTTAGGTCAAACTATTTGTCATATAACATAATACAACTTAAATAATTTAAAAGTGAAATTAATACAACCAAAACACCGGTTTTGCTTCTAGTGGTCTCTGCTTGTTTTTGAAACCACTAGAATGCTGTTTCTGCTGAAGTGTTCATATTATATGGATCACTTGATTCCTCTAACAGTTTGAAATCCTGCAAAATACTTATCCAGCTTTGATTTTTAAGATCAAGCTTCTTGTTATCACAGTAAACATAAATATCAAACAATAATAATATTTACAGTAAGATGTAACCTCTATGTCAACAGTTTCAGTTTTACTCTGAAAATCCTATTGTTTCTGATTTTCAGATTCTAAATCTGTATGTTCTGTGATTAGATGGTTTGGATGACGGGATTTGAATTCCCTTCCTGGATTGTAGTCTTGATGGATTTTACTGTAGTGCTTGAAGAACTCTCCTGATTCTAATTCTTCTCTTTCTACTGATACACCATGTTCCTCTGATGATTCTAGAGCTTATGGTGATGATGATTCTTCTAGTAGTTCCAGTTTTGTTGATATGAGTGATTTCTCTGATATTTCCTGTTCCTCCTATGATTCTAGTTATTTGGATGAGTTGGGTGAATCTGATAATTCTGGGGATTTGAATAAATCTGATGATTCTAATAATTTTGATAATTCCTTTAGTTATACTGATTTTGATAATTGAAGTAATTTTGATGATCATACCTGAACCTTTGATACTGATACCTGTTCTGGTTTTGGTTCTGGTTCTGGTTCCAGTACTAATTTTGATTCTGGTTCCAGTATTGGTTCTGGTTCCAGTTCCTGTTCTGATTTTGGTTCCAGTTTTGATCCTGGTTCAAGTTCTGGTTCTGATTGAGTTTACCATACCTTTTTTCATCAGACTCATATTGCCTCTGTTTGGTTGTAGCAGGAACATAAATCTTCTTCTTCTTGTGCATTGCCAACATCCATTGTCCAAGCACTATTGTTGGTGTCTCCTTCTGGTTGCTCAGAATATCTGCAACATAGACAATTTGATCTTTTGGTACCTAGAATTGATTGGGTCCAAGTTTGTTAGTTTGAACAGCTCTCTGATTTTGTTTAGATTTTACCATTGGACAAGATGATTCTGAGTGACCTTTCTTAGCACAAACAATGCATAAAACATCATAATGAACAGTTTTAGTTTCAGCAATAGTTTCTGTAAAACCAAGACCTCTCTTTCCAAAGTTACTGTTTCCATAAATCATAGATGCATATTTACTTCTTTCCATTCCATTAGAAATAATGTTTTGAAAAAATTGCTCATGCATATCAGATTCAAAAATAGTTTTGGAAGTGGAACAAATATTACTTTTAAGAGTTTGGTTTTCAGATTTGAGTCTTGCAACTTCAGTTTTAAAATCCTTGTTTTCAGTTGCATACTCAGAATTTTGATTCTTTAAAACTTGGACTTCTTTGGTCAGAGTTTTCAGTTTTAAAGACATATTATTGTTTGCATTTCAAAAATCTTTTAAAGCATCAATTGATTCAGATTTAGTGAGATCAGAAAATACCTTATTGTCTTCATCTTCTGAATCTGTTCCAGAGCCTGAGCTGTATCCAGAACATGAGTTGGTATGAGCCATCAAAGCCAGAATTGCTTCCTCTTATGTGCTTCTAGACTTGCCTGAATGACTGCTTTGATCATTCTTCCTTCTGCCTGCTTTCCTTCCTGAAACTGTACCTTTATGAAGTCCAGAGGCAGACCTAATGTGTGCCATCATTGCTATTTCTGCCTCTTCTTCATCAGACAATTCTTCTTCTGATGCATCCCAGGCTGCCATCAGACCTTTCTTTTTGAATCTGGAAATCTTCTTGTGTTGTTTGCCTTTTTCCTGATTTGGACATTCTGACTTGATATGTCCAGGTTCATTGCATCCATAACAGATGATGCTCTTCTTGTCATATTCTTCCTTTCCTTTGCTGTTATGTTTCTTCTTCTTCTTCCTGTTTTCCCAGATCTTAACCATCTGTTTGGTTAAGTAATCCATATCATCACAGTCACTATCAATATCCTCTGATTCTGGTGCTGCCTTTGCAGCTTTCTTCTGTTTGACTTCAGGGCCAGATTCTTCTTCTTCTTCTTTGGTTCATCTGCTTCCAGTTCTATTTCATGAGACTTGAGTGAGCTGATCAGATCTTCAAGTCTTAAGTTATTCAGATCTCTGGCTTGCTGAATTGCAGTAACCATTGGTATCCACTTGGTTGGTAAGCTTCTTAGAATCTTCTTGACATGATCTTCTATTTTGTAGCTTTTTTTCAAGACCTTCAGTCTAGATATCAGAGTCTGGAATCTACAGAACATTCCATCAATGTCTTCATCATCTTCCATCTTGAACATCTCATACTGTTTGACCAGTATGTTAGCCCTTGCTTCTTGAACCTGCTGGCTTCCTTCATAGGTCAGAACCAGACTGTCAAATATTCTCTTTACTGTTTCTTTATCTGTGCATCTGTCAAATTCGTTGAATGTGATGGCATTGATCATGATGGTTTTGGACTTGTGATGCAGTTTGTAAAATCTACTCTGGTCTGGACTCATATCTGCCATGTCCAGTTCTTGAGTTGGATCTCATGGAACAGTAGGTGCAGTGTATCCTTTGACTACCAGCTTCCATAATTCAGGATCTTGAGATATGACGAAACTTCTCATTATGTCCTTCCAATACTCAAACCTGTCTCCATCAAACAGTGGTGGTCTGTTGATGTTGCCTCCAAAATCATCTTTGGATTCTGCCATGTTGTTGACCCCTTGGACCTTTCCTCAAACACTAGTTAAGTGCTCAACCTTTAGACCGAGCTCTGATACCAATTAAAGGTGCAAACACGAGAAGGGGGTTGAATTGTGTTTGACTAACTTGAATACTTATTAGTTTTAAAACAAAACTGTTATGTATGAATTAAAATAGAGTTTGCAACGGATATAAAGTAAATAAAAACTCAGACTTTTATACTGGTTCACCGTTAACTAGGCTACGTCCAGTCCCTTCACTTTGAAGGATTTCACTAATTCAAAAACCTTTCCAAAGTACCACTGACCCTCCAAGTCAGTCTTCTCAAAAAGTCTAACAACCCTAGACTTTTGAGGAAAAGAACCTTGAATCTAATTGCTAAGTAATCTACTACTCCTTCTGACTCCCTCGGATTGTAGACTCTACTTCAACAACTTAGACCTAACACAAGGGAAAGAAAAACTTAGAGTACTTGCTGCTGGAATACGGATACTCACAATTGACCTCACTGAAAAATCAAGTATTTTGCTTTTGGAAGTGTATGACTCTCAAGTATTTTCGATGCTCTAATCTTCAGCATTAAGTCTCTATTTATAGTCGAACTTTAGGACTTCACTGATGCTTTACTTCTAGAGTGTATTTCGATTAATCTGTTTTGAGAATATTCTGGAGTAGTCTGCTCAAATTATGTTTTGAGTCTTTTGCTCACTGATGCTTTACTTCTGGAGTGTATTTAGATTAATCTGTTTTGAGCATTTTACTCCGCTTATGTTTTGAGCATGCTTTTAGCTAGATTTTGTTTCTCGAGTCTTTTTCTCTAATTCTATTTTGAGCATTTTTCTCCAATTCTATTTTTAAGCATATTTTTAGCTAGATTCTGTTTCTCGAGTCTTTTGCTCCATTTCTTTTTTGAGCATTTTTCCCTAACATATTCCTCTAATAGATTCCTATGATGATCATCCTCTGGTGAAGTCATCCTCTGATTTCTGCTTCTGGTGACGTCATTTTCTGGTGACGTCATCCTCTGATTTCTGCTTCTGGTGACGTCATCTTCTTGTGACATCCTTTGGTGATGTCATCCTCTAATTTCTGCTTCTTGTATCATCATCCTCTGATCTATTCTTCTTTGATGATATCCTCTGGTGGCTTCAGGATGCATCCTCTGGTACCTTCTGGATGCATTATCCGGCCTAACCTTCTGGTGACATTTCTATCCTCTGGTTGCTTCCTCTGGATGTATCTTCTGGTGATGTCATCTTCTGCCTCTGGTGACATTTTATATAATAATTCTAAGTACAAAATAAGAATACATGGAGTGCTTTTGTAAACATCAAAATCCTAAGTACTTAAAACCAACTTGGTTCCAACATGATCTTCTGATCTTGACCAACTCTGGACCATGCGATTTGATCTATACTATTATGTGATCTTCTGATCTGGACCATTGATTTTCGTATTTTGACCATTGATTTTCTGATCTGGACTATTGATCTTTTGATTTGGACCATTGATCCTCTGATCTGGACCATTTATTTTCTTATCTGGATCAAGTCTGGACTGAGTCTTATGTTCTGGACCATGCTATCTTTTGGTCTGGACCAAGTCTGAGTTATGTTACCTTCTGGTCTGGACCAAGTCTCCCTCTGACAAGCTTCCTTCTGATATGGTCCAAGTCTCTTTTTGGACTATGCTTCCTTCTGATCTGGGCCAAGAAAAATATCCTCTGATGATGTTATTTTTTCTTCCCTTTGATGATATCCTCTGATGTTTGCCTTTGATGGCGTCCTCTGGTATTCTCTAGAGGTATCTTCTGGTACCCTCTGGTGACATCCTTTGGTATCCTCTGGATGCATCATCTAGATGTTTCCTCTGGTATCGTTTGGATGTATCCTCTGGTATCCTCTGGCTGAAACTTTTGGTGGCATTTTTATCTTCTGGTGACGTCATCTTCTGATTTTGCACAGCCTCTGATTTTTTCTTCTATGTCAAAATACGATTTACATAGAATACTTTTGTTAACGTCAAAAATTTAATTGCAAGAACCATCTTGGTTCCAACAGTATCCTCTGATGATGTCCTCTGATTCCTGCCTCTAAAGGTATCCTCTGATTTTTTCCTTGAATGATATCCTCTGATTTTTGCCTCAGATGACATCCTCTGATTTTTGCCTCTAATGATATCCTCTGATTTTTGCCTCTGATGATATTCTCTAGTGGGATCCTCTAGTGATATCCTCTGGTGATATCCTCTAGAGGTATCTTCTGGTGGCATCCTCTGGTGACATCCTCTGGTTGCATCCTCTAGAGGTATGCTCTGGTGGCATCCTCTGGAGGTATCCTCTTGTGACATCTTCTGGTGGCATCCTATGGAGGTATCCTCTGGTGACATCCTCTAGT
Organism: Cicer cuneatum; assembly: GCA_037974295.1. NCBI lineage: Eukaryota > Viridiplantae > Streptophyta > Magnoliopsida > Fabales > Fabaceae > Cicer > Cicer cuneatum. Next base: position 34,302,397 of record JBBPBO010000001.1, read on the forward strand.
GGCATCCTCCTTCGAAGTCAAATATATTATTCTCATAAAATACTTTTGTTAACATCAAAACTTTAAGTGTAAAACCAACTTGGTTCCAACAGTACTTCCCAAAAAGCACTAGGCTTGTCAAGCCCTACCTGTATCATGACAACATATTCTCTACTTCAAAAATTCACATCAACTCCAAATATTCCCAACATCTATTTTCTCCCCTCATTAGCCTAGACTACTCCATTAAGAACATCATCTTTAGCATAAGTTGGAATCATCACTATTTCATCAATTATGGGGTACTTCAATATTCTCATCACAATTTTATAACATCATTCATTAATCATACATAATCATGATCATCATATAAACTCATCACAAATTTATAACATAACTATTATTAATTATACATCATCATAATCACATAAACTTATCAAAATGCATCACCTTTTATTGTCACTTCACATAATCCCGCCTATTCAATCATATACATAAAATTCACTCGACACCCAATATCTTAACAATATCATGAACCACACATTTCACGAAATTAAATCAATCAACACCTTATAAATATTTCTATTCCACATTTTATTCTCACAATTTCCATATTTTTAGATTAATTAATTTATCTCTCAAAAGGCTACTACCTTACATAGCGAACCCAGAATGAATCGTTGAGAAATACGATTTTCCCGTTCATCTCACAATATATTATACTCCTGAATTCAAATGCTCTCTCACCCCTTACCTTATTTCAATGCTTTCACACACGAATATGATTCCACAAGTAAACATCCTTTGTCTTTTGATTCTTTGTCCTTCAAATGATCTAACTCGACAATTTATGGGTAAACATCAAAAATAAATTATGAGAATACACTCTAAAAAATAAATTTCGAAATTGGGTCAAGGAAACTTTCCATAAATCAGAAAACCAATCAGTGGATAATATAGGCACTTTTCACACGATCGTTTTGGCGTTGGTTTCACTTAAATCAGACTTACGCTGAAGAAGAACGGTGTAAAATAATGAATTCCATAAATAGAGAAGTCGGATATTTTAGAAAGAAATTGAGAAGGTTAAAAATATGAGAAAGTTTGTTTAATTGACTAACTAAATGAATGAAACAACGTAGGACAAAAATGGAAAAAGTTTTATGGATAGTTATCGATGACATATCACTTTTTTTGCTTTTTCTCTCCAGGTGCGACTCCTCTTCATCTTTTCCCCAGAGGAATTCCATGCATTCCAAAAGAGGAAAGGATGAACAAGACAAGAAGAGCATCATCTGCTATGGATGCAATGAACCTGGGCACATCAAGTCAGAATGTAAAAATCTGGAGAAAGGGAAAAATCAGAAGAAAGACTCCAGACCCAAGAAGAAGAATCTAATGGCAACATGGGATGATTATGATGAATCCTCTAAAGATGAAGAAGTAGAATTAGTCATGATGGCTCTCATACATTTTGCCTCTGGATCTAACTCTCAAAGTGAATTAGAAGAAGCAGAATTGGCTCTGATGGCTCATATTCATTCTGCCTATGGATCCGACACAGATACTAACTTTGGAAGAAAAGAAGCAGAAGTGGCTCACACTCGTTCTGCCTCTGGATTCGACTCAGATGCTGACTCAAGAAAATAATCAGAAGATGAAGAAGCAGAACTGGCTCTAATGACTTACTCCAGCACTACCTCTGGATCCAACCCAGACTCTGATTCTGGAAGTGAATCAGAAACAGAACTGGCTCTGATGGCTCATACAGACACTGCCTCTGGATCCGATACAAAATTTGATTCTGAAAATGAATCAACAGAAGATGAAAAAGAGGTATTTTTTGAACTTACTCGATGTGATATATTACTGAAATGAATGATATTTTAACTATCAATAACAAACTGCCTTTAAAACTGAAAAAACATAGGGAAGAAAATAAAACTCTAACCAAAGAAATTGATGTTTTAAAGAATCAAAATGCATAATGTAAAACAGAAAATGCAACTCTTAAAACTGATATTGTTGAGCTTAAATCTAAAAACCTAACTCTAAAAAGTAATATTTGTTCAACATCAAATACTGTATGTAATTTTGATATGCATGAACAAGTTTTACAAGATTTTATTGTTAATGGTATGGAAAGAAGCAAATATGCTTCTATGATATATGGAGTTAGTAACAATAGCCAAAGAGGCATAGGATTTGATGAAACTGTAACTGTAACTAAACCTATTTCCTTTGATGTTTTGTGTGCTATTTGTGCAAAGAAAGGTCACCCAAAATTGTCTTGTCCCATGATAAAAACAAGAAAAGACAAGAAACCTTTCAAGACTAACAAACTCGGACCCAACCATATTTGGGTACCAAACGATAAAATTGTTTATGTTGCAGATGTTCTGAGCAACCAAAGTGTAACACCAGTCATGGTGCCTGGTCAATGGATGCTGGCAATATATGAAGGGATAAAGGTCTATGTCCCAACATATGCCAAACAGAAGCAAACTGACTCTGGTGGAAGAAGAACTGGTCAACAAAATAACTATAAAAACTAGAACCACATGAAGAACTAGAAATATCAAAACAGACAGAGAAAGCACACATATCAACCAAATCAAAATAGGAAGAGGAATCACACATATCAACAAAACTGGAACTACCAGAGGAATCATAATTATCATCAATTCTAGAACTATAAGAGGAACCTGATATATCAGCAGAAAGAGAAGTTTCAGAATCTGAAGACTTCTTCGAACACACCAGTGAAATTCATCAAGATACAAATCTGGAAGGGAATGTAAAGCCGTTCATCCAGACCCTCTAATCACAAAATATGCATATTCAGAATTTGAAAATCAGAAACAAGAGGATTTTCAGAATGAAACTGAAGCTGTGACATATAGGTTATATCTATTCTTAAATATTATTATTGTTTGATATTTATATTTACTGTGATAACAAGAAGCTTGACCTCAAAAATCAATGCTGGATAAGTATTCTGTAGGTTTTCAAACTGTCAAAGGAATCAAGTGATCCATATAGTATGAACACTTCAGCAGAAACAACATTCTAGTGGTTTCAAAAACAAGCAGAAACCACCAGAAGCAAAACTGATGTTCTGGTTGTATTAATTTCACTTTTAAATTATTTAATTTGTATTATGTTGTATGACAAATAACTTGACCTGAAAAGTCAAAGCAAGATGAAGCTAATGCAGGTTAACCAGAACTAGAGTTAACTGATGCTGGTTTACCAGAACCAGAGGAAACCTATGCAGGTTTACCAGAACCAGAAGCTGATATAGGCAAAAGAATTTGAAAAAGCAAAAGTTTCAAGCAAGAATACGACAAATCTTCAGAGGATAAATCTGAAGAGAAGAAGGATATAGATGAAGTCTACCAATGCAAGAAGAGCTAAATGAATGATATTTTGGATCTAGTTCCAAGACTAGAAAAGAAAATTATTGGAACCAAGTGGGTTTTCAGAAACAAGCTGAATGAAAAAGGAGAAGTTGTCAGAAACAAGGCACGATGTGTTGCACAAGGATACAGTTAGCAAGAAGGTATTGACTACGCTGATACTTTTGCTCTAGTGGCCAGGTTAGAAGTTATTCGTATCCTACTTTCCTTTGTTGCTAATAATAAATCTCATTATTTCAAATGGATGTTAAAAGTGCATTTTTAAATGGTTATATAAGTGTAGAAGTCTATATTAAACAACCCCAAGGTTTTGAAAGTTCTGAATTTCCAAACCATGTTTTTAAAATTAAAAAATCTTTGTATGGTTTAAAACAAACACCTAGAGCATGGCATGATAGACTTAGTAACTTCCTACTTAAAAATGACTTTGAAAGAGGACATGTAGAAAATACTCTTTTTAGAAAATCAATAAAAGATGATATTTCGATTATTCATGTTTATGTTGATGATATTATCTTTGGATCTACTAATGGCACTCTCTGCCAAGAATTTTCTAAATTTATGCAGCAGGAATTTCAAATGAGCATGATGGGAGAACTTAAGTTCTTCCTAGGAATTCAAATTCAGCAAAGTCAAAAAGGTCTATACATTCATCAAACAAAATATACAGAAGAGCTTCTCAAGAAGTTTAAGATGAGGGATTGCAAATCTATGGCTACCCAATGCATGTTACCAGCTCACATGAAAAAAGGATGACTAAGGCAAAAAATCCTACAGAGATACCTAAAAGGCACTATCAATTTCACCCTGTTCTACAAAGAAACTCCTACATATCAACTTAGTGGATACTGTGACAACACTTCAACCATCAACCTAACCAAAAACCTTATCCTACATTCTAGAGCCAAACACATAGAGATCAAACACCACTTCACCAAAGATTATGTTCAAAAAGGGACACTCAACATCCAGTTTGTAGACACTAACCATCAATGGGCTGACATATTCACTAAACCACTACCTGAAGATAGGTTTGACTTCATCAAGAAAAACCTTAACCTTATCTTCATCCCTAACCAAATAGCTTACTTTAATTTTTTATGTATGTTATTTTATTTTTATTGTCGTGTATTGTTTTTTAAAATTAAAAAAAAAAGAGGGCAGAAGATGAAGAAAAAAAATAAATTAGAGGATCTCCTTTCTTCCTTCAATCCTTTTTGTCTGATGACAAAGGGGGAGAAGATGTATTTGATAAAGAATCTGGGGCATTAGACTTAGGGGGAGAAAGTCAAAATAAAGCTTAGTCCTAGGGGGAGTCAAAGTCAAAAGAAAGAAAAATAGTTATAAAAAATACAAAGTTTTGTTATCATCAAAAAGGGGGAGATTGTTGGAACCAAGTTGGTTCTTTCAATCAATGTTTTGATGTTAACAAAAGTATTTTATGTAAATTGTATACCAGAGGATGGCTCCACCGGAGGATACGTCGAGAGGAAGAAACCAGAGGATAAAAATGTCACTAGAAGTTTCGTCCAGAGGATACATCCAGAGGGTACCAGAGGATACACCCCCAGAGGATACCAGAGGATACACTTCCAGAGGATATCAGAGGATGTCATAAAAGGAAAACATTAGAGGATAAGATCAATCAAAGGATATCATCAAAGGGAAGGAAAAATAACATCATCAGAGGATATCTTTCTTGTCCCAGATCAGAAAGAAGCAGAGTCTAGAGGGAGACCTTGTCCAGACCAGAAGGAAGCTTGTCAGAGGGAGACTTGGTCCAGACCAGAAGGAAACATAAGTCAGACTTGGTCCAGACTTAGTCTTGACCAGAAGATAGCATGGTCGTGAATATAATACTCAATCTAGACTTGGTCCAGACTTAATCTAGACTTGGCCCAAACTAGAAGATAACTGGTCTAGAACAAAATACTTGATCCAGACCAGAAGATAGCTTGGTCCAGAACATAAAACATGATCTAGACTTGGTCCATATCAGAAGATATAATTGTCCATAACATAAAACTTAGTCCAGATTTAATGCAGAGTTAGTTTAGACTTGGTCCAAATCAGAGGATAAATGTCCTGATTAAAAGATCAATGGTCCAGATTAAAATATCAATGGTCCAGATTAAAAGAACAATGGTCCAGATTAGAAGATTAATGGTTCAGATTAGAGGATCACATAATGGCACAAATCAGATCCCAAGGCCCAGAATTGGTCGAGATCAAAGGATCATAGAATGGTACAGATTAGATCACATGGTCCAGAGTTTGTCGAGATCAGAGGATCACAGAAATGGTAAAGATCAGATATTGGTCCAGAATTGGCCGAGATCAGAGGATCACAGAATGGTACAGATAACATGGTCCAGAGTTGGTCGAGATCAGAAGATCATATGGTCCAAAATTTAAATCATGATGCAAATCAGTGAAGATTGATTAAAATTCGAAGAAGACTTGATTAAATTTTGATAGAAATTTGATCAAAGTATTAAGCATCAAAAATAAAAGAACTCAAGCTTCATATTCAACAAAATCCGAGAGTTCAAAAGAGAGAATCACTTGAGTGTAAAAGCAATATTTTCTAAGTGTTTTCGAGAGAGAAATTCAGTGCAACAATCAGCTTTCAGGAAGCAACAAAAGTGTGCAAGAATCAATGCAGTAATCAGCTTTCCAAAAGCAACTTTGCAGAGTTCCAACCCTTGTAATCTAACCCGATAGTGGTGCAGAATCCTTCTTCAATATGGGGTTGTCAGATTGGTAGGAGAAGACTTGACTTGTAGAGTCAAGGTGTTGTTGTCACTCTGTTTGGGAATACTGACTTGGAGGGTCAGGTGTTGTAATTCAAAGGTTTTGAATTAGTGGATTAAAGCCTTTAGGATGAAGGGACTGGATGTAGCCAAGTTAATGGTGAACCAGGATAAATTGTTGTGTTCTTGTGCTGTTATTTTCTGCTGCTAAGTCTGATTATTTATTCATCAAGTAATTCACATCAACATTCAACAAAAAAGCAAAAAGAATTCAAGTTTAGCAAACACAATTCAACCCCCAATCTCGTGTTTGCAACTTCAGTCTTCCCCTACCCGTTGCATGGTTGGGAAAAGAACATTGTACAATACGTTAGGAGACGTATTGCACAACAATCCCGTCCCTGCTGGCCATGTTAAAGTGTCACTTGTGGTAGCTTTAGAACCACTTGCATTGTTGCCTATCCCCGACAACGACAGAGATATGGAATTTTTGAGAGAAGCAATAGGTAGCTATGTGGCATGGCTGAAACATCTTGTTCGCACTGAGGAGGTATGTTTTAATTGCTATGTATGTTTGGTTGTATGATTATGATTGATTATGTTTAATCGCTGATTTTTCCGCTTTTAATTTCACATTTATTTAGATTATTGCTAAAGGGAATGATAAGATCCCTCGCAACGAGTCTGTCACTTCACTAGAAAAGGCAGAAAAGATTTGACATATACATCAATTCATGTATATGAAATGATTAGCTTACTATAATAACTAACAAACTGATCAACCTCATTTTTTTCAGATTCAACCAAAAACTAAACCCGCTGCATCGCAGATGCAGATCTGTGGTAAAAATAAATCTTCCAAAATGCAAAAATTGGATCGAGGAAAATCAGTTGCTACTCCTAAAATAAGTCAACCACGCCTTGCTCGATTTAGGTTGTGTCTTGACATAACAACAAAGATGAATATGGAGAGCAACAATGATACACATATGTTTAACATGGAAAACGGTATATTCGAAGAAGAGTATTTAGAAATACTTTGCAAAGAGCAAATATATGAACTTCTCGATCATAAAGAGCTGAGTGCTACTATCATCAGCATATACATTAGGTAATATAAATACTTTATTTAAGATAAAAATTACCTTTTAAATGCATCACTGCCACATTAATTTATCGATAATTAATCTATTTTTATATTTTCATTGAAGGTTTTTGTACGAGAAGTTGGTGTGCACGCAGAAATTGTCAAGTAGATTTTCATTCTTATCTCCGCATAAACTATCCATGTTTAAACTCGATCATGTTATTGTAAAAAAATATGTAGTTGACATACTTATAGAAAATAAAAGAGAAGGACAAGTTGTTTCTGGCACCATACAATTCAGGGTTTGTAATTAGATACTTTATCTATATCTTTTTTAATTTATGATATTATGAGTTGTGTAAAAAAATCTGTCAACCAAATTTTTGTTGTTATAGGCAACATTGGGTGTTGTTTGCCATAAATGCGACTTCTGAAATTGTATATTATTTAGACCCATTGCACGGTCATTTCAACAATCACCCTGATATAAAGAACATCTTTGACGCGTAGGTAATATCCATTTATTTCTTACATATATAAATAATGTGTTTGGTCATTGAATAATAATCACATTTATTTGATAGTGCTCTGCAAGTTTTCCGCGCTCAAATGGGTGCTTTAATGTCGAAGAATAATTAAAACAACATCACATGGCTTCCAATAAAGGTTTGAAATTTTTGTTATAGAACTTAATTATATGTCTTTAAATTTTCATTTACAATCAACGCATAAATATTTATTGGCGTACATGTTTTATTTTATAGTGTCCGCGTCAAACTAACAACATAGACTACATATACTATATAATGAGATTCATGAAGGAGATTGTTGATCTGAATCAACATATAATTCCAAAACCGGTACGTAATTTTCATTATATTTTGATTTTCATATATAAACTATATATATATATATATATATATATATTTGATTCTAACTTATTTTGCTTCAGTATTTTGACAACTTCAACCCAACATACTCTAAAAGTGATCTAAAAGAAGAATGGTGCTAGTTTGTCCTCGAATTGAAAGTTATATAATTTGTAACTAATTTGTTGCTACTGTCATGATGTAATTTGTTCTGTGAATATGTAATTCATACTGTGAATATGTTGCTACTGTCAATATGTAATTTGTTGCTACGGTCATGATGTAATTTATTGTTGTGAATATGTTGTTGTGAAACACTTGTAATTGATATTGTTGAATGTGAATATGAAATTGATATTGTGAAGAATATGAATTTTGATATTTGTGAATATGAGTTTTGATATTGTGAATGTGAATTTTAATGTTAAAAAGAAGAATCTAAATGTGATATTTGATGTTGATAATAATGCCATAAAAAAGATAGTGCTTTTTTTTAAAATGCCATAAAAAATCCTTTTACAGAGCTTTTTTAAACGTTTTACAACGCTTTTTGGAAAAGCGCTGTAAACATAGACCTATTACAACGCTTTTTTGAAAAAGCGCTGTAAACATGGTATAAGAAGTGCACTTTATACATGGACCTTTTCCAGTGCTTTTTTGAAAAAGCGTTGTAAAACTATTATAAGGAGCGCACTTTATATATGGACCTATTACAGCGCTTGTTTTATTTTCAATAGCATTGTTGTATCCTTTTACAACACTAGATATTAGAACGCTTAAAAGCGCTGTAAAGGGCTTAAAAAAAGCGTTTTAAAATGATCTTTTTGGTGTAGTGTCTATTGTTGGAATACTTGGAATTTCTTTAAGGGAATGCTTTAGCTTGGGCTCATTCTTTGCATGCTCCATTTCCTTTGATCTCAAGGAGCTAACCAGTTCTTCCAATTTAAGAGTTTCCATATCCTTAGCTTCTTGAATGGCTGTAATCTTAGGTCTCCACTAGCTTGGAAAACTCGTAAGAATTTACTTCACATGATCAGCAATAGTATTACTCTTTCTAAGAACCTGTAATCCTGATATCAGAGTCTGGAATCTGGAAAAAATTGTTTCGGTGTCTTCATCTTCTTCCATTTCAAGTAGTTCATATTTTCTGACAAGGAGGTTTGCCTTTTCTTCTTGAACTTGCTTGCTTCCTCCATAATTCAAAACCAGATTGTCATAGATATTTCTTTGTTGTTTCTTTGTCAGTGCATTTTTCAAATACCTTAAAGGTGATTGCATTTATCACGAATGTTCTGGACTTGTGATGCATCTTGTACATCTTTTTTTGTTAAGCATCCATCTCTTTCCTAGTAATTTCAGTGCCATCAGTATTTGTTGGAGCAGTGTAGCCATCTTCCACTAAGTCCCAAAGTTCAAGATCTTGTGAGATAAAGAAACATCAGAGCATGTCCTTCTAGTCCTCAAATATTTCTCCATCAAACAGAGGTGGTCTGTTGATGTTTCCACTAGAGGCTTCTTCACCGAATCCAACCATGTTGAATCCTTGGATCTTTCCTTAAACACAATAAAGTGCCGAACCTTGAGATCGAGCTTTTGATGCCAATTTCAAGTGCAAACATGAGAAAGGGGTTGAATTATGTTTGTCTAAGTTAAATTATTTTTGTTTGTTTATTCAAGAACTAGTTCGGGTTTGGTGATTTTACCTAAAATAGAGGCGATAGCAATTTGGCTTAAGTAATCAAAGGCAACAGTAAAGTAAAGAATGTAGAAGTAAAGTGACATAAGCATATTTATCCTATTTCACCACCAACTCGGTAGCCAAATCTAGTCCCTTCAATTAGAAGGGTTTAACCATTAATTCAAATCCTTGAATTACACAACACCTAACCCTACAAGTCAGTCTTCTCAAAACAACTTGATACGTACAGAATTTTTTTAGGCAAACAAACACCTTGGCTCTACAAGTCAAGTCTTCTCCATAAAACCTAAAAACCTAAAAAAGATTGTTACAAAACAACCTGAAGGAAACTACACCTTAACCCTACAAGTCAAGTCTTCTCAACACAACCTAAAAACCATATATTGCTTGAGGAACACTAAATCCAATGTCAGCCTGGGTTACACAAGTTAGGAACATATTGTGTTTTGCTTCTACTAAGCAGATTGTTACAATTGATTTCTCACACTAAAACACTTAAAAAATATTTCTTTGAGCATGTGCTTCTCTAGAAATTTGAGCTCTCAAAAGTTATTTCTGAATTGTATGGATTTATGAGTTTATGAGTTTGTACTTTCTTCATTAGCCTTAAGTATCTATTAATAGAATAGATTAGGGTCTCACTTTTGTCCTTGTAAAATCTGGGTCGTGTCTTTTTTGTGAACAAATGTCGAATGTATCTTCTTGTGAATAAATTATAAGTGTATATTCTTTTGAATAATTCTGAGTGTTTCTTCTGGTGAATAATTATGAGTGTACCTTCTTGTCAATAATTATGAGTATATCTTCTTGTGAACCTATTTTGAGCTTATCTTCTTGTGAGAAAATTGTGTGTATATCTTCTTGTGAACAATATTTTGACCAAATCTTCTTGTGAATAATATTTTGACCATGTTTTTGTTTGAACAATATTTTGACCATATCTTCTTGTGAACAATATTTTGGCCATATCTTCTTTTCACATTGGTCAAAGATTTCCTTCAATTATAATTCTGAATTGCATCTAATTTCAGATTGTGTTAAAAAATTATTCACATGAATCTACCTTCATACTCATGATTGATTGGAGTGGGAATGTATTCGGGCTTGTGCTTGAATGTTCAAAAAATTCTAATTCGGAAAGTCTTTTTTTTAGAATGAATTCTTTCAATCAAAGCCATTGACTTTCTTGTTGGAGTGAGATGTTGTGTTTCTTGGATAATAAAATTTAGAGGCAGAATTGCGTAACTTAGAGTTAATGATAGTTTGATATAAACTCTTTAGAGGCATGCTTCAAATTCAGTCTTCAAAGCTAATCTTCAGATCCAGTTATCAGAGGTAGTCTTCACACCCAAACTTCAGAGCCAAACATCAGAGGTAATCTTCGTAACCTTCAGAGCATGTTGCTTTCAGAGGCATATGTTTAGATGTAGATGTGTATGTTTTTGTGTTCCTTTGATCTCATCCTTTGTTCACTTCCTCTGGTGACTTCCTCTAATACCTTCCACTAATTTTCTTGTTCTAATTATTGTACACTTAATGAAGTCATTAGTCCAAACAAATGGTTCTCATAAAAAATATATTTGTTAACATCAAAATCACAAGAGGAAAACCAACTTGGTTCCAACACTTTCTCCATCAACTACTTTTATGATATATCCATCATATATTTCTCTCCCTCTTTTGGAATCTGTCAAAAAGGTTGGGGAATAAAAGAAAATATGAAGTACAATTGTTGGGAGCAATAGTATGAATATATTGTTCATAGAAATCATGTGATTGATATATGCATTCATAAATTAAACTTGTCAAGTTTGCGTTTAACATCAAAGAACATAGCATGTATGATGATCAATAATCATTCTACTCAACAATGCAATCAAGATATGGACAATGAAACAAAAGCAATATGACATAATTACATGCAAACATATGCAAACATTTAATACACTCGAAAATCAATCAACAACTTTTGTTGCAAGAAAAAAATATTTTCAAATAACTCCACCTAAATATTAAGAAATGAATATCCTTTATTATTTTAATGTTTCCTAATACAAGTAAGATGCCTCTTTGCTTTTTGTCCTCTTTCACAAGAGACAACTTTTTAAATTGAACATGATCATGCTTATTGTTAGAAATGGATCCATTTTTCATTTTTAGAAATAGAGAAAGTGAGCGCATACAAGGAAGAAAAAAAAAGGAAGAGGAAAGTGACATCATGTCAAATATATAATTTCTTTCTTTTCAACATATTCTCATGCTAATAATGTTTGTATTTATTAAAAACTAATTTTTTTGAAATGGATCACAAATATGCCATAGTATTTGCTCACAATAAAAAATGTTTTTCACAAATTTTTTGCAGAATAAATTAACAATAAAGGACATGTTCAACCTTATTTTCATTAGTAAGTGTGTATGAGGATTTTTTATTGTTGGGCTTAAAATATATTAACAACTTGAGATCAGTTTTCACAAAAGAAGTATGCAATAAATAAGACTCATTTGCAAAGACATGTATTAATATGTCTCAAAATCCTCACATCAATTTTTGACTTCATTGCATGTAAATGTATCAAGATGATCATTCATCAATATTCGAGACAACATTTTTATGAAAAAACAAGTCAAATATTTTTTTTTAAGAACACAATGTGCATGCCATAATCTTTTTGGATTAGTTTTATGCATTGAAGCAAAAAGAGACACAAATCATTCTCATAAAGACCAAACATATATTCTCTTGTTGAAATCCTTCAAATATAAATCCTAAACAAGGATATATATTTAAAATATGTTGAAGAAGGATCTATTTGAAGGTGTAAACACGAGAAAGGGGGTTGAATTGTGTTTGCCAAACTTTGAATCTTTTCGTTGTTTTGTTGAATGTTGATGTGATTTACTTGATAAATAAATAATCAGACTTAGCAGCGGAAAATAACAGCATAAGAACACAGCAATTTATCCTGATTCACCACTAACTTGGCTACATCCAGTCCCTTCATCCTGAAGGCTTTAATTCACTAATTCAAAACTTTTGAATTACAGCACCTGACCCTCCAAGCCAGTCTTCTCAAACAGTCTGACAACCCCAGACTTTAGAGGAACGAAAATAACACCTTGACTCTACAAGTCAAGTCTTCTCCTACCAAATTGACAACCCAATATTGAAGAAGGAATCTACACCACTATCAGGTTTGATAACAAGGGTTGGAACTCTGCAAATTTGCTTCTGGAAAGCTGATTGCTGCACTGATTCTTGGACACCTTTGTTGCTTCTGGAAAGCAGATTGTTGCACTGAATTTCTCTCTTGAAAACACTTAGAAAATATTGCTTTTGCACTCAAGTGATTCTGTCTTTTGAACTCTCGATTTTGTGTTGAATATGAAGCTTGAGTTCTTGTGTTTTTCGATGCTTGATGATGCTGCCTGAAGCCTCCTTTTATAGCTTCAAATAGGGCTTTGTCCAAGCTTAAATTCGAAATAAATCTTGCTCAGATTTCCTTTGAAAATTCTGTTGGCCAATCCTGTTTCACTTAAATTAAAATCGTATCTTTTTAGCTACAGATTGCACTTGAAAATTCTGTTGACCAATCTTGTTTCTTTTAATTTCAAACCATATCTTTTTAAGCTTCAGATTGCATTCGAATTTCTTCAACTCTTTAGTGATTTTTGAATCAAATCTCCTTAATACTTTGATCAAATTTCTATCAAAATTCTATCAAGTCTTCTTCGAATTTTAATCAAGTCTTCACTGATTTGCATCATGATTTAAATTCTGGACCGTATGATCTTCTGATCTCGACCAACTCTGGACCATGTAATTTGATCCGTACCATTATGTGATCCTCTGATCTCGACCAACCCTGGACCATGTGATCTGATCTGTACCATTTTGTGATCTTCTGATTTCGACCAATTTTGGACCATGTGATCTGATTTGTACCATTGATCTTATGATCTGGACCTTTTATCTTCTGATCTGGAACATTGATCTTTTGCTCTGGACATTTATCCTCTGATCTGGACAAAGTTTGTACTAAGTCTTATGTTCTAGACAATAATATCTTCTGATCTAGACCAAGTCTGGACCATGTTTTATGTTTTGGACCATGCTATCTTCTGGTATAGACTAAGTCCTTTGTTCTGAACCATGCATGTTCTGGTCTAGAATAAGTCTGGATTAAGTTTGGACCAAGTCTGGATTAAGTGTGGACCAAGTCTGGACTGAGTCTTATGTTCACGACCATGCTATCTTCTGGTCAGGACTAAGTCTGGACCAAGTCTAACTTATGTTTCCTTCTGGTCTGGAACAGGTCTCCCTCTGACAAGCTTCCTTCTGGTCTGGACCAAGTCTCCTTCTGGACTCTGCTTCCTTCTTATATGGGCCAAGAAATATATCCTCTGATGATGTTATTGTTTCTTTCTTGTGATGATATCCTCTTATGTTTGCGTTTGATGACATCCTCTGGTATCCTCTTGAGGTATCCTCTGGTGACATCATATGGTATCCTCTGGTGACATCCTCTGGATGTTTCCTCTGATATCCTCTGGATGTATCCTCTGATTTTTTCTTCTAAGTCAAAATATGATTTTCATAAAATACTTTTGTTAACATCAAAACTTTAATTGAAAGAACCAACTTGGTTCCAACACTATTTTATAAGCCACATTATAATCTCAATTTTTTTTTTGAAAAGGCATATTCAAAATATTATACTTAAGCATCAAGCAATGTATAGGCTACTCAATACATGCAAAACAATTGGAGAACATAAAGAGGTGAATTTGCACAAAATGATGTTAATTCATTTAAAAATTAACATAATAATTTGAAAGATGTTATTGTGCAGAGTGTGAAAATATCATTCTATGAATTATACTTGACAAACCCTTTGTCTAATCATTAAAGACACTAATTTATTTTAAGTGTCTTTATAACAAGGACAATAATTTTGAACATCAAGATAGATTTTCACACTTGTTTACACCATCATGAAAAGTGTAGGAACAAAGAGTGAAAACATGTTGAATTTAGGATATGAATTAGGTATATGCATGTACAAGTAATGACAAAGAGTGATGTAATCAATTAAACTTTAATTTGTACTTGCATCAAAAATAGTTTGCATTCTTAATTTTAAGAGCATCCAATCAATCACATAATGTGACACCCAAAAACTCAAAATAATATATATAACAATTTATACTAGATTTTTTTCACCAAAATTCGCAGCGGATAAAGAAAATATGTCTCCAAGGAAATAAAATTACATTTTTTATAACTAATTTAGGATATCATGTTTCTCTAAATACACATGTAACAATTCAACTTTGTTCCTCAATTAAAACAGTGCATCTCAATGAACTTGACTTAACTATAATTTCTTAATTTAATTTCAAAAACTTACTAGTACTTATAAGGTTTTCATACAAAAAGTCGTTTCTAATAAAAAAATAAACAGTAAAATACAATTTACAACTCTTATTCTCGGTATCACCTATCAAAGCGGGGTTTCTCCCAAACTTGAACTTCAAGACTTATTTACCTGTAATAATGGCGATATCACAAACGTAGGGCCAAGCCAGTCAAACACAAATAACGAAAGAGATGAGTTTTGAAATCATGTTAATAGTATAATATAAATAAGAAAAATACGCAATTAATCGTAAATAAACTGTATCGCTACACAAACATTCTTCAAGGAAAAACATCACATTATAAAGTCAAAAACACTCAAGGAAAATCAGTACATTTCACTATAACATCAAATCATCTGAGAGAAATTATTATCGCTCACATTACACATTAATTACAATGAAACAATCACTAAAAATGCAATGTTACGCATGATGTAACACCTCGAGTTTAAAATACAGCGCAAGTGTATTTTTTTTTCAATAAATAATTAAAATGAGTTTTCCAAAATTAATGTCAAGGGAATTAAAATAAAATTTTCATCAGTTCATTTCAAAAGAGAACACCCGGCCTGTGGCCACTAAATAGCATCAGAGTGCAGAATAATACAGCGGAAAAGTCATACATTAATTCCCAAAATAAAATTACATTTCCCAACTTAAAATCCTAGACATCAAGTCTAACTAATCATGCACTAAGCTACAGTAGCACGGTCTCACCGTATCCTCTACAAGTCTCGTCTTCAGCCAGTTGTCCGCCCCGTTGCGTTGTCCACGAATACGCCGTACGTGAAAAATCAGGGAAAACTAACGACGTTACCGTCGTTAGTGTAACCGTCGGTGGGACGGGTTCGAGTATCATCTGAGGGCAAAGCCCAATTTCCGCAATAATAGTAAAGGGTCACCGACCGAAATTAACAAATAATCACATAGCATATATTTCACAGCAACAAATACACCCATGGCATATCATATAACAATGATGAGAAAAAGATGCTCATTTTGAAATTTCATGACATGTATGCCTTTTCAAAACAGCAATCAATTAACATGGAAAAATATGTCATAAGTACAGCCAATACTTCAGCAATCATAATCATTTATCAAAAATTCAGATTTGAAAAAGTACTTATACACACAACAATTTCCAATCATTAACATATGCCCAAATCGTGACCCACCGGTCAATCACCCCGATGCAATATGTTTATGCTCATGTATACAATTTCTTGGAATCACCAAGGTGCAGTCGCTCAACAGACCAGCACAATTTATATGTATGATAGACTTTAACGGCCCTCAAGACCATGGTGCAATCGCTCAACAGATCAGCACCAGTGCAGTCGCTCAACAGACCAGCACGTTTCACATATTTGAATGGACCACCACGAACACGCGGCCATTCCGCAGCCCGGATAGAATGGACCACCACGAACACGCGGCCACTCTACAACCCATCACGGTTACTACATTCACGTGTATTAGCCTCTCACAGGCCAAATACACAGAAGTTAAATCCTCGCACGGATAGAATGGACCACCACCAACACGCGGCCATTCTGTAGCCCACTACTGTGGTTACTACTTAACTTCGCGGCCCATCACGGTCACCGCATTACTCTGTGGCCCATCGCGGTCACCACCTGACTATGAAATGCATGAACATGCAATGTTTTCTCTTCACTGAAAATAGTATGCGAAAAAAATCAGAAACACTCAGCCTTTCCAGCATTTCCCCCCAGAACATCTCAACACAATTAACTTCATCATCAACACAACAATGATTAAACATTTAAGCAATCATTATCACTTTACATTATCTCAAAATTCCATTCTGAATTATCATAACTCTTTCCTCAACTCTCTAAAATTCATAAAACAGTGTTTAAAATTGAGATTTCTGGAAAATACGAATCTGTATTCGAATACAGCCTCTCTGTATTCGAATACAGGAGCCAAAACAGTGCAGAATTAACACTCTGTATTCGACTACAGCCCCCCTGGTATTCGAATACAGAGGCAGTCTCAGTGCAGAAATCAACATTTTTCACTACATCAGTAAAGTCCCAAAATCTTCATCACCCCCACTTCAAACTATCACAAAAAATTCCATTTTAAATCGTCATAAACCTTCCCAATACTCCCCAACACGTAGGGTTCACAAAACAATGTTGAAAAACGTGGAATTTCTGAAAACCCGAATCTGTATTCGAATACAGATCCCTTGTATTCGAATACAGAAGCTGAAACTATAATTTCAACATTCTGTATTTAAATACACCATGTCTGTAGTCGAATACTGAAGCCAAAAAAAGAACCAGAATGATCAACATCAGAACATCAAAAACAGAACCAGAATCAGAATCATCAACACCAGAACATCAGAAAACAGAATCAGAATCAGAATGATTAACACCAGAATCATCAAAAGCAAAACAGAATGATTCACATTAGAATCATCAGAAGCAAAACAGAATGATTCACACCAGAATCATCAGAAGCAAATTAGAATGATTCACACCAGAATCATCAGAAGCAAAACAGAATGATTCACACCAGAATCATCAGAAGCAAAACAGAATGATTCACACCAGAATCATCAGAAGCAAAACAGAACGATTCACACCAGAATCATCAGAAGCAAAACAGAAGGATTCACACCAGAATCATCATAAGCAAAACAGAACGATTCACACCAGAATCATCAGAAGCAAAACAGAACGAATCACACGAGAATCATCAGAAGCAAAACAGAATGATTCACACCAGAATCATCAGAAGCAAAACAGAATGATTCACACCAAAATCATTATAAGCAAAACAGAATGATTCACACCAGAATCATCAGAAGCAAAACATAATGATTCACACGAGAATCATCAGAAGCAAAACAGAATGATTCACACCAGAATCATCAGAAGCAAAACAGAGTGATTCACACCAGAATTATCAGAAGCAAAACAGAATGATTCACACCAAAATCATCAGAAGCAAAACAGAAGGATTCACACCAGAATCATCAGAAGCAAAACAGAAGGATTCACACCAGAATCATCAGAAGTAAAATAGAACTATTCACACCACAATCATCAGAAGCAAAACAGAATGATTCACACCAGAATCATCTGAAGCAAAACAGAATGATTCACACTAGAATCATTAGAAGCAGAAATAGAAACAGAATGACATTAATACATTCAGTCAAACAGAAATCATCACATAGCATCAAAACACCATCAGTAAGCATTTTTGCATTTTTTGCAAAACAGTTTTATGAACATGCATTTTGATCAACTTTAAAATAACATGCAAAACATTTTTCAGCTTTCCCACATAAGCAAAACAGCATGTTATATCAGCAAAAACAGCCAACATCACAAAATCATCAACCTCAACAGAATGCATTTCTCATTCTTCAAAATGAATGCAAAACAGTTTTTCTTCAAAAACAGAAATGGAACAACGTGCATGTCATAACAATATGCATTTACAGCCCTAATGCAACTAGAAAGTGGAAGGTGCCCTTACCCTTGTTGCGTTTTCTGCTTCTGCTCACGTTTATGCGTCAAAAATGGCGAAACTCCCGCCTGCGTTTGCTGCTACGAAACTGGGTTCTTTAGCTCTGTAATGATATGGGGAACAACTTTTGTACTGGGGGTTTGGTGTTTCGGTGCTTGGATTTCCAAGTAATGACACTTTTGAGGAATTCTCTTTTTCCTTTCTTTTGAAATCGTGAACTGGTAAGTAGAACAGAATGGGAGAGAAGGGTACTGTTACATGCAGTATGGAGAAGAGAAAGGTTTTTGCCTTTGCTCTATCCTTTGCAGTCCATATATAGGCACCTCCATGTGCCACCTCATCACAATTAATGTTAAAATATTGCTGGATCCTCCAGCACTTAAACGTTTTGCAATTAGCCGCTAATCCTTAATTAACTGTCCGATTAATTTAATTACTCGTAATTAAATTAATTTATTCTTCATCCAATAATTTTAATTCATCTTCCAAAATAAATATTTATATATATATATATATATATATATATATATTCACTCAAAACATACATATATTAAATATTTTACAAATATCCCCAAAATACCCTTAATATTAATTCCAAAATTAATATTAAATTTAAGGGTCTTACACATGAGCTTAGACTCTACATCACAATGTGGTACCATATAACTCTGAATACTTGAATAGGAGGCTTGATACTATGCCACTGCCCGAGTGGACGGACAATTCAAATTGAAATTGTCCTCATAGATCCCCTTAATTCAACCCGAGACACATATATGCGATAATCGAGGTAAACGTGTGTTGTGTGGTAGCTCCCGACATTTGGAGTGCTACCTCCAAGTCACCTAGGAATTCCCCACCTGGATACCTCCAAGGTCTAACAATCTTGCCTTAAGGCTCAACAGTAGACCGCCACGATCAAGCTCAATTCTGTTGTACTTCCCCAAAATCAATAGGCTTGTCAGGCCTTATCTATATGATGACAATAATCTGCACTTCAAAAATTCTCAATATTTATTTTCTCCCCTTGTTGGCCTATGATACTCCATTAAGACCTTCATCTCAAACACAAATTGGAATCGCTACTATTTTATCAACTATGGGGTTATTTCAATATTCTCATCACAAATTCATAACATCATTATCATTAATCATATCTCTTCACATAAAGTCATCAAAATTTTATAGCATCACTATCATCAATCATACATCATGACATAAACTTATCAAAATGCATCCACCTTTTATAATCACATCACATAAATCCGTCTATTCAATCATATACATAAAATTCATTCGACACCCAATATCACAACAATATCAAATACCACACATTTAACGAAATTAAATCAATCAACACCTTATAAATATTTCTATTCCACATTTTATTCTCACAATTTCCATATTTGCACATTAATTAATTTATCCCTCAAAGGGCTACTGGCGTATATAGCGAGCCCCAGATGAATAGTTAGGAAATACGATTTTCCCGTTCATCTCAGAATATATTATACTCATGAATTCAAACACTCTCTCACCCCTTACCTTATTTTGACGCTTTCACACAAGAATGTAATTCCACAAGCAAACAGCCTTTGTCCTTTGACTCTTTGTCCTTCAATCGATATAACTCGACAATTTATGGGTAAACGTTAAAAATAAATTATGAGAAGACACTCTAAAAACTAAATTTTGAAATTCGATAAAGGAAACAAACAATAAATTAGAAAACCAATCAGTGGGTAATATAGCCACTTTTCACACGATCTTTTTGGCATTGGTTTTGCTCAAATCAAACTTACAATAAAGAAGAACGGTGCAAAATAACGAATTCCTCCAACGGAAAAGTCATGTATTTTAGAGAGAAATTGGGATGGTTAAAAATTTGGGAAAGTGTGTTTAATTGACTAGCTAAATGAATGAAACAACATACTACTGAAATTTGGACGAAAACATAGAAAGTTTTCTAGAACAATTATCGATCATCGGTGTCGAACGATAGACTTGTTGTTGGTTTCCTCTAGCTTTTACGACGGCTGCTGAAGCTCCCTTTCTTATTATTTTATTTTATTAATACAATTAGGAATTTAAATCCTTTACACACATGGGCCAAGCCCATTAGTCTCCTTTTTTATTTTATGTTTTACTATTACTATTTTTATTTTGCTAAATCAAAATAATAACTATTTAACCTCATTTTTTAATACTCCTCCTACCACCATTTAATTTTCATAACATTACAAATATTTTAGAACTAATATATTATAAAATATAGTAATTAAAGTAACTAATCTTTTAAAAATATATTAGTAATTAGGGGTGTATGCGGGTTGGGTTGGGCGGGTTTTGACAAAATCCGATACCCGACCTGATCGATTATCTTTGAGTTGGGTTAAAGTTCTAAACCCGTATATTTTCATTTAACCCGACCCGACCCGACCAAGAACGGGGTGAGTTGGGTGAGCGGTTTGGCCAGTCGACTCGCGCCCATGTACACACTTACTTGTTATATATCAATTTTTATTTAAAAAAATTATAACTCAAATGTCACGACCACCCCTATGTCCCAAAGAAGCTCTGCCACTTAATCTATCATAATTTTTTAATAGTAGTACTTCATTTATTTATTTTTAAAATACTTACTATTTTCAAATAAAATAAAATAAAAAAGTGTTTAATAGATTTAAATGTAAAAAATTTAAACTAAATTCATCATAAGCATAAGCTTTTGCATAAACATCATTTTTGCTCACAAATAGTATTTAACACAAATGAATAGTATTTAATTCAAAAAATTTGTATTTAACAAATGTAAAAAATTTAAACTAAATTCATCATAAACATAAGCTTTGAATTCACACATTCATTATGCAAAACTATAACAAAATATAACATTTCAATAAATAGTATTTAACTAAAAAATTATATTATTTTTTGAAAGAGATAATTTAAAAATTAGATACGAATTTGATGAGTAGGCATATACGAGATTATAAGGCCAAAACAAATTATCAGTTATGAACACCTGCAATTGGGTTGCTGGACTGCCAAACAAAATTAAAAAATATATATATATAACTAGTTACCTGGTCGGGTCGACAGGTTCAAATTGTTGAACCCATTACCCAAACCAAATATAAGCGGGTTTCAACGGATTGCGTCGGGTCGGACCCGAAAGTGACTAGGTACGAGTAAAAATCAGGTTGAGTTGGATTGGGTAATCAGGTTGGCGGGTCGATCCGTGCCCATCTACACCCCTATTAGTAATAACTAAAATTCTCATACTCATAATTATTACCCGAGTTATTAAATTATTATTTTTAAAGATACTTACATCAAAATACTATCATCTTTAATTATAATATCAACAATTTACATTAATTATTAAATCATAATTCCATAACAAGTATATAAAAACAAAGAAAATCAAACACAATATTATTACTATCCCAAGATAATTATTTTTAAAATAAATAATTAAAATAAGATATAGAAATAATTAAATATAATTAAGTTCACATTTAATATTAGTCAAACGTGCAAGAAAATATCACGTTAATTACCAACTCGCATATACACATAAAATAACTTAAAATTATTCTCTAAAATATTTACACTAAAAATACTATTATTTTAGAAAAATAAATAAAATAATAAAATATAATATTTTCTATTTATATTATTTATTTCGTCAAATATGTACAAGATTATCATATCATAGAAATTACACATATAAAGAAAATTAATCAATATATATTCTAAATGTTGACACCTAATTTTGTCCGCTTTATTTAGACATTTTTATATAAAAAAATATAACATTATATAAAAAAAATGAGAAAAATATAATAAATACAAATAAAAATAAATAATTAGACTATAAACTTTATACAATCATGATTGTTTTTGGTTCTTATTTGTCTCTGATTCCTGTTAAGGCGTTCACTCTTTTCTAAAACAAAAAAAAAGTACATAATCGAATAAAAAGAAATTGAAAGGAAATGGATTGATGATAATAAAAATTAGTATAATGGTGACCATTTGAATGAAAAGAAACCGAAAACAAATTGATGAATAGTAATAAAAATCAGCATAATGGTGACCATTTGAATGAAAAGAAACCGAAAACAAATTGATGAATAGTAATTGGTAATCAATCCACAATTATTTCTTTGTCTTTTGAAACCTTCAACTCGAAAGTCTATAAATAGTCTACACCATGAGTAGAAAAGAGGAGGAGCACGAATGAAAAAAAAACAGAGAGAATAAGAGGCAAAAATAAGGAGGAGTAAACAATTGAAACTTTGATAAAGTCAGTCTAGAAAAAACCAATTGAGCAGTAAGGTATCAATGTTCTTATCCTCCTCTTATTTTTATTATTGCTTCAATTTAATAAAATAAAAACGCAGTTTAGTTTTTCTAAACTTTCATGTTTCTAATCTATTGTACTTGTTCCTAAAATTGTTATGCAACATAGATACTAAAAAAAATATATAAATAATTTATGTTTATAAACCAATCACAAAGTAAAACAAACTTCACCCCATTATAATATAACACAAAACTAACATCATGGTTTAGAATTAATAGTCACCGCCGCCGGATGAAATTCATCCTCGCTCGCCGCGCCGCATCAATCACCCCAACCGCCGGTGGCCTTTGTATTGTGACAGATCTGACAACGCAGACGCAAATCCTTTAATAGGCTACTTCACCGTCGCGTCCATCTGTTTCGTGCACATACCACCGCGTTACTGTTGTTTTATAACAAAAAAAAATCAATTTTTCTTTATTTTAAAACCAAAAAATACAAAAACAAAAATACAATTTGTGAATAGACATCTCACATTCTTTTGGTTATTATTATTATTATTACTATTATTATTATTACATTTTTACTTTTAGATACGTATATAACAATAACTATATTAAAACAATAGTTAAAATAGAGTAGTAATAAAATAAATAACATATTAATATTTTCTACCCAATAACTACATGTGTTTTGATTTCTTTATTGCACCTCAGGATACGTAGGAGCAAGGTTTTTTCCTTGCCAAACCAAATTATAAAAAAAAAAATATTTTTATTTCTTTTATTAATGTAAATAATTTATTTTCCTTTTTATTATTCTTTTAGGGGGTAAAATAAATAATTAAATAAATTTGTATACAATTAATTATAGGGTAACCATTTCAACGGACGATGTAGGATAATATCACTTTCTCTACTGATAATAGACTTCCGAATCCATTTTTTGGTTCAAAAACTTTATTTTAGGTTTTATCTAATTTTTCCTTTTTTAAAAAAAATAAAATTGGTGGCGACTCATTTTTCACGGACAAACCGGACGCGACAACTGACGACTTCACTGGGGATTTTTTGAGAGTCAAGTCCAACCTAATAATTCTATATAATTATTTATTTATTTTTATTTATATTATCCCTCTTATTTTTATTTGTTTTAATTATTTTAAATTGTTGTGATTTTATTTATTTTTGGTCATTTACATGCATTTATGGTAATTTGTTCTAATTGTGGTAATTGTTTTATTTTATTTATTTCTCTAAACACTACACTAACACGCGATTCACACACTTATGAGTGGGCTCTATACTCGGGCTGAGTGCAACCTAAGATAAGTTAGAGACTGTGTAATGATAATCTTCTAGATGTACATCTTGTTTGGTTGTCATGAAAGTCTCACCTAGAGTTAACCTTTTCTATAATATTTCCATTTTAATAGTTTACCTATTAATTGGTTTAATATTTTAGAATTGAGTTGTGTGCTTTAGGAACCAATTTAGAACTATAGAGCCACCCATGGTGAAGGTTCACGTTAAAGACTATAGGACAATAAGAAAATAACCATTTAGGTCACATGCATATTTGAGAGAAAAAAAAAAACTAAACTACCTTTATATCATATTGCATCGCATAATCATGCATATTGCATCTTTTTTATTTCATTTTACGGCATTTTTTTAAAAAAAATCATTGCATATTAGGAGGTAGTAAATTTTTTTTTTACATAATCATTTCATTCACGTTTTTTACATTTCCATAACAATTTCCTTCATGAAAAAAAAATCAAAAAAAAGAAAGAAAAAAAGGAGTATCATGACACCCTTACCAGACATGTTCCCGAACTAAAATCATGGATGAATTGGAACATACAAAGATGATTTAAAAACTGAAAGACCTTATGGGTAAAAGCTTGGAAATCTTACAAACTTTTGATACCTGAAATCATGGGAATCCTTCATGAAAAAAAATATATCACGAAGAACTCATGTTTACCCCTTGATTTCATAAGTCTGACAATTTTCACCTTTTAGTCTACTTTTTTGTTATACTCTACCTCAAGTCACTTGCCCACAAAATTTGAACCTGGTAGCGATAAGATTCAACTTCATCATCCACCCCCTATTTCCAGGTCATGACTATACTTTCTTGGCTTTTCACCACAATAAACCTCTAGAACTTGGGTCGTCTATGTTGAACTTTCATCATTACTGCTTATTACTTTGATGCCATGAAAAATTTCATCAATCTAAAGAAAAATGTCAAATCTTGTATGAACTTTTAAGGACAATTGAAAAAAAATCGACTAAACATTATGTTGAAGACATTGACAATGTTGCATATAGTTTGAGTTTATCCAAGGGACAAAGTCAACAATGAAGATATTATCAACTTCTCTTGTGAATTTTAATTTGATTATGAAGCACTAATAATATTGCTAAGGATAAAGTCTTACGATTTCTTATTATATTGACACACTCTTGTTTCCTTAATATTATGAATATCAATAAATGCATTTTGTATTGTTTCCTTTTCCTTCTCACCCATCATATATTTCACAACTTCTTACCAAACATTATTTGTCTTTCTCTTCTTTAAACCATATATCAAGCATATTTGGAAGTAGTCCATTCATAAATAAGTTTGCTAAGATCTCATACATAATTTTAATCATGCTATTAATTCCACTGAATGTGAGAGCAATATAAATAAACTCCACTATTTGGATGAACCTCAATATGTTGCATGTAATTAACTTCACGTTAATCCCCTAGAAAAGTCACTTTATATTTATCATTATCTAAATGTGTTTTGAATATATCAATCATGTGGAGGAATTTGAAGATTGTACCATGGGTATTCTAGTTACCCTCAAATTGAAAGTAAAGATGTTGAAAGTACATGAGAGTTGAATGTAATCCTCAATCAGCTAAATCAATAATGGAAAAGCGGGGACAAGAAGATGATCATTTATATATACATATTAGACAAATGTCTAAAAAAAATTTGAAGTCATTTTCCATCATATCCCTCAATAATATAGTCATTTTCCATTTTCCATCATTTTCCATGATGTCGTTCAATGAAGAATAGTCACTCACAAGAATGAAAATCACGATTATCTTTCTTATTATCAAATGTATAAGAAAAGCTAGATGGAAAGTTCTCATACCAAATACTACCTCATAAATGTGGAATACCCTTCCTGAGTATTATACTATAACTGGGGCACCCCTTTGTTCCTTATTGTATAGAATAAAGGAAGTGCGACCCACTCAAACCAAAAACCCGTTATCAAGAGTAATGATCTGTGTTAACCGACTGAAGTCAATTCAAGAAAAATGTTTACTGCCTCATGTGAAGGACAATTATTTCAAAAGATCTTAAATGAAGAACATATGAACTTTGGAGCTTCAAAAGAAAGAATTAGTGCTCAAGAAGATTTTACATATCTAAAAGGACTAGCATGACAAGTGGACTCCCAACTATATGAGCCCCAATGAAAGAAAAATACATTTAAGTGTGGTTCTGATGCACACCAATATGGATCGAGTAGACTTATCACTACTTGCACACATTGATGCTTCAAAAAGTATTACATCCAAATGAAGACCCGCTAGGTTGAAAATCCAAAAGGACGACCTAGGCAAAAATTAGGGTATACAAAAATAAAATAATAATAATAAATACCCGCTAGGTTGAAAACCTAAAAGAACAACCTAGACAAAAATTAGGGTACAAAAAAATAAAAATAAATAGCCGCTAGGTTGAAAACCTGAAAGGGCAACCTAGGTAAAAATTAGGGTACAAAAATGAGTGAAGACCCACTAGGTTGAAAATCCAAAAAGACTTTCTAGATCAAAAACTCGAAGGGGGGACCTAGGCGAAAATGAATGAAGACATGTTGGGTAATAAACCCAGAAGAGCGACCTAGGCAAAAATTAGGGCAAAAAAAAATGAAGAAGTTCACTAGCTTGAGAATAAAAGAAAATGAGCAAATAATATGGTTTATGTAGATCAGATCAAAGTCGAAGCAGAATATATTCTGAAAGGTTGTGAAGATAAATTAGGGCAAATCATATCCTCCAAAGTGGATTAAAAACGTGATTAAAATTATGGCATGAGTTATTAACACACTTCTTTTATCAAATACTACTAACAAATTGGGTCATTTACCCGTACGAGATCGCTTTATCTTCTTTTCTTTCTATGAATCCTTTTTTTTTGTACCATAGATTTTCTCACTAAATATCATATTCTAAACCTTGCTTCACTAATTTCTTATGTTGTAAATCCTTTTATCAAAATGCATTTTTTTATGATAATCATATGTTGGGGCACAAAATATGTGAGTGTCAAGAGGCCAAAACTAGTATGATATCATTACATATAAGGCAGTGGCAACTGGAGATCAAGTCGAAGATGTTACAAAATCTCTTTAAAGATCAAAAGGACGATCACCACTATGTATTCAAAGTGGTGCACATATTTCATCCATGAATCCAATGACCATGTTTGTAAGGAGGTGAAAGAAAAAAAATAAAAAATTGTAAAAAAAATTTTGATTGAAAAAAAATATGAAAATGAAGGAAAATGTTCATTCATCAAATGCATTCATGACATTTCATATTTTCAATAGTGTATAAATTTAAAATCGGGACTACTGACCCGCACCCTCTAATTTAAAAGACGGGATGACTGACCCATACACTCTAATTTAAAGTCAGGATGATTGACCCACACCCTCTGATTTAAAAGCCAAGATGATTTCCCATTATCTCACATTGATATTCTGGTTGACAATGCGGTTGACCATTCGGTCTTCTCTTTTATGGATGGTTTCTCTGGGTATGATCAAATTAAAATGGCAGCCAAAGATATGGAAAGAACGACTTTCATTTTTGGTCTGAAGAATGCCGGGGCGACCTACCAAAGTTCTATAGTAACCTTATTCCATGACATAATACATAAAGCGGTAGAAGTTTATGTAGACGACATGATTGCTAAGTCACAAATAGAAGAAAAACATGTTATTGATCTAAATAAACTCTTCGAAAGACTTAGAAAAATTAAGCTAAAACTTAATCCCTCCAAGTGCACTTTCGGCATGAGGTCGGAAAAATCATAAGAACTTGTAGTTAGTTAAAAAAGAATAGAGGTCGCCCCGATAAGGTTCAGGCCATTTTAGAAATGCCTCCTCCAAGTACAGAAAGAGAAGTTGTGGTTTTCTTAGGCGACCCATCGCTTGAGGCAATACATGTTTTTCCATACGACTTGCTTGATATCCAAGATGAATCTGATCAAGTACATTTTTGAAAAAATCAGCTCTCACAGGGCGATTTGCTATCTGGCAGGTGATGTTATCAAAATATGATAATACCTATGTCACTAAGAAAGACATCAAATGGTGGATGATTATTAGTCAATGCAACGTGAATTCCCGGATGAAAACATCATGGTTTTGTTTGGAGAATGCAATAATGGAAAATGGACCCTATTGTTCGACGGGGCCTCAAACGTAATGGGACATAGGATTGAGGTTGTCTTAATATCTCACAAGAAAAGAAGTTCATACCTATCACAACACGCCAATGTTTTGATTCTACCAATAACATGACCGAATATAAAGCTTGTGCCTTGGGAATTTTGGCTTCTTTGGAATCAAAAGCAAACGTAATAGAAGTATATGGAGATTCAGCCTTAGTCATCAATCAGCTTAACCAAGAATCGAAAACCCGATATAAGAAGTTAACACCTTATTTTACCTACATATTGTCTTCACAATTTGACAAAATCACCTTTCATCGTGTCCCTCGAGAAAACAATCAATTGGCTGATGCTTTGGCTACTTTATCCTCGATGTTCCAAATAAGTTGAAACGATGAAATCCTGCCCATTAAAATGGAGAGTCGGGATCATCCTGCCTACTGTCACGTAATGGCAGAATAAACTATTGGGAAACCTTGGTATCACGACATCAAATAGTATTTTATAAATAAAGAGTATCCTTCCGAAATATCAGAGAATGAGAAAAAGACTCTGAGACAGTTAGCCGCAAGCTTTTCTTGAACAAAAACATTTTTGTGTAAAAGGAATCATGATATGGTACTCCCAAGTGTGTTGATTTTGAATGAGGAAAAATAAAATCTCACATTGAAAAAATTTGCTTTGATTATGTAAATAAATGCCATAAGTGTCAAATATATGCTAACAATATCCACAGCCCACCAATGCCCTTGAACACCCTTACAGCGCCTTGGTCGTTCTCAATGTGGGGCATAGACGTCATCGGAATGATTGAAATGAAAACATCAAACGGACATCGCTTCATCTTGGTGGCAATCGATTACGTTACCAAATGGGTAAAGGCCGCTTCGTACGCCAACGTAACCAAAAATGTGGTGGTCAAATTCATAAAAAGGGAGTTAATACACCGTTACGGCCTACCAAGCAAGATCATTATTGAAAATACCACAAATCTGAATGACCAAATGGTTGATAAATTGTGTGCCACCTTTAAAATTTAACACCACAACTCATCCTCGTACAGACCGAAAATGAATGGCACACTTGAAGCAGCAAATAAAAATATCAAATAAATTATTCAAAAAATGGTTGTAACATACAAATATTGGCATGAGATGTTGCCCTTTGCACTACACACGTATCGTACTTCGATACGCATTTCAACTGGGGCAACCCCTTTTTCCCTAGTATATGGGATCGAGGCTGTGCTACCCATTGAAGTAGAAATTCCTTCGCTAAGAGTATTAATGGAAGCCAAACTAGATGAGTTGGAATGGGTGCAAACCCGTTTCGATCAATTGAATTTAATTGAAGAAAAAAGGTTGGCGGCCTTATGCCATGGACAATTATACCAGAAAAGACTAAAAAAAGCGTACGAGAAAAAAATGCGTCCTCGAGAATTCCGGGAATGAGACTTGGTGCTAAAACATATCTTACCCTTTTAGAAGGATTATCGTGGGATATGGACCCCCAACTATAAGGGCCCATATGTCATAAAGAAAGCTTTCTCAGGTGGAGCTTTGATCCTCACAAATATGGATGGAAAAGATTTAGTCCTCCCTATAAACTCAACGCCGTTAAAAAAGTATTATACTTAAATAAAATACCCGCTAGGTTGAAAACCTGAAAGGGCAACTTAGGCAAAAATTAGGGTACAAAAAAATAATAAAATACCCGTTAGGTTGAAAACTTGAAAAGGCAACCTAGGCAAAAATTAAGGTACAAATAATAATAAAATACCCGTTAGGTTGAAAACCTGAAAGGGCAACCTAGGCAAAAATTAGGGTACAAAAAAATAATAATAAAATACCCGTTAGGTTGAAAACATGAAAGGACAACCTAGACAAAAATTACGGTACACAAAAATAATAAAATACCCGCTAGGTTGAAAACCTGAAAGTGCAACCTAGGCAAAAATTAGGGTACAAATAGTAATAAATACCCGCTAGGTTGAAAACTGAAATGGAAAACCTAGGCAAAAATTAGGGTACAAAAAATAGTAATAAATACCTGCTAGGTTGAAAACCTGAAATGGGCAATCTAGGCAAAATTAGGGTACAGACAAAAAAATAGTAATAAATACCTGCTGGGTTGAAAACCTGAAAGGGCAACCTAGGAGAAGAAGAAAAACAACAAAAACAAAAAATATATACTCAAAAGGACAGGATCAACGATATGGATCGGACTATGGCACGAGAAGTTAGTACAGTCTACCTTTGAATTACTAATAACCAAGCTGGGTCTTCCACCCATTTCTTTTGTCTACCTTTGAATTACTAGTAACCAAGTCGGGTCTTCCACCCATTTCTTTTGTTTTATCTTATGTATATTCTTTTTTACGATGTATATTGAACCACAATATATTGATATATACTTTTATCATCTTTGTAATTTAACCATATATCCCAAATGCATCTTATGGTTATCATGTACTGGAAAGTAAAACATATACCATACCTCGATATAATGAATTGCGATAAAGTCATAGTAGAGTTTGTTTAGGGTACAAGACAGACGACAACATGAGATCTAGCTTAAGATCACAACAAAAATTCTTCAAAAAAAAAAAGAGAAGACAAAAGAGAGATAAACGATATTAAGTTCAAGAAAAATGTATAAGTGCCCTTCTCATCCATGGTTTGAATGATCGTGTCCAATAAAAAAAATAATAAAAACAAACATATTCATTCATTCATTCATTTATTCATGACATTTCATAAATTTAAAGCCGAGAAATGACCCACATGTTGAAGCTGGGAAAACGACTCGCACTCAAAGCCTAGAAAACGATCCGCATGTTAAAGTCGGGAAAACGACTCGCACCCAAAGCCAAGAAAACGACCCGCATGTTGAAGCCGGAAAAACGACTCGCACCCAAAGTCGAGAAAACAACCTGCATGTTGAAGCCGGGAAAACGACTCGCACCCAAAGCCGAGAAAACGACCCGCATGTTGAAGCCGGGAAAACGACTCGCACCCAAAGCCGAGAAAACGACCCACAAGTT
>JBBPBO010000001.1:34334149-34521200 GCA_037974295.1 Cicer cuneatum
CGGGAAAACGACTCGCACCCAAAGCCGAGAAAACGACCCGCATGTTAAAGCCGGGAAAACGACTCGCACCCAAAGCCAAGAAAACGACCCGCATGTTGAAGCGGGGAAAACGAATCCCACCCAAAGCCGAGAAAATGACCCGCATGTTGAAGCCGAGAAAACGACTCGCACCCAAAGCCGAGAAAACGACCCGCATGTTAAAGCCGGGAAAACAACTCGCACCCAAAGACGAGAAAACGACTCGCATGTTGAAGCCGGGAAAACGACTTGCACCTTTCTACAAAAGTTCTTTCCGGACAAAATTAGAGTCGTCATCTTTACTTATCTTTACTTTGATTCTCAAGTAAATTCTAAGTAAAGAGGGGCAGCTTTTGACACCTAATTTTGTCCACTTTATTTATACATTTTTATATAAAAAAATAATGATATTATATATAAAAAAATGAGAAAAATATAATAAATAAAAATAAATAATTAGACTATAAATTTTATACAATCATGAGTGTTTTTGGTTCTTATTTGTCTCTGATTCCTGTTCAGGCGTTCACTCTTTTCTAAAACAAAAAAAAAGGTACATAATCGAATAAAAAGAAATTGAAATGAAATGGATTGATGACAATAAAAATTAGTATAATGGTGACCATTTGAATGAAAAGAAACCGAAAACAAATTGATGAATAGTAATAAAAATCAGTATAATGGTGACCATTTGAATGAAAAGAAACCGAAAACAAATTGATGAATAGTAATAAAAATCAACATAATGGTGACCATTTGAATGAAAAGAAACCGAAAACAAATTGATGAATAGTAATTGGTAATCAATCCACAATTATTTATTTGTGTTTTGTAATCTTCAACCTGAAAATCTATAAATAGTCTACACCATGAGTAGAAAAGAGGATGAGCACGATTGAAAAAAAAACAGAGAGAATAAGAGGCAAAAATATGGAGAAGTAGACAATTGAAACTTTGATAAAGTCAGTTTAGCAAAAACCAATTGAGCAGTAAGGTATCAATGTTCTTATCCTCCTCTTATTTTCTTTTTATTATTGCTTCAATTTAATAAAATAAAAACGCAATTTAGTTTTTCTAAACTTTCATTTTTTTAATCTATTGTACTTGTTCCTTAAATTGTTATGCAACATAGATACTAAAAAAAATATATAAATAATTTATGTTTATAAACCCATCACAAAGTAAAACAAACTTCACCCCATTATAACATAACACAAAACTGACATCATGATTTATCAACTAACTCAAAAAAAATCATAACAACGAATAAATAATATTTTTTTCTTTTTGTTTGGTTTAGAATTAATAGTCACCGCCGCCGGATGAAATTCATCCTCGCTCGCCGCGCCGCATCAATCACCCCAACTGCCGGTGGCCTTTGTATCGTGATAGATCTGACAACGCACAAGCAAATCCTTTAACAGGCAGCTTCACCGTCGCGTCCATCTGTTTTGGGCACATACCACCGTGTTACCGTTGTTTTCTAACAAAAAAATAAATTTTTCTTTATTTTAAAATCAAAAAATACTAAAACAAAAATACAATTTGTGAATAGACATCTCACATTTTTTTGGTTATTATTATTGTTATTATTATTATTACTATTATTATTATTATTACATTTTTACTTTTAGATATGTATATAATAATAACTATATTAAAACAATAGTTAAAATAGAGTAGTAATAAAATTAAATAACACATAAATATTTTCTACCCAAGAACTACGTGTGTTTCGATTTCCCTATTGCACCTGGGGATTCGTAGGTGCAAGGTTTTTTCCTTGTCAAACCAAATTATAAAAAAAATATTTTTCTTTCTTTTATTAATGTAAATAATTTATTTTCCTTTTTATAATTCTTTTAGGGGGTAAAATAAATAATTAAATAAATAAATAATTTGTATACAATTAATTATAGGGTAACCGTTTCAACGGACGATGTAGGATAATATTACTTTCTCTACTCGTAATAGACTCCCGAATCCATTTTTTGGTTGAAAAACTTTATTTTAGGTTTTATCTAATTTTTCCTTTTTTTTTAAAAATAAAATTGGTAGCGACTCATTTTTCGCGGACAAACCGAACGCGACACTAAAATAACTTTAACACCAAATTAATTATTTAAAATTCTATTTCATTAATAAAATAGTTTGTTATAAAATTTGGGGTGTTACACATAATATCATTGCAAAAAAATATTCATACTTACCATGATGCAAATATCATAAGAATTGAGATTGAGTGTACCTCCTTTAGTGTTCTTTCTCACTTGAGGTTCAACGACAAGAAATCTTTGTATATTTATTAGCTTCTCTTCATGCTCATTCTTTATCTTGATTGATGGTCGAAATTAGATAATTTAGCTTTTGTTGTTGAGAGAGTTCCTCCATTATGATATTATATCAAGATTGTTCTATTTTGGCTTCATTTATTGATTTTTGGTTATGTTTGAGAAATAGTAACCACATTGTTGTCATATTTTTGCAATATCAATCAAGTTCTTATTCCAGCATGGTGTCTTCCAATAATTTGATCTTAAGGAGATATTTCGGAGGAAAGGTCAACAGAGAGGTAGGTGTAGCAGTGCCAAAAGAAAATGGTTCAAACTCATTTTGAAGTTGTTGATGTTCTTCAATCATATCATAGTGATAGTGACATTAGTTTTGATTGGATGAAACATATTCACTGTCAAGAACGTTTTTCCTTTGTGGAAACTGTTATGTTCTTATGGATAATGTTCTAGTATTGCTTCTAGAATGAAGGCATGAACCTTTTTGCTTAATTTAATCCTTCTCCCAAATCTTTTTTGTTTTGCCACTCCATGATCACACTTTGGAGTTTTTGTGGATGATGTTTATACATTACAAACTTTGTGATTTATCCAAATTTAACATTATAGTTATTTTTCTTCATCATCCTATATTTCATCCTGAAAATCAACATATTCATCAAACATAATATGCATAATTTCATTTACAATTTGGGCCTTGATATTTTATATTCTATAGTATTTATAGAATGTATTGTATTCAGAAAATATGTTTTGATGACGTTTTAAATCAAATTTGCCCATACTTTATTTATCATCCAAAACATAGTAATGACATTCAAAAATGTGAAAGTATGATATGTTTTGCTTTGTATTTTCAAAAATTCATATGAAGATATGTTCAATACATTTTTTAATAGAGTCAAGATTAAAAACATGACACACAATTTTTATGACTTCTCCCCAAAATTATTTTTCAACACTTGATTCATTTAAAATTGTTCTAGCCATCTCTTGTAATTAATTTTTAGAAAACAACTCCATATAGTTGAAAATTTCTTTGACAAGAAAATCATGTGAAATATCATTTTCATCAAAGAATGATATCAAGAATTATTTTTCAAATTTCCCTTGACCACTTCTTATAGAAATGACAATTCTTTTTAAAAATCTTTTACAAGGAATTTCGAAAAGTTTTAAAGACATCATCCTTATGCTTTTAAAAATAAAATCCTTTTATCTTTTTCAAAAGAATTAAAACATGATTTGGTTGGACCATGATGATTTTTCTTTAAAATGAAACATGAGGATATTTTTTTTACCTCAGCCATGTGGGGTTTCCAAAATCAATTTTAAAACCAATTTTACAAACTTATCTTTCACATATCAAACATCCTTAATCTTTGCAAAATTATTTCAACTAATGATACAAGTACCTTTGATTTGTTAATGTTTATAAAGGATATAGACCCTCCAAATTTTTGTAATGAGAGGCAGCACCATACTTTTCCATTCATGTGTATTGAGCATGCCTTTTACATGCATGTTTTCTTGATTTTTGGATGATGTTCATGCATCACAAGTTAGTAATGATTTTAGTACCCATATTTGTTTGGGTTCTTGATGGTTAGTGTATCTTCTTCCATAAGATTTTTTCTTATGATAACATTTTAACTCCATATTGTTGGAACCAAGTTGGTTCTAAGTACTTAGGATTTTGATGTTTACAAAAGCACTCCATGTAATCTTATTTTGTACTTAGAATTATTATATTAAATGCCATCAGAAGATGAAGTTACCAGAGGCAGAAGATGAAGTCACCAGAGGCAGAAGATGAATTACCAGAGGATAAAATCAGACCAGAGGATACACCTCCAGAAGATACCAGATAATGCATCCAGAAGGTACCAGAGGATGCATCTTGAAGGCACCAGAGGATACACCAGGATGTCAAAACACCATCAGAGGATATCTTTCCTGGCCCAGATGAGAAGATCAGATCATGTGGTCCAGTGTTGGCCGACAACAGAGGATCACATCAGATCAAATTATATGTTCCAGTGATTGGCCAAGATCAGAAGATCAGAATGTGTGGTCCATTCTTGGTCGAGATCAGATGATCACAACAGATCAGTTTATATGGTCCAGATGTGGATGAGAGCAGAAGATCAAACGGTCTAGATTTGATCATGATGATAATCAGTGGAGACTTGATTAAATTCGAATAAAAATTTGATCAAAGTACTAAAAGGATTTGATTCAAAAATAAATTGAAGTCTTGTGGGAATTCAGAAGCTATTGGCGAGAAGAAATATTTGGTATAGAATTAACTAAGAACAGGATTGGCCAAAATTATTTTTGAAAGCAAATTTGGAGCTAAAAAGATATGTTTTTTTATTTAAGTGAAACCCGATTGGCCAAGGTATTTTTGCAAGAGTATCTGGCAAGATACAGCTCGAACTTAAGCATGGAAGAAACCCTAATTATTCATCTATAAAAGGAAGCTCAAGGCAGAAGACTTAGTATCGAAAATACTTGAGAGTCATACACTTCCAAAAGCAAAATACTTGAGTTTTCAGTGAGGTCAATTGTGAGTATCCATTTTCTAGAAGCAAGTACTCTATGTTTTCTTTCCCTTGTGTTAGATATAAGTTGTTGAAGTAGAGTCTACAATCTGAAGGAGTTAGAAGGAGTAGCAGATTACTTAGCAATTAGATTCAAGGTTCTTTTCCTCAAAAGTCTAGGATTGTTAGACTGTTTGAGAAGACTGACTTGGAAGGTCAGTGGTATTGTTGTAATTCAAGATTTTTGAATTAGTGAAATCCTTCAGAGTGAAGAGACTGGACGTAGCCTAGTTAACGGTGAACCAGTATAAAATTTTGTGTTTTATATTTACTTTATATCCGCTGCTAACTTTGTTTTATTCATACATCAGGTTTTGTTATAAAACTGCAAAAACAAAAAGTAATCAAGTTAGTCGAACACAAATCAACCCCTTTCTCGTGTTTGCACCTTCAATTGGCATCAGAGCTCGGTCTCAAGCCTGAGCACTTAACTAGTGTTTGAGGAAAGGTCCAAGGGGTCAACAACATGGCAGAATCCAAAGATGATTTTGGAGGCAACATCAACAGACCACCACTATTTGATGGAGACAGGTTTGAGTATTGGAAGGATAGAATGAGAAGTTTCTTCATATCTCAAGATCCTGAATTATGGAAGTTGGTAGTCAAAGGATACACTGCACCTACTGTTCCAAGAGATCCAACTCAAGAACTGGACATGGCAGATATGAAACCAGACCAGAGCAAATTATACAAATTGCATCACAAGTCCAGAACATCATGATCAATGCCATCATATTCAAGGAATTTGACAGATGCACAGATAAAGAAACAGCAAAGAGCATATTTGACAATCTGGTTTTGATCTATGAAGGAAGCCAGCAGGTTCAAGAAGCAAGGGCTAACATATTGGTCAAACAGTATGAGATGTTCAAGATGGAAGATGATGAAGACATTGATGGAATGTTCTGTAGATTCCAGACTCTGATATTTGGACTGAAGGTCTTGAAGAAAAGCTACACAACAGCAGATCATGTCAAGAAGATTCTAAGAAGTTTACCAACCAAGTGGAGACCAATGGTTACTGCAGTTCTGCAAGCCAAAGATCTGAATAACTTAAGACATGAAGATCTGATCAGCTCTCTCAAGTCTCATGAAATAGAACTGGAAGCAGATGAACCAAAGAAGAAGAAGAATCTGGCCCTGAAGTCGAAACAGAAGAAAGCTGCAAGGGCAACACCAAAATCAGAGGATAGCGACAGTGACTGTGATGATATGGCTTACTTAACCAAACAGATGGTTAAGATCTGGGAAAATAGGAAGAGGAGAGGCTCCAAGAAGAAACATAACAACAAACGAAAGGAAGAATCTGACAAGAAGAGCATCATCTGTTATGGATGCAATGAACCTGGACATATCAAGTCAGAATGTCCAAATCTGGAAAAAGGCAAACAACACAAGAAGAGTTCCAGATTCAAAAAGAAGGGTCTGATGGCAGCCTAGGATGCATCAGAATCAGAAGAAGAATCTTCTGATGAAGAAGAGGCAGAAACAGCAATGATGGCACACATCAGGTCTGCCTGTGGACTTCATAAAGGCACAGTTTCAGGAAGGAAAGCAGGCAGAAGGAAAAATGATCAAAGCAGTCATTCAGGCAAGTCTGAATGTGCAAACACGAGAAGGGGGTTGAATTGTGTTTGACTAACTTGAATACTTTTTCTTTTTTTGTAGTTTTATAACAAAACCTGATGTATGAATCAAACAGAGTTAGCAGCGGATATAAAGTAAAAATAAAAACACATAATTTTATACTGGTTCACCGTTAACGAGACTATGTCCAGTCCTTTCACTTTGAAGGATTTCAGTAATTCAAAAACCTTGAATTACAACAATACCACTTACCCTCCAAGTCAGTCTTCTCAAACAGTCTAATAATCATAGACTTTTGAGCAAAAGAACCTTGAATCTAATTGCTAAGTAATCTGCTACTCCTTCTAACTCCCTCAGACTGTAGACTCTACTTCAACAAATTAGATCTAACGCAAGGGAAAGAAAAACAAGAATGCTTGCTTCTGGAAAGCTGGAACTCACAATTAACCTCACTAAAAACTTGTGTTTGCTTATAAAAGTGTCTGACTCTTTTTGATTTTCGATGCTAAGTCTTCTGCCTTGAGCCTCCTTTTATAGATGAAGAATTAGGGTCTCTTCCAAGCTTAAATTCGAGTTGTATCTTACTGGATTCTCTTGCAAAAATACCTTGACCAATCAGGTTTCACTTAAATAAAAAATATATCTTTTTAGCTTCAGATATGCATTCGAAAATAACTCTGGCCAATCCTGATCTTCATTAATTCTGGATCAAATCTTTCCTCCCGCCAATAGCTTCTGAATTCCACAAGACTTCAATTTATTTTTGTATCAAATCCTTTTAATACTTTGATTAAATTTAATCACGTCTCCACTGATCATGATTCAATCTGGACCGTTTGATCTTCTGCTCTCGACCACATCTGGACCATACTAACTGATCTGCTGTGATCCTCTGATTTCGGCCAACACTGGACCACACATTCTGATCTTCTGATCTCGGCATACACTGGGCCATGATGCTTAAATCTGGACCATTGATTTGAATATATTCCCTCTAATTTGGACCAATTCTGGACTGGGTCTAGATTGAACTGATGTTAAATCTGAACAAAGGATATTTTAATCTGGACATTTACCTTCTGGTCTGGATCAGGTCTGGATTAAATCTGGACATCATTTCTTCTGGTCTGGACTTAGTTTCATACTCTGACCCATGTTATCTTCTGCTCTGGGCCAAATCTGGACCAAGTTTGAATTATGATTCCTTCTGGTCTGGAACAAGTCTCCCTCTGGCAGGCTTCCTTCTGGTCTGGTCCAGGTCTCCTTCTGGTCTGGTCCAGGTCTCCTTCTGGTCTAGTCCAGGTCTCCTTCTGGTCTGGTCCAAGTCTCCTTCTAGACTCTGCTTCCTTCTGATCTTGGCCAAGAAAGATATCTTCTGATGGAGTTTTGACATCGTGGTGTATCATCTGGTGCCTTCAGGATGCATCCTCTAGTACCTTCTAGATGCATTATCTGGTATCTTCTGGAGGTGTATCCTTTGGTGTGTTTTTATCCTCTGGTAACTCATATTCTGCTTCTGGTGACTTCATCTTCTGCCCCTGGTAACTTCATCTTCTGGTTGAATTTAATATAATAATTCTAAGTACAAAATAAGATTACATGGAGTGATTTTTTAAACATCAAAATCCAAAGTACTTAGAACCAACTTGGTTCCAACAAAGTCTAGAAACACATCAGAGGAAGCAATTCTGACTCTGATGGCTCATACCAACTCAAGTTCTGGATACAGCTCAGGCTCTGGAACAGATTCAGAAGATGAAGACAATGAGGTATTTTCTGATATCACTAAATCTGAATTAATTGATGCTGTAAAAGATTTTTTAAATGCAAACACTAAGATGTCTTTAAAACTGAAAACTCTTAGGCAAGATAAGAAAACTCTGACCAAAGAAGTACAAGTTTTAAAGAATCAAAATTATGAGTATGCAACTGAAAACAAGGATTTTAAAACTGAAGTTGCAAGACTCAAATCTGAAAACCAACCTCTAAAAATTAATGTTTGTTCCACTTCCAAAAATGTTTGTGAATCTGATATGCATGATCAATTGTTTCAAAACTTTATTTTTAATGGAATGGAAAGAAGTAAATATGCATCTATGATTTATGGAAACAGTAACATTGGAAAGAGAGGTCTTGGTTTTACAGAAACTGCTTATTCTGATGTTTTATGCATTGTTTGTGCTAAGAAAGGTCACTCTGAATTATCTTGTCCAATGGTAAAATATGAACAAGATCACAGAGCTGTTAGAACTAACAAACCTGGACCCAATCAGTTCTGGGTACCAAAAGATCAAATTGTCTATGTTGCAGATATTTTGAGTAACTAGAAGGATACTCCAACAATGGTGCCTGGACAATGGATGTTGGCAATGCACAAGCAGAAGAAGGTTTATGTTCTTGCTACAACCAGACAGAGGCAATCTGAGTCTGATGGAAGAAGGTCTGGTCAACTCAACCAGAACCATAATCAGAATCAAAACCAGAACTGGAACCAGAATCAAAACTAGAACCAGAATCAGAACATGAAATGGAACTAGAACTGGAACCAATATCAGAAGCACATGAACTGGAACCAGAACCAACACTAGAACCAGAATCAATACTGGAACCAGAACCAGAACAGGAATAATCAGAATCACCAGATTCATCAGAACTACCAAAATCACCAGATTCATTCAAATTACCAGAATCACCATAATCATCAAGGTTATCAGAATAACCAGATTCACCAAAGTTACCAGAACCAAAACATGTTCCAGAATCATAAGAGGAACATGGTTTATCAACCAAAGCAGAATCAAGGAAACTGCTCAAACAGGCCAGAAGCAGAACTGGCTCTGATGGCCCCAACATAAGTTGAGTCTGAGTTTGACTCTGACTCTGACAGAGAAAAAGCAAGGTCTGATCAGCAACACAAAGCTTGGTATCTTGACAGTGGATGCTCCAAACACATGACAGGAGACAAATCCATGTTTCTGAATCTGACTATGAAAAATGGAGGCAAAGTTTCCTTTGGAGGAAACCAGAAAGGTCAGGTTATTGGTACATGAATAGTTGGTAACACTTCTTATTCTCTGTCTATTAAAAATGTTCTGTTAGTTAAAGGGCTGAAACATAATCTTTTGAGCATAAGTCAATTAAGTGATTGCAAATATGATGTTATCTTTAATCAGAAAACTTGCAAAGCTGTTAGTCAACTTGATGGGTCTGTTTTATTTACTAGCATTACGAAGGACAATGTCTATAAAATTGATCTATTTAGTCTTGCTAAGCAACAGGTTAAATGCTTATTGTTAATAAGTGAGCAGAATCTGGTTTGGCACAAAAGGTTAGGGCATGCAAACCCTATGCTTATATCTGAATTGAGCAAACTCTAGTTGGTAAGAGAGCTTCCCAAGGTAAGTACCAAAAATGAGATTCTGTGTGAAGCATGTCAAAGAGGTAAACAAACTAAAAGTTCTTTCAAAACTAAAAACTATGTTTCTACTTCTCAACCACTTGAACTGCTTCACTTAGATCTGTTTGGTCCTGTTCA
Source organism: Cicer cuneatum (assembly GCA_037974295.1). Taxonomy (NCBI): domain Eukaryota; kingdom Viridiplantae; phylum Streptophyta; class Magnoliopsida; order Fabales; family Fabaceae; genus Cicer; species Cicer cuneatum. The sequence continues at coordinate 34,344,184 of JBBPBO010000001.1, forward strand.
AACAGCTTCTCTCAGTGGTAAGAAATATGGTTTTGTGATTGTTGATGATTACTCAAGGTGGACTTGGGTAAAAAATTTAAAGAACAAAGATGAATCCCACAAAGTGTTTATTTCTTTTTGTAAGCAAGTTATGAATGAACAGGGTATTAAGATCATAACCATCATATGTGATCATGGAGGTGAATTTGAGAACAAGTATTTTTAAAGAATTATGTGATGAGAATGGCATCTCTCACAACTTCTCATCCCCTAGAACACCTCAACAAAATGGAGTGGTAGAAAGGAAGAATAGATCAATGTAGGAGATGGCCAGAACCATGCTGAATGATATGAAGGTTGCCACCTACCTTTGGGCAGAAGCTGTCAACACAGCTTGCTACATTCAGAATAGAGTCTACATCAGGTCAATCTTAAATAAAACTCCCTATGAACTATGGAAAGGTAAGAAACCTAACATTTCCTATTTCAAGCAATTTGGCTATACTTGTTTTATGTTGAACACTAAAGATAATCTAGCTAAGTTTGACTCTAGATCTCAAAAGTGTACCTTTATTGGTTACTCTGAGAGATCAAAAGCTTATAGAGTGTTTAACAAGGAAACTAACACTGTGGAAGAATCAATCCACGTTAAGTTTGATGATAAACAGCTTGACTCTGAAAAGTCAAAGCAAGATGACGAAATTGCAGGTGAACTAGAGGCACAAGAACCAGAAGCTGGACCAGCAGCAGAACCTGAGAAAGATAAAGATGAAAGCAAGGAAGAAGAACATGCTGACTCTAAAGACAAGTCAGAGGGAAAGAATGGATGGAAGTACAAGTATTCACATCCAGAAACTCTCATTATTGGCAGTGCAGCAGAACCATTGAAGACCAGATCATCAAGTAGAGAAACCAGTCTGTTTGGTTTACTCTCAACAATTAAACCAAGCAATGTTGATGAAGCTTTGGCAGAGGAAGGTTGGATACTTGCAATGCAACAAGAGACAAATGAATTTCAAAGGAATGATGTTTGGGATCTGGTATCCAGACCAAACAAAAACATTATTGGAACCAAATGGGTGTTCACGAATAAACTCAATGAAAAAGGTGAAGTGGTAAGGAAAAAAGCCAGACTTGTAGCTCAAGGATACAGTCAATAGGAAGGTATTGATTACACTGAGACTTTTGCTCTAGTGGCCAGGTTAGAAGCAATTAGAATTCTTTTATCATTTGCTGCTAATCATGATATAATTCGGTATCAAATGGATATTAAAAGTGCATTCTTAAATGGCTATATAAGTGAGGAAGTCTATGTCAAACAGCCCCCTGGATTTGAAAATTCTGATTTTCCAAACCATGTTTTTAAACTTAAAAAATCTTTATATGGTTTAAAACAAGCACCAAGGGCATGATATGACAGACTTAGTAACTTTCTGCTTAAGAATGAATTTGATAGAGGCCAGATTGATAATACTCTGTTTAGGAAATCCATTAAAAATGATATTTTGATTATTCAAGTTTATGTTGATGATATCACCTTGGATCCACTAATGGCACTTTGTGCAAGGAGTTTTCTGACCTAATGCAGAAAGAGTTCCAAATGAGCATGATGGGAGAACTTAAGTTCTTCCTGGGAATTCAGATTCACCAAGGTATATCAGGTATACTCATTCACCAATCTAAATACACTAAAGAACTTCTCAAAAAGTTCAAGATGAGTGACTGTAAGCCTATGGCCACCCCCATGCACCCAACCTGCTCCCTTGAGAAAGATGAAACCAGCCAAAAGGTAGACCAGAAAACATACAGAGCTGACACTAGGGAATCCCATTTAACTGTAGTCAAAAGAATCTTGAGATATCTTAAAGGAACCAGCAACCTTACCTTATTATACAAGAAAACCCCCACCTACAAACTAAGAGGCTTTTGTGATTCTGACTTTGCTGGAGACAAGTTGGAAAGGAAAAGTACAAGGTGATAATTTGATCTCTTGGTCAAGCAAAAGACAAAGCACCATTGCCATGTCAACAGCAGAAGCTGAGTATATATCAGTAGCAGGATGCAGCTCACAGTTAATCTGGATGAAACACCAACTTAAAGATTACAACATCTTTGAAAACAATATGCCTTTTTTCTGTGATAAACTTCAGCCATAAACCTAACCAAGAACCCTATCTTACACTCTAGAGCCAAACACATTAAAATAAAACACCATTTCATTAGGGACCATGTTCAAAAAGGGACTTTAAGCATCCAGTTTGTGGACACTAATCATCAATGGGTTGATATCTTCACCAAAGCATTACCTAAAGATAGGTTCGAGTTCATCAAGAAGCATCTCAACATTATCTCCATATCTGACTAGCTCAAGTAGCCATCATAGGAGTTTTTAATTTTCTTGTAATTTTACTTTATGTTTTTTATTTTTCTATTTTTACTTTCTGTAATCTGTAAAGAGAAAAACAAAAATACAAAAATAGTAGGACCTCTTTTTGGCTGATGACAAAAAGGGGGAGAGAGAGAGAGAGAGAGAAAAAAAAAAAGGAGAAATAAGTAGAAAAGGAGAGATAAAAAGAAAGGAGGAGCGAAAAAGAAAGAGATGAAAAGAGAAGGAGTTGAAAAGGAGAAGAAACAATGAGAGAGAGAAAAATAAAGAGAGAAAAAAAAAAGAAAGAGTGAAAAGAGAAGGTGTTGAAAAGGAGAAGAAACAAGGAGAGAGAAAAATAAAGAGAGAAAAAAAAGAGTGAAAAGAGAAGGAGTTGAAAAGGAGAAGAAACAGGGAGAGAGAAAAATAAAGAGAACAGAAAGAGATGAAAAGAGAAGGAGTTGAAAAGGAGAGGAGAAGAGAAGAGAAGAAAAGAAAGAGTGATTTAAGAATGAGTTGAAACGGAGAAGAAAAAGTCATTATTAGACTTAGGGGAGAGATTGGTCTGAGGGGGAGTATTTCAAGTACTTCGAGTTATATGCTAGCAAAATAAGTTAAGGTTTTGTCATCATAAAAAACGGGGAGATTGTTGGAACCAAGTTGGTTCTAAGTACTTAGGATTTTGATATCTACAAAAGCACTCCATGTAATCTTATTTTGTACTTAGAATTATTATATTAAATGCCACCAGAAGATGAAGTTACCAGAGGCAGAAGATGAAGTCACCAGAGGCAGAATATGAATTACCAGAGGATAAAAACATACTAGAGGATACACCTCCAGAAGATACCAGATAATGCATCCTTCAAAGTGAAGGGACTGGACGTAGCCTAGTTAACGGTGAACTAGTATAAAATTATGTGTTTTATATTTACTTTATATCCGCTGCTAACTCTGTTTTATTCATACATCAGGTTTTGTTATAAAACTGCAAAAACAGAAAAAGTAATCAAGTTAGTCAAACACAATTCAACCCCCCCTTCTCGTGTTTGCACCTTCACATATGACCAAACTTTCCATAATAAGAACATTCCTTTTCAACTTTTTTGCAATCAGAATGTTTTGGTCTGTGACGAGAACATTTTGAATTTGCAAACACGAGAAGGGGCTTGAGTTGTGTTTGCCAAAGTTGATAACTTTTTGATAACTTAATGAAGGCTAGTTTGTTTTTATGAATTACTTATATAAGAAGCAATCGACTTCCAAGGCAACAAATAATGAAAGCATAAGTAATTCGACACATAGATTTATTCTATTTCACTACTAACTTGGCTACATCCAGTCCCCTTATTCAAAAGACTTTAATCCACTAATTCAAATACATTTAATTACAAAGCACCTGACCCTCAAAGCCAGTCTTCCCAAACAACCTGACCAACCCAAACTTTTGAGGAACTAATCACCTTGACCCTACAAGCCAAGTTTTGTCCTAACAACCCTAGATTGAAGAAGGAACTAAACCATTATCGGGTTGGATACAAAAGATTGGAACTTTAAGTGTTTGCTTCTAACAAAGCTAATAATAATAATCACTCTTACATTCTAAGAAAAAAAACACTTAGAAAATATTTCTAACTTGAACAAGTGCTTTGCTCTTTGAACTCTATGATGAATTTGAAATTTTGAGCTTATGAGTTCTTCTACTCTTTTCTGATTTTCGATGATCTTCTTCAGCCTTGAGTGTCTATTTATAGATAAAATTAGGGATTCAACTTAGTCCTTGTTTAATTCTGAATTGTATCTTCATTCCTAGCTTGGTCAACAATGATCTTATTAAAAATAATTCTGAACAAGATGTTTTTTGATAACATGTTCTTTAGCCAATTCTTTATTTTTGAATCCAATCTGACCAGTTCTTCTAGATTGCTTATGTTCGTATTTTGTTTAGATTGAGTTTGTAAATTCTTCAAATTGATTTTGTTCGTATTTTGTTCAGATTGAATTTGTAAATTCTTCAGATTGATTGTGTTCGTATTTTGTTCATATTGAATTTGTAAATTCTTTAGATTGATACTGTTCACATTTTGTTGTAGAATTTTTTTGATAAATGTTGTTCAAATCATGACCATTTCTTCTATTCAACTTAGTCAATGATTTTCTACATTTATAAATTTGAAATCTTATTTTTTATTTTCTTCAATTATAAATCTGAATCAAATCTTATTTTAGATTTTCTTCAATTATAAATTTGAATCAAATCTTATTTTAGATTTTCTTCAAAAACATGAATGTTCTTTCATACTCTTTGAAGTCAAATATATTATATTTGTTATCATAAGAATATTGTCTTGCTTTCTCAATTTTTTTCTTATGATAGCATATTGATTCAAGGTGTCCATATTTGTTACAGTGTGAACATTCAGTGGTTTTTACCATGTTGGCTAAATCATTTTTCAATTCATGAACTTCTATTTTTAAAGAAACACTTTCTTCCTTAGTTTCATAACATTCTGAAAGATGATTTTTTATAGATATCTCATTGAGAATCTTTTGTTGCTCAAACATTTTTAAATGAATTGTTGCAAATCTTGAATGATTATAACATATTCATCATTCTTAGTTGGTAGTTCATCCTTCTGTTTCTTTATCTCATAAAGTTGATTAATTAGAAATATACACTTTTGAGATAAAGTGTTTGAGTCATTTAGAAGGTTTTCAAAATCTTTACATAAATAACAAGGTTTATAGTATGTTACCTCTACATTTTCTTCATTTGCATTATACATGTGTTGGTTTCTTCTTTTTGAACCTTGATTTTCTTTGTGGAACTCTTTTTGCAAAGTAACATCATTTGCACTTTCTTGTTAAAAAGACATTTAATTTTGAAATGTCACAACTTGTTGCATCTATGATATGTACTTTGATTTGCAGGTTTTGACATCACTTCTTCCTAAATATTTTCCTCTTACACTGTAATGTGCTCAAACATAAGAAAAAGGGGTTTGAATTGTGACCCTTTTAAAATTTTGATTCATGTGCTTTATTTAAATTAACTCAAGATCAATCATGGTTGAAACAAAATGTGCAGAATGTTATGGGCATGTTAGAAATAAATAAAAAAGATTAGTTTATAGTGAAGTATGACTTATGTGTGCAAATAATTAAAGATAAGGGATAGAAAAATCACACACAAAAATTATACTGGTTTACCCAATTTGGGCTAGTCCAGTGAAGGTGCAAACATGAGAAAGGGGTTCACCACTAATTTGGCTATATCCAGTCCCTTCACTCATAAGGATTTAATTCACTAATTCAACAACTTGAATTACAAAGCACTTGAACCTCCAAGCTAGTCTTCTCAAACAGCTTGACAACCCCAGAATTTTGAGGACCACACACACCTTAACTCTACCAGCCATGTCTTCTCCACACAATCTGACTACCCCATATTGTTGTAGACACACTAAACCACTAACGGGTTTGAATACAAAGGTTTGGAACTTGAGTATTTGCTTCTAACAAGCTGATTATAACAATAACTATCACACTTTAAGAAACACACTTAGAAAATATTTTTGATTCGAACAAGTGTTTCTCTCTTTGAACTCTAAGATGAATTTGGAATTTTGAGCATGAGTTCTTATACTTTTTTTTTATTTTTCGATGATCTTCAGCTTTGAGTATTTGTTTATAGATAAAATTAGGGCTTCAATTTAGTCCTTGTTTAATTTTGAATTATATCTTCATTCCTAGCTTGGTCATCAATGATCTTATTCAAAAATAATTTTGAACAAGATGTCTTTTGATAATATGTTCTTTAGCCAATTCTTTATTTCTAAATCCAATCTGAGCAGTTCTTCTAGATTGATTTTGTTCTATTTTTTTTAGAATGAGTTTGTAAATTCTTTAGATTGATTCTATTTGTATTTTGTTTAGATTGAGTTTGTAAATTCTTCATATTGTTATTGTTCATATTTTGTTAAGATTGAGTTTGTAAATTCGGTAGATTGATATTGTTCATATTTTGTTAAGATTGCTTTCACAAATTCTTCATATGAAATTCCCTTCTTATTGATTGCTTTGATCTGGGAGGGAACATAGTGTTGGACCGGTTCTTGAACATTCAAAAGTAGGAATATGACTAAGTCCAATTCAATATTTTGTCTTTTATCAAAATCTGAATTATATCTTTGCAAATAATTAATGTATCTTCTTGTAAGTAGTTGCTTCAAATAAGCTGATTATAACAATGACTATAAAACTCTAAGAAAAACACTTAGAAAATATTTCTCATTTGAACAAGTGTTTCGATGTTTGAACTCTAAGATGAATTTGGAATTATGAGCTTGAGATCTTCTACTTTTTTCTGATTTTTCGATGATCTTCTTCTTCAGCCTTGAGTATCTATTTATACATAAAATTAGGGCTTCAATTTAGTCTTTGTTTAATTTTGAATTGTATCTTCATTCCAAGCTTGGTCAACAATGATCTTATTCAAAAATAATTTTGAACAAAATGCTTTTTGATTATATGTTCTTTAACCAATTCTTTATTTATGAATGCAATCTGAGTAGTTCTTGTAGATTGGTTATGTTCGTATTTTGTTCAGATTGAGATTGTAAATCATTCAGATTGATTCTTTTTGTATTTTGTTTAGATTGAGTTTGTAAATTCTTCATATTGATTTCGTTTGTATTTTGTTAAGATTGCTTTCGCAAAATTCTTCAAATGAAACTTCCTTCCTATTGCTTGCTTTGATTTGGGCGGGAACATAGTGTTGGACCGGTTCTTGAACTTTCACATGTAGGATTATGACTAAATCCATATATTTGCAAATAATAAATGTATCTTCTTGTAAATAATTCATACCGTGAGATTTTCACTATGTGCTTCAGAAATAGAATGTTCTCCTTCACATCTTTTCTCTTGATCACACCTTCATCAATTACAATCTTCACCTTTTAACCTAGAAAGGATTTTTAAAGTCATCTTTCAACCTTGAAATGATTTTTATAGTCACCTTTCAATCTAGAAAGGATTTTTACAAACACAATCAATTTAACATAAAAGATAGACTTGAGTTACAAATGATATGTATGATAAAAGTGTTTGGGATCTTGAAACTTCTAAACACTTGTTTAAGATAAATAAAGACAAACTCAGTAAATGATTATCCACAGATATAGGGAAGCAAGCTGGAGTTTGCTTGAAGAGTTTCTGACTTGTTCTTACTTGAACAAGTGTTGGTAGATTGCAAATTAAACTATTGCCTTAATCTTCCAATTCACATTCAATTTATAGATGATATGAGGCTTTGAATATTCAATTTAAATTGAATATAATTGTTGGACACACTTCCCAAGGTGTAAACAATCTTTTGAATTAATCTTTTTAAGTGTAGTGTAATTTTGTCCAGAATGTTCTTGATCAACCCAGAGTGTTCTTATCTTGCTGGAGAGTGGAGAAAAACCATAATGTTGGGTGATCTACCATATCAGTTCCTTGAACTGATATATGTGCAACAAGTCATGTCAAACAGTACTTTGAAGCGTACTTTTGGTGCTCATTAAATTTTCTTCTAATAACTGTTGAAAATCCCATGTGCGAAATGACAACTGATTTACTACATGTTTTCCTTCCAAAAAGATCATTTTTGTCAATTGTTCTTTTAAAAAAACAACCAGAACATTTTGGTGAATGTTCTTCATTCATTCTTTTAACAAATGACTTAATAAATGACTCAATCTTGGAAAGATTTCTTCTTCAAAGTTGATTCATATCATTTTGCTAAACTGATAAGAATATTTATCAGTGCAATGAACATGTTCATCAGGAGAACAGTTTTTCATAACCATTGAAAATGTTATCTTCTACATGAGAGAATAAATTTTTTTTAAAGCAATATTTCATACAATTTCTCTTGGTGTTGTTCATATTGTGGCTTGTCCATCAAGTATTACTAAGATACTTTAGTATATGTATGAATATAGTGGACACTTTCTTCATGAAGATGCTATCTTGAAGATGTTATCTTGAAGATGCAATAATCATTCTCTTGAATGATTGATATATTCCTTTTTGAGATTTTTTTCATTATTGAGTAGATATTTATGCACTTCTTGATGTGAATGGCTTCTTTCTTGTCCACTTATGCAATTCATGTTCCTTAAATAAAACTCAAGTGTAATTATTAGTAGATCACCATTCAGAAAACCTAATCATTTATTTCATAAGGTTTGTTGTAATTAAAACATATATCAAGAAGGTTTTTACCTCAACAAGGTATATAGTAAACAACAAAGCATATAGGTTTTATGTCCTCTAAAGTGAACATAAAGTCAAATGATGTTGACTTTCATTAAAATGTATTCCCTTTCAAATCGAAAAATAGTGGGACGCTGGAACTAGTCATGTTCCATGAACAGGAGCATTGAAAGTGATGAAGAAGGTGAAACAAAACGTCAAAGAGGTAAGAGAACAAAATTTGCTAAAGATTATAATCTCAATTATATAGCCTATACATTAGAAGCGGATCGAGCAAACCACCAAGAAGTTTTGTCATGTTTGGAGGCAGATTTGTGGCAAGAAGCTATAAATTATGAGATGGATTCTCTAGAGTTTAATAAGACTTGGAATTTAGTAGACTTGCCTCTTTGCTGCAAAGCGATAGGTTGTAAATGGATTTTGATATAGAAACTAAAATCCGATGAAAATGTTGATAAATACAAGGCTTGCCGTGTAGCCAAAATTTTAGGCAGAGAGAAAATATAGATTTCTTCGAAATTTTTTCACGAATCACTAGAATTACATCGATTAGGGTACTAATTTAGGTTGTTGCTATTCACAACTTGGTTGTACACCAAACAGATGTTAAAACTGCTTTTTTAAATTGTGACTTGGAAGAAGAAATCTATATGGAGCAGCCTGCAGGGTTTGTGATTCATTGACAAGAAAACAAGGTTTGTAAGTTAGTTAAGTCTCTATATGGTCTCAAATAAGCTCCTAAACAATGGCATGAAAAGTTTGATAAATTTATTATATCGAATGAGTTTAAAGTGAACGAAAGTTACAAATGTATTTATTACAATTTGAAAATAACATTTGCTCTATGTAGACGACTTACTCATATTGGTTCGAACATTCATGCTATAAATATTGTGAAATCATTGTTGTATAACAACTTTGATATGAAAGACCTCAAAGAAGCGATTGTAATCCTTGGAATTAAGATTGCTAGGTTAGAAAAGAGAATTTCTTTGGATCAGTCTAACTATTGTGAAAAGATATTAAAAAAAATACAATTATTTGACTGTAAACTTGTCTGGTCACCATATGATCTAAGTGTCAAACTCTTCAAGAACATTGGTGAAGTTGTTTGATAAACTAAATATGCGAGCATCATTGACAAGCTCAAGTATGTCACTACTAGACCCAACATTGAGTTCATTGTAGGACTATTATGCAGGTTACCAGTAGACCTAGTATAGAACATTAACACACTATTGGGAGGATCATAAGATACCTTAAAACAGCCATGAACCTTGGATTTCATTATCGAAGATTTCTCATTGTCCTTGGAGGATACAATGATGCTGGTTGGAATATTTTATCAAATGATTCTGAAGCAACCAATGACTATTTATTTAGCATAGCTAGAAGAGTTGTATCTTAGAAATCGAAGAAATAGACAATATTGGCTCGGTCCACTTTGGAGTCTGAAATGATAACATTAGAAACTACTAGTGAAGAAGCATGTAGGTTAAGATGTGTTGATCCACTACAATAGTACCGTGACTATTGCAAAAACTGAGAATTGTTACTACAATAGTAAGAGATGACATATACGTCATAAGCACAATAAAATTAGAGAATTACTCTCAAAAGGAGCTATTGGAGTGGATTATATACACACTAATGTAAATTTAGTTGATCCTTTAACGAAATGATTAGCTACGGAGAAAGTTTTAAACACATCCAAAAGGATGAGACTATTGCCTATAGATCAATAAGTCACTCATGATGGTAACCTAACCTAACCTAATAGACTAGAGATTTCAAGAACTAGGTTCAATGGATAATAACAAGTTGTGAAGTGATATGAGATGAATATGCTATTATAAATCAAATAGGCATGATTCCCGAAGCAATGAAAGGATGAGCTAATAGAAACTTTTAATGAGATCTATACATGTGGAGTGCAGTACCTAGTTGTAGGAGATCTCTTGATAGATTCACCTATGTGAACGTGGGAGTGGAGCCACTTCCTATAGATTTTTGAGGCATAATTCCTAGAGCGTTCACTGTAATGGGATAGACATGTAAGGTTATTAACAAGGGCTTTTGAGAATACACTCTATGAAAAGGTTGTGTGTAGATTTGATGTCAGAGATAGAGTTCAAGGTTACGAGTCACTCTTGTTGAATTTGAATCTTACTCACTATGCAAAGGCTCAAGTTAGAAGACACATTTATTTATGCACAATCTTATAGAAGCGTTTGGCGCTATTTAGAAACACTTTTTAAATTCAAGTGTGGGATTATTGAAACATAGAGAGTATGTTAGTGTGTGGATTTAAAAAATTGTTAAAAGTCCCACATTGGAAAGTTCAAATATTGATTAGCTTTAAACTCTATAAATACTAGAGACCCACATTTGATAGTTTACATATATAAGATAGCTTCCATCACTGTATAAGTGTCGCTCTTGTGAAAAACACTCAAAGTTTGAGGCGATTCCCAACTTGCTCTCTTCTCCCTCTTCTGCTTGAAGCACTTTCGAGTCATTTTTCCTCTTTTCTTGTTGTCCATTCAATATTTTTAGAGTGATCCAAATACGACTGGACCTTTGGTGTCAGAGTGGTCCTATACCACCGTCCCTTCAATTTTAGAGCGGTCTTGGTGTCGTAGTTTATTTGGTTTACAAGTGGTCTTAATACCATACTTCTAGAGTGAATTATACAATATTGAGAGTATAATTCTAGAACAATTTCTACATTGTAGTAGAATACTCATATAATTTGTAGCTGAGTTATTTTATCTCAGGGATATCGTGGTTTATAGTCTGCTTGCACAATTTTGGACAGTGCTACGAAACATCTTAAAGAGAGCGACATAATCTGCAACTCAACCCGATATCTTCAGTGTCTAAAAATTATTTTTTAAAATTGTTTTTTCATCCAAAAACAAAAGTAACATAAGGAATTTACAATTGGAAGATCACAACTTCATAATTTTGAATATCATTTCATCAAGACTACATCTATTTTTTCAAATACACTTCCGAATTCATTGTTTTGAATTGACATGAAATTATAGAACAATTTTAATTACTGAAATATATCTGTTGTTGATATTAATTTTATTTATATAGTATTTAAGAATTAGAAATAGATACCAATAATACTTTTATATTCCAACAATTATTAGTAGCAGTAGTTACCTATACTGAAATTTACTTACAAAATAGACACCTCCATTAAATTAACACCAATCATAAAAGAAGAGTTTGGCTGAGATTGATAATAAATGAATAAAAATATGATATTTTAGTCAAAGTTTATCCAATTTTATTCTTTCTTCTTTCGTTATCTTTAATTATTATTTTTTAATCGAGGGACGGAGTCACGGAGGGAATATGTAATTCCAACAAAAGAAGTATTCTAATCGGTTGAAAATAACAAAGTTTGTAAACAAATTTAAAAGTCCAATCCCTCTATTGTTTCAACTTTTTTTTAAAAGTCCAATCCCTCTATTTCTGTCTTTAATTATAAATAATTTAAAAAAAAAACTGTAAATATAAATACTATTTCAATTTATCAATTACATTTATTACTTTTGTTTTTAAAATATATTTCTTATCTTGAAATATGAAAAGTCAACTCATGTTAATACTATCAATTTATCTTAAAATATAATAAATCAAATTTAATATATTTTAATGCAAAAATTATTTTAAAAACCTTAAAACAACGTTGTTTAGAAATAAACAACGGGCCACGAAATTTTTTTTCAAAATGATGCTTAAAGAAAGGAAGAATCTGACAGTTTTACAACTTGATAGAGTCAACGTTTATAAAAAATAGTAAAGTCAAACTTTCATATTTATACTCAATATACCACCTATTTAAATATTTTCTAAGTGGTAGGTCAAAATAGATGGAACATTATCAGTTAAGTTTAATTGATAAATGATAAACTCCACGTTCATAAAAAAAGTTATATACATATCAAAAGTATCAAAATGGTATAGTATTTTTGGTAACTCAAGATGGTATAGTATAACACTAATAAATTTGCTAAAAAAGAATTTTTGTCAAAAATAAAAATCACTAATAACAATATATACGTAGATATATTTGTATAGATTAATCATGTGTTTATCATTTTATACATTTATTGTATGTTAATTAAATCAAAGTTTAAATAAATTTAGTTCCATAAATAAATCACATTTTTTTAGTTTTTGTTTTAATTCTTAAATGTTATAAATTCAACATAAAAATTATAAAAATATGATTTAAGAAATCGAATTTTGATATTACTTTTATAAAACAACTTTATAAAATGTTATAAACATATTCAAAAAATCATTCAAAAATATATATTGACATTTTAACAATGAATAAAACTGTTTTTAAAAATAATTTTTAAAGAATAAAAAATTCAATTTCTTTATATAGAATGTCCACATTACATACACATCATAATACACTCCAAATAAAACTAATACTATTTAATGACATAATAACATCCTCCTCCAAGTTGTCAAATCACAAAAAGAAATCACCCAATAGGGCTTGTATAAGATTAAGCCCTTTAACAAAAAGATTATTCAAGTCTTTTTAGCTCAGTTGCGTTAAAACTCTTAACAGGGCTGGTCTAATGTTATACAGGTGTAAGAATTTATTAAAAATTTATAAAATTTTATTTTTTAGACTTTAATTAATTTAATATTTGTTTTTAACTCATCGATATAATATTTATTGAGACAGTATTTATTTTAAATAAAATCTTACTAATTGTAATTTTAAAAATAATAGAATATAAAGTATTCTTTATTAACTAAAAATTTCATCTCTTTTTCAAGACCCCAATTGTTTTTCTTTTTTGCAACGGTTTTAAGTGATTGTCTTGATAATCTAATTTTTGACATGTCCTAACTCTTAAAAGAGAATTTTATCACTCATTATTATCCTATCCAACTCCAACGATTATTTTCTATAATTACATGCAGATGTTATCTAATGAAAAAATCTATTAAAAAAATGACATACACGATGCAACATAGCCAAAGAGGAAGCTTTTATTTTTTTATTTATCATTACTCGGAAAGGACATAAGAAATTTCGAAGAAATAGACATAATGATGAAAATACAATGGAATTCAAACACTTTAAACAATTATATATTTCATTCCATCCTACCCTACTATATACACAGTTATATGGTATAGAATCCACATTTATACGCTTCAATTAATCTCTTGTTGGTGATTGTTGACCTTGTTAGTTGTTACCATGAACATGTCTTTGCTACACAAATATCAATTCTTAGCATTCATATTCAGCATCATATCCTTAACCAAAGTTACCTCTTTTTATTTCAATTTCCCAACTTTCCAACCAAATGATGATGAAAATTTGATACTAAGCAAAAACTCAAAAATTTACTTAGATGCCATCCAAATAACCCCAGACATTCGTGGCATAATAGTGAATTATTCAGGACGTGCTTTTTACAGCAAGCCATACAAACTTTGGAACAAGAAAAAAATTGCTTCTTTCAACACCACTTTTGTTCTCAACATAACTCCTGAAACTTCCCCTGGTGGTGAAGGTTTAGCTTTTATCTTAACTCCAAATAAAGATCTCCCTGAAAACAGTGAAGGAAAATGGCTTGGTATTGTAAATGCTTCCACAAATGGAGCTTCAAAAGCTGAAATTCTTGCAGTTGAGTTTGACACAAAACAAAGTTCAACAAAAGATGGTCCTGACAATCATGTTGGAATCAACATAAATAGTATCAACTCTATCAAACAAGCATCATTAACAAACACTAAGGTTAATCTTTCATCTGGTATTAATGTTACTATAAGAATTCAATATTTTAATGATGTAATATCTGTTTTTGGTTCAATGAGTGAAACTTCACATGATTCTATGGAGACCCTTTTGGTTTCTCCACCTCTTAATCTATCTTCTTATCTTAAACAAGAGGTTTACGTTGGTTTCTCTGGCTCGACGAGCAATTACACGGAGCTAAATTGTGTAAAAGCATGGGAATTCATTGGTTTAGATATTGAAGATAATAGCAAACATCTCTTGTGGGTTTGGATTATAATTCCAATGGTGATAATCATAATTGGTTTGGTAATTTTCTTGATTTATTATTGGCAAAAAACAAGAAACATAGAGATTCAAGAAGATGCATATCCAAGAATAGAGGATCAAATTCAACACTCATCTATGTCACCAAAGAAATATACACTAAATGAATTAATAAAAGCAACAAATGGATTCAACCATCAAAACAAACTCGGTGAAGGTGGATTTGGAACTGTTTACAAGGGTATTCTTGGAAACAACAATAAAGAGATAGCAGTGAAAAGAGTTTCAAAAAATTCAAGACAAGGTAAACAAGAATTCATAGCTGAAGTTACAACAATTGGAAGCCTTCACCACAAAAACTTAGTGAAACTAATTGGTTGGTGCTATGAAAAAAAAGAGCTTCTCCTTGTTTATGAATTCATGCCTAATGGAAGCTTAGACAACTACCTATTTTTTGAACCAAATGAAAATTCTTATGCAACACTAAATTGGGAAACTAGACATAGTGTGATACATGGTGTGGCACAAGCTTTAGATTATCTTCACAACGGTTGCGAAAAAAGGGTGCTACATAGAGACATTAAGGCAAGCAACATAATGTTGGACTTAGAATTTCATGCAAAATTGGGTGATTTTGGATTAGCTAGAACAATTCAAAAGAAAAATGAAACTCATCATTCAACTAAGGAAATCGCAGGAACACCTGGTTATATGGCGCCCGAAACTTTTTTAACGGGAAGAGCGACGGTTGAAACCGATGTGTATGGTTTTGGTGTACTTGTTTTGGAAGTTGTATGTGGAAAAAGACCAGGGAATAATGTTTATGCACAAGATGATTATAAAAATAGTATTGTGTATTGGGTTTGGGAGCTTTATGGAAAAGGGAATATACTTAGTGCTTTGGATAAAAGGGTAATTAGTAGTAGTGAAATGGATGATGAAGAAGTTGAAATTGTGCTTGTTCTTGGGTTGGCTTGTTGTCATCCAAATCCATATGAAAGGCCATCAATGAGAAGTGTTTTGCAAGTTCTTAATGGAGAAGCTAATCCTCCAATGGTTCCTATTGATAGACCTGCTTTTGTTTGGCCAGCTATGCATTCAGCTTTTAAAGAAAACGAAGATAGTTCTCTTATTAATGGAACTCTCACTCCATTCACTGAAATTTCTGGCAGATAGATATATTAAGAGCTGTTTATTTCTACAAAAGATTTTGTTTTTATTTTTGTAAATATGTGTTTTGTTTTAATTGATTAATAAGAATGTGGGAAACTGTTGAAATAAACTATTGTGATAGAAGCAAAGATGATGGTTGATTAAGAGTCTCTTATCTTTCTTTCAATAAATTAAAATAAACACGTATTTTAGAAAATAAAAGTAGAAAATATTTTTTTAAACTAAAAAGCCCAAATCACTTTTGCTTGCAAATAATTTTCTTTTCATTTTATGTTATTAATTTTCTATTTCAATTTGTATATATGTTATAATTGAATATTAATATAAAAATTAGATATTATTATATTGTTATAAATAGAGATTGACTCTCATTTTATGATATAATTCCACTCTAATTATAACAATATAAAAATTATTAGGGGAAAATAGAATATGTATAACAAAAACTAAATGACTAAAATGTGGCTAGAGAACATTATTTATTGGAGTATATTTGTAAAATATTTTTAATTGTTGAAATTAAATTCTTCCAAAAATGTATAATTTTAAAAATTTATGAAAATTTTATCTTAATAATTTTCTTGCAATCACTTCTAAAGAAATTAACATAATATTTTTCTATGAAATGTATTTGATATTAATTCTTTATCATTTGATTTAATCTACCCAAGCAAATTTTTATTTTTTTTAAAAAAGTGTAGGCCAGCTTTGACCTGGGCAAGTGTTTTATTTTTATCTTTTTTTTGTTGTATTTTTGAATATTTGAGAAACCGAGGGTAGGAGAAAAAACGCTGTTTTCTTTTGTCAAATCATTGAGGAAGTCTTCAACTGAAACTTCACAGCGCAACATCGTAGGCCTATAAACCCAAACTGGGCCCATAATATTATTGGGCCTTGTACTTAATTTAAGGGTAATATTGACAATACGCATATCATCATTCCAAACCCTAATTCCTCTCCTTCAAATAGTTTCGTTCGGCTCTTACTCCTCCATCTTACGAATTTCAGTACATCCTTTTTATTTTTGTTTATCTCGTTTTCTATTTAATTTAGTTTATTATTGCTATTGTGTTTATTATTTGTTTCTTTTTCAATTTCAATTCTATTCTCTTCATCTTTTGAATTCTTTTATATCGATTGAAAACCACATGATGAATTTGGATTTACAATACTCACGACGGTCGTCTGAGATCCACTTGATGCATTGATCCTATATTTCTGATGGTTTCCTCTCTTTTATCTTTTTTCATTCATCGCCTTCTAGATTTTGAGTCCATATTTTGTGTGTTGTTGTATCTCTAAATCTTACTGTTTAATTTCTGATGCGTTTTAATTGATGTTCTAATCATTTTAAATTTTTTATTTTTCGATTTTTTTAGTGTATAATTCATTTTTAATTCTTAGATCACATTTATTTCCTGAAATTAATAATATATATTGGTAAAAATTATATGTTTTTAAATTGTGTCATTTTTTTAACCTTCTATCCTGAATAGACTTTTGCTAAAAACTTTAATAGCAGTGAATTTTGCTCCAATACCCCATCTTAGTTTGACACTTTTAGTTTAAAACTTATGTGGACACTCTTATTTGAATTTCAATTTGTTGAATGTTATGATTTTTCGAATGTTAAAGATATTACATTTTTATTGTTGTTACCTGCACCACTCTCTAAACAGAAAATATTTAAGATACAATATAATGCAAATTTGATGTATATTTTTAATTATGTCTTAATTGAATAACAGATTTGCAAGTATTAATATTTTTCTGAAATAACAAATATACTATAGTAAAAGTAATATTAAATTTTTGGGTGTTTAGGTACTTAATTTATGTTCACATTAATTTAATATTAAAGATTATTATTTTAATGATCAAATTGATTTATTAAAAAAAATAAAGAATAATTATTTAAAATTACAATTAGATGATAATGTATTTTGGGGCCAAAGTGATGAATTTTATTTTTTGTAAATGATTGATTAAAACAAAAATTGAATAATTTTCAATTTTTATGCAGCGGTGGGAAGAATTTTGACATTTATGTCTTTTGTTTTGATTTTTAAGTAAAATTGATTGAAACAAAATTTTCTTAGCCGAAGTTTTGAAATAAACTATAAAATAAGCTGTGGTTTGTTTTAATTCAAAAGTATGTGAGAGGTAGAAATTTTATGAATGTTAATGGTGAAATCATATATGTTGATATTCTTGATTATTTAAGGTGTTTTAAAATAGATTTGAATTTGAAGTATTTTTTGAAAGACTTTGATGAATAAAAGGTGTTTGAAAACAAAATATAAGGGTTGAATTGTATTTAACATTTTCGAAAAATAATTTGATTACTTAATAAAAAATATATGTTTTTTATTAAAATTATTTTATGATTATAAAACAGATTTAGTAAAATAAAGTAGAATCTTAAATAACATACATTGTTGCTATATTTACTACTTCCTAAAAGATATATTTTGATTTAGTATAGTTCATGACTTAATCTACTATTTCAATAATAATAGCTTGCAAGTATTGTTTACTTTGCATCTTTTCGCTGGAACACTTTCTAGTGAACCTAATTGTGTTCATATTTTCTCACTAGCTTAGTATAGTTAAATGGTTGAAGACCATAAGTATTATTATATTTTCTCATTGCATTTATCATTCTCTCAGTTATCTACTTAAATACTGAGAAATGTATCTGATCAAGGTCTTACCATTAGAGACCTTAAACTTGACATTTAAGGCAAATCAGTCCTTAAGATACATATATATATATATATATCTTTATACTTTACTAAACACATCTTCAATTAAGAAGACAGATCTTAGAGGATGTCACTATCAAAGGATGTCATGCTCTTCTTCAGTCGGAGGTTAAGTCCATTATAATGAGTAGAGGATATTGGAGCATAGACTTTCTATTTAAGCAATGACTTAAGAGAGTGTTGACATGATATGTTGACCAGAAGATCAACAAACTTACTAGAAATCACCATACGTAGAATTATCATAGCGAGCTTGTATTAACGAATTCATCATTGACGTGTTGACAACACATTTATCAGTGTCAGACACAACTTTAACATATTTTTCAGAGTCACCATGAGCTTGTTTAGTAGATTTTCTTTTCTTTGATTAGTAGAGGATCCAACTTGTTCCAGAACATTGACTTTATCAGATACTTCAACTAGAGCTTTCTTCTTTTGATATTTGTGTAAGAGGATTAAGATGGGTTTTGAGTCAGAGGCCGATAATCGTTGCAACATTGTTTCCTTTGTTTTTAAAGGGTCAATCATTGACTTGTATTCCTTGTCTTTAACGATATGACTCGAATTGTAGATTCTCAAATGCATATTGCAATACTTCTTATTGCTATATTTATTGGGGAATCATGAAATATACTTTTAAAACTATTTTTCAATAAATCTCAAGAGTGAAAAGAGCTCTTGCCAAGATCGCTTAGAACTACAAGAATCACTATGAGTTTGTATTTACCTCTTGAAGTGTCGAGAATGATACAAATCACCAACATGAAGGATCCCTCTCAGACTGTGCTTTAACTTGATGACCAACACAAAATTTATCGGCTTCTCTACATAGTTTGCACGAGCACTAAATGGAATATGATGTTAGCCATTCTATGATGGTAGTAGCAATTAAGATTACTTGGGGAATGTGCGTTGCCAGGATCGCTTAGAACTACAAGAATCACTATGAGTTTGTGTTTACCTCTTGAAGCGTGGAGAAGGATACAAATCACCAACATGAAAGATCCCTCTGGAACTGTGTTTTAACTTTGATCACCTATGCAAAATTTACCGGCATCTCTACATAGTTTGCGCGAGCACTAAATGGAATGTGGTGCTAGTCATTCTATGATGGTAGTAGCAATTAAGATTACTTGGGGAACATGCATTTCTTCTATTTATAGATAATGCAGCACTAAAATCCTAAGACACATATTTTAGGCCCAAGCCAAAATAAGGCCTAATTATTATATTTAATTAAACTCTTTAAATTAAACATAAACTATTAACTATATTATATCATATTTAATTCAATTAATTATCAATCCTCATTTATTTCATCAAATAAATTATAAATATGTTAATGTATTAACTTATATTTAATAAGATTAACATCTAATTAAATCAAATCTTATTTAATTTAATCATTTGTTCCGCTGTTAGGACTCTATGCATGTGATCCTTATAGGTTCTCATTGAAAAAGTTATAATATTAAATATTATAAACAATGATTGTGATCTAGCAATGCATTATTGCTACCCAAATCACGAGAAAATCGGTGATACAATTTAAACCTTATTGTGGCCACAATTTATTTTACAGTAACTATCCCTTCATCAAATGTCTAATCGAACACAAGTCACAATATGTGTCATCGTTGCAATGTTCAATTCTTTATTTCTCGATCCCAAAGTAGATGCGTAAAACCAATAGACATTATCACATATTGGTATATTCTAGCATGGCCATGCATTTCTACAGTCTCTCTATCGACAGACCCAACACATAATTCCTGATATGTAGGAGGGGTAAATCTTATCTACATCACTTGTACCCCTATATATATTTTATTGCATGTCTAATAACCACCTTTATGATTGTTCTGTTACAGACAACGTTTGATTGCCTTAAAGCCTACAATTTCCCATGTAGAGATCCTAGCGACTTCAAGTTGAAGGACTACTTACTATGGTCATATGAGAATCGCTAATGACACTTACACAACAATTATGTAGCATTTCTCATGGTGGGTTAATCCAATATAAATATTAACCCTTAATATTTATACCAATGTGATGACTCAATATCTTATATCCATGACCCATGAGATGTGGTCATCAGTCTACTCATATAATAGTCTTGATGTATTATCGTTGTCCTAATTAAAAATAATACTTTGACTTTGGATACTATAAGAATAACATTTTGTATGTTCAATAAGATCTAACGATTGAGTCATACTTCATGTTCCATTGAATGAACTATCTATTCTAAGGACTTTATTATAATATAGGATTTATAACATATTAAATGATGCCAACTTGTATATATATCAAAAATTAGATATATATATGAATTAAATCCATGATAGAAATAATAATCTATATAAATTAGGTTAGCGCTAGGGTTGACACCATTAATCTCCAGGCATCAAGAGAACACCCATCGATCATGAGACTCCTTTAGCATATCATTTAGCATACTCATTCTACACATGTTCACTTATCTCATTTTGATCATCTATCAAATGAGATAAAAACACCCAAGTACATGGCTAGATCATTGGTGAGATCAAGACTCTTTACCTTGCGTAATTACTTCATCATCATCAAACGACATCAATGAAGTTTGTAACGGTAGAAATTATATCAAGTTCAAAAGAACTTCCTCGTCCAAAACCCTTCTAATCACATTAGAAGTATATATACTCTTCTTTATAAGAGAATTAGAAATTAAACCATGATTTGAAACTCTTCCATCTCAACGTACCACAATATATGCAAAGCATAATCCAAACTATGATCTTAAATTGCGTTTATCAGTTTAGAAGTAGTGTCAATATAATACCTTACATTGATTTCTTCCTTACCATTTATGAAGACTATGCCTTTATTCAATTAGATATTAAAGGACATTATGGATTACAATTTAATGAAATTCACTAGATTGAAGTAGTACCTTTTGTTATGCTCATAGCATATGAGATATATGGTCTAATACATATAATGATGTACTTGAAAATTCCAATTTCAAAGAAAATTATTCTCATGCATTCTTTCTCAAATAATGAGATAGAAATTTGTCTCCTAGATAAATCATTGTGATGTTATCATATGTACGTTGATTAAGATCAAACAACTTCATAGATCTATCTTTATAGATCTTGAATCCTAACAATTGGAAAATTCCGCCTAAGTCATTTATCAAGAAACATTTTCCAACTATGCTTTTAAGCATTGTAGGAATATTGTTATTTGATAAATCATACATTTTTCACATAGAAGACCAAAATTAATAACACTCCCACTAACCTTTATGTGTACACAAGCTCACAATAAATCTTTGATGGATTTGAGGTTCTTATCTAAAAAAAAGTCTCACCATAGTCTATAGAACATATGTAGATGAAACATTTATCAGCACATATGCCTTAAAGTCATTCAAATACTATTCATTATAGTCTTTAATTAAAGACCCATTAGCACCATTTATCCATCAGTGCAATTCCTTCAAAGTTCAACCTTGTTGGTTCACATGTATTCCCTAACCTATTCTATATGATGACACAACTTATCGTATCAATCAATATCTTATGTAACCTATTTAAGTGGCATATCCACAAAACATGTGGAATCTAGTAATGTTCCATTACTATAGGTATTGTGGTGCTTGGATTTCTCCAAGTTCTACAATTCTCCCACTAGTTCCTATGAAGATTTAACTCATTTTATCAAACATCAATTTCTACGCTAAACTCTTTATCATTGGAGACTTTGTAGAAAAAGTATATTTAGTTTCCTTAGGATATTCCACAAATTACATTTATTTAGTTTAGTTTCAAGCTTGTCTGGAAAAAAATAAACTTGACAACTCCAATCTTCGTAACATATTTGACCTTTCAACTCATTCCATATATCATATGGAATCTTTATAGCTTCATATGGAACATGATTGCTAGTTAAGAAATAGTTGTACAAAACCCATATTTTAGAAAGAGTTATTATATTTGACTGACTTATAAAAAATCAGACCATGTCTAACAAGGTTTGATTTAGAAAGTCATCAAACTTCTAGGTCAAGTATTTACCATCATGATCTAATCATGTGATCTCAACACTCTTGCCAATACGATTTTCTACTTCGTTCTTCAACTCTTTGAATACTTCAAAAGGCCCCTTAGTATATGTTTCATAAGATACACAAACACCCATTTATTATAATAAATAGTAAATGTAACGAAGTCAATTAAATCCACCTTTTACAAACTTGTTTAGTGGGCCATATACATCTCATGTATCATGCCAATAGATCACTGACTCGTTCATCATAACTAATGATCAAAGCTTAGTCATCCTTTCCAATAAGTAAAGATCATAAGCCTCAAACAATTCTAAATTGAATGAGTCCAAGGGTCAATTTTAATGGCACTTGAAATATGTTTGTACGTATATGACGTAAACAATAATGTCAAGGTATATAAGAATAAAATAACTAGATTTAAACTTACTTGCATATATGTCACAAATGAGAAGCTTGAGATCAAGGACGCATGGTTTGTGTCTTTCAAGTCAATGACCAACTCTTGACATTAGGAAATATGAAGTACATGGCATCATCACGTGAATGATCGTATCATACACTTTCATGATCACAAGATCGAAGTATCGTTCATTTAAAGAATTGACTTAATGCTTCTTACAAGCATCTTTTCAATCCTTGTAGAAGCAGGTTACTCAAGACTCGGTTGTTCAAAAATATACAAATTTTGACATATTTTGAGGACTATCCTCAAATTTCGGCACCATTCTAGAAATTCATTTCTAGATGTATCTTGTCCTTGTCAAGGACATTTCATAGTTAATATTGTGTTCAATTTCTTGATAATATAAATTTTTAAACATGCAATACTTAAGTATCATGATTAAAACATACTTAATAAGACTTTATTAAATATGCTCCCACTATTGTATTCAAATCAGTGATCCCCACCATTGACTTGGAGAATCCCGTTGAAAGATTTTCTAGTGAGACCAAGATCTATATTTCACATTGTTATGAGACGGCTGAACTGATTCACCCAAAGCTTGGCTATTTAGGTATGAAACACTTTTTCAGTTACATCACATGTAACTCTTGAATTAGTTGGGTATAAAACACTTGTTCTAATTCATCACATGTATTAAAGCCCAACTCATTTGCCTCTAAGCCTATTTCAATCATATTGAATTCGACTTAGTTAAGTTATACCCAATGGTTGTCAATCGAAACTTATCCTGTCACGCCTAACCGATATACAATAGTGTGCCCAACTTTTGCATGACCCGCACTATACGATACTGACTTGACGAGTGCGACACATTAGAAGACATCAAACTTGATATTTAATTTGATGGATTTTATTAGGAGATTTCATCGACTTTTGTATCTCATACAAACATCGATATGCATGCATGTATATATAATATCAAAAATTAAAACATATAAAATACATTCGAACATACATCCTATATATTATGAATCACATACAAAATATATAAGATTAGATAATATAGTTATGGCCACCTAACACGAAAAATAAAATAAAATCATTTATATCTCCTCAATTTCTATGTTGATTTCTCAATTTACAAATTATTTCAATTAAATAAATAAATGGTCATGACACCGGACCATATTTTAAAATAAATCAAAGCACACACATATTGTATTTAAATAAAATAAATGTCAAATACTTTAAGGCCATAACTATACACACTACTAATTAATTAATTAATTAAAATTAATTAATTATACAACACATAAAATATATAATAATAAATTGATAACAATAACTTTTTATTATTATCTACTATTATTAAATAATTTTAAGTATATATAATTTAAAATTGAAAATCTCAAATATGGCTGGATTTTATAATTTGCAATCAAAATTCAAATTGATGATAGTTTAAAGGCTAAATAGCACCCGTGGTCCCTTAACTTAATTTCAGTTAACGTTTTAGTCCTTTATTTTTTTTTCCCGATTTGGTCATTTATTTTAATTTTAAGTGACAATTTGATTTTTTATGTTTTAAAATGTCAACAATATTATCCTTTTTTTTTCACAATAAATTAAAAAATTCATCAAAATTTTCAACCAAAACCCATAAAATTAATTATATTCTTTAATATAATACAAATTTTATCAAATTCGTAACTCAAATATTCAAATAAACTCATATTTTCATTTTTTATTTGATGTTTTTAGAGATAGAATTTTAAAAATCAAATAAAGAATAAAAATATGAGTTTATTTGAATATTTGAGTTACGAATTTGATGAAATTTCTATTATATTAAACAATATAATTAATTTAATGGTTGAAAATTTTGATGAATTTTTTTGAATTTTTGTAAAAAAAGAGGATAATATTGTTAACATTTTAAAACATAAAAGATTAAATTGTCACTTAAAATTAAACTAAAGGACCAAATCGGAAAGAAAAAAAAGATAAAGTACTAAAACGTTAACTGAAATTAAGTTAAGGGACCACGAGTGCTATTTAACCTATTTTAAATGATATTCATTTAATTTACGGTCCAATCAATTATCACATAATTTAAAGCATTAAATTTTTAATGGCAATCAGCTGTGCATTCCAAAACGTACATTTAAAAATCAACTATAATCCAAATCTGACAGTAGCAAAATTGACTATCAATAGTTCACGATTCAATCAAATATTTTTCTTTTAAATCAAATTCAAAAGTCAAATATATAGAATAAATATTGGTATCAATTAAATGCCTCAAACTAAATTATATAAGCAATGTCATTTTGAATTAAATTCAAAAACAATATCATATGGTTTATATTCGAAAAGATAAATTTTCAAAAGTACCCTTCCTTTTGTTGCCAAAACACGTTTTGGTTCAAAGGCTAACCAAAAAAAACATTACAAAACTAATATCCAAATCCTAACCGATATTGTTTTCAATTCATGAAAATGTTATATTTCAAATGAACATGGAATCACACAGCCAAAGTAAACATATTATAGAATTCTAGGTAGCTCAAACCTGGCTCGGATACCACTATTGAAGAATCATGAGATAAATCTTGAAAACTATTTTTAAATTAATCCCAAGAGCAGAAAATTCCCTTGCCAAGATAACTTAGAATTACAAAAATAACTATGAGTTTATGTGTTTACCTCTTGAAGCGTTGAGAAGTATACAAATCACTAACACGAAGCATCCCTCTCGGACCATGCCTTAACTTTGATCACCAACGTAGAATTTACTACGTAGTCCATGCGAGCACAAAACGAAATGTGGTGCTAGCCATTCTATATTCTGAGGGTAGTAGCAATTAGGATTACTTAGAGAAGGTGCTCTTCTTCTATTTATAGAGAATGAGTCACTAAAATCCTAAGACTCATATTTTATCCCAAGCCAAAATAAGACCTAAATGATTATATTTAATTAATTTTTTTTAATTAAACATAAACCATTACTTAAATTAAATCATATTTAATTCAATTAATTGTTAAGCCTCATTTTTTTAATCAAATCATATTCAATTAAAAAATTATAATTATGTTAATGTATCAAATCATATTTAATACGATTAACATCTAATTAAATCAAATCTTTTTTAATTTAATCATTCGTTCCGCTGTTATTACTCTATGCGTCTGAGCCTTAGAGGTTCTCACTGAAAAGGTAATTGTAAGACCCTTAAATTTTAAAATTAAATTCAGATTTGATTTTAAGGGTATTTTGGGAATATTGGTGTAATATTCAATATATGTATATTTTGTGTAAATATATATATATAATTAATTGTTTTGAAGTTGGAATTAAAATTATGGATGATGGATGAATTAATTTAATTTCGAGTAATTAAATTATCAGGCCGATTAATTAAGATATTTTCTGCTATTTGCGACGAAACGGATTAATTGCTGGAGGATAAGAAGATATTTTAATATAAGAGTTGGTGAGGTGGTGTAGATATTTGTGAAAAAGGAAACAATTCCTCTCTCCTCTGCTGTGTCAGTTGCATTTAAGTGGATACTTAAGTGAGAAGCTTTTCTTCTTTCCTCTGTACGACAGTTTCTGCTTTATCTTCTTCTTCTTCTTCTTCTAATTTTCTGAGTGTTGGTGAAGAAAAATAGTTTACTCAAAAGTCATCGTTCTGGAAAATCTGAGTGTCGAATCAGAAAGTTTCGAGTACGAAAGTCATTCCTCTGATCGTTACGGAGCTAAAGAACTAATTTTCGTAGCGGCGAACGCGAACGGGAGTATCGTCGGCTTTTTTTCGCAGAAGCGTACGAACTAAGGGAACGTAACTAAGGTAAGGGCACCTTCCAACTTTTTAGATTGCATTTAGGGCTGTAAATGCATGTGTGATGAATGATTATTGGTTTATGTTTGTGAAAAACATGGTGTTATGTTTTGGAAATCATTCTGTGTGTGCTGAATGATGATTCTGGTTCTGATTTTGTTTTGTTAAAAATCAATGAGGTTATTCTGATTTGAGTGCATCTGTGTTTTGCTGGGTTTTGTTAAAACAATCTGTTGCTGATATTGGATGAAAAATGTTATGAGTTGAGATTTTAAAGAGTGGTAATTATGATTCTAGCGTTGGGTTGGTTTTTCAAAGGAAAGGTTTTAAAAATGTGTTGAAATTCTAGGAAATTTCACTGAATTTGAAGGTGTATTCGAATACGGCTTGAGTGTATTCGAATACAGCTTGCAAGGCTTCTGTTTTCTTCAGATTTTCGAACTTGTATTCGACTCGACCCTCTGTAGTCGAATACAGATTTTCCAATTTTGCTTCTGACTTAGCTTCTGTATTCGACTACGACCCTCTGTAGCCGAATACAGATTTACAACTTTTGCCACTGACTTCGCATCTGTATTCGACTACGACAACCTCGTATTCGAATACAGAATGCTGATTTTTCACTGCTTTAGCTTCTGTATTCGAATACAAGGGAGCTGTAGTCGAATACAGATTCGTGTTTTTCAGAAATTCAAGTTTTTAACATTGTTTTATAAACCTTAAGTGTTGGGGTACCTTGGGAAGGTTTGTGGTGATTAAAAATGGAAATTTGGTGATAGTTTGAAGTGGTGATGATGAAGTTTTTGAGAATTTACTGAAGTTGTAGAAATTCTGATTTTTGTACTGTGACAGCCTCTGTATTCGAATACAAGGAGTCTGTATTCGAATACAGGATGTTGATTCTGCCTTGTTTGGCTTCTGTATTCGAATACAATGAAGCTGTATTCGAATACAGATTCGTATTTTTGCCAGAAAACCTCAGTTTTAATCACATCTTTGAATCTTAACAGTTGGGGAAAAACCTTTGTTAATAAAGAGTGGAACTTTGAGGTAATGCAAAATGTAATGCTTGCTTGAATGGTTAATCTTTGAATGTGTTGAGATGTTTTGAAAAATGAGGAAAATGCATGAATTTTACTAAGGTTGCATACTGTTTTCAATGAAGTGAAACAATGCATACTCATGCATGGCATAGTCAGGTGATACCCGCGATGGGCCACAGAGTAATGCGCATCCACGTGCTGATCTGTAGTGATTGCACAAGTGCTGATCTGTAGTGATTGCACTAGGTACTAATCTGTGATTGTACCTTGGTATATAAGTGTTGGTCAGATAAACGACTGCACTGGTACTGGACTGTAGTGTTTGTACCCTGAAATGCGCAGCCACGTGCTAATCTGTAGTGATTGCACGAGTGCTGATCTGTAGTGATTGCACTAGGTACTGATCTGTAGTGATTGTACCTTGGTTTATGTCAAACGTGCTGGTCTGTAGTGACTGCACGAGTGCTGGTCTGTATGCGACTGCACTGGTGCTGATCTGTATGCGACTGCACTGGTGCTGATCTGTATGCGATTGCACCCTGGTCATGAGGGCCGTTAAATTGTGCTGGTCTGTAAGCGACTGCACCTTGGTGATTCCAAGAATTTATGAACATGAGCATATACATATTGCATCGGAGTATTTGATCGGAGGGTCACGTTTTGATTTTATGTTGATGGTGGAAAATTGTTGTGTGAGTAAGTATTGTTTTGAAATCTGTAATTTCGGATGAATTGATGTTTGTGCTTACATCATGATTTTCATACTTACTTGGTTGCTGTTTTGTAAAGTACAAATGACATGTATTTCAAAATTTAGCATCCTTATTTATCATCATGTACTATGAATATGTTTGATATTCTTGATATAACTGCTATGTGGTAATTGTTATTTTCGGTCGGTGACCCTTTACAATTATTGTGGAATTGGGCTTTGCCCTCAGATGAGATTCAGAACCGTACCCCTGATGGTCATACTAACGACAGGGAACGTCGTTAGTTTCCCTTGATCTTTACTTGTGGGCTATGCAAAGAGATGAGCAGCTGGGTGAAGAAAAGACTTGTGAATATTGTAATGCTACTGTAGCTTAGGGTATGATCAGAGTAGACTTATGTATAGGGTTTTGAACTCAATGGTTGTAAATATTCATTTTGGGAATTATTGTAAAACTCTTCCGCACTCTGATAAATATTTTGATGTATCTTTATTTAGTATATTATAAAGATCAAATTCCCATGAATATCTCATTCGATTTAATTGTGATGTTGCTGTTTTAAATTCCTTACTATTTTTGATTACGAAGTCGAATGATATTTAATTTGAATTGATTTTAATTTCCTTGAAACGGAATTCTGAAAACTCTTTTATTTATGTATTCGTTTTAAAAAATAAAATAAAAAATACACTCGCGCTGTGTTTTAAACTCGGGGTGTTACAGTAATAATATTAAAAATTATATATATTTTATAATATAAAATATTATAAACAATAATTGTCATCTAGTAATGCATCATTTTTACCCAAATCATGAGACAATCGGTGACACGATTTAAACCTTACAACGACCACTATTTATCGTGTAGTAATTGTCCCTTCGTCCAAATGTCTAATTGAATACAAGTCACAATATGTGTCATCTTTGCAATGTTCAATTCTTTATTTCTCGATCCCCGAGTAGACACGTAAAACCGATAGACAAAATATCACATATTGGTCTATTCTAGCATGGTCATGCATTTTCACGGTCTCACTCTATCGATATGCATAAGACATAATTCCGGTTCTGTGGGAGGGAAAAATCTTATTTACATCACTCCTAGCCCTCTAGATGTTTTATTGCAGGCCTAATAACCACATTTATGATTGTTCTGTTGCAAACAACGCTTGATGGCCTTAAAGCCTACAGTTCCCCATGTAGAGATTGTAGGACTTCAAATCGAAGGACTACTCACTATGGTCACATGAGAATCGCTAATGACACTTATACAACAATTATGTAGCATTATCATGGTAGGTTAATCAAGTATAAATATTACCCCTTAATATTTATACCAATGTGATAACTCGATATATTATATCCATGACTTGTGAGAGATGGTCATCAATCTACTCACATAATAGTCTTGAAATTAACAAAAAATACTTTGATTGTGGATACTTTACGAATAAAGTTCTAAATGTTCAATAAGGTCTCACGATCAAGTCATACTTGATGTTCTATTGAACGAACTATATATTCTTAGGATTTTATTATATTATATGATTAATAATATACTAAATGATGCCGTCTTATACACATATCCAAAATTAGATATATAAATTAAATTCATGATACGAATAATAATCTATGTAAAATAGATTAGCGCTAGGACATACACCATTAATGTTATGAGTTGCTCTATTAGTAAATGAAGGTGCAAACACGAGAAGGGGGGTTGAATTGTGTTTCACTAACTTGATTACTTTTTCAATTTTTGCAGTTTTATAACAAAACCTAATGTATGAATCAAACAGAGTTAGCAACGGATATAAAGTAAAAAATAAAACACATAATTTTATACTGGTTCACCGTTAACGAGGCTACGTAAAGTCCCTTCACTTTGAAGGATTTCACTAATTCAAAACCTTGAATTACAACAATACCACTAACCCTCCAAGTCAGTCTTCTCAAACAGTCTAACAATCCTAGACTTTTGAGGAATACAGCACCTTGACTTCTTAAGTCAAGTCTTCTCCGACCAATCTAACAACCCCATATTGTAGAAGGAATTACAACGCCTTGAATCTAATTGCAAAGTAATCTGCTACCCCTTCTGACTCCCTCAGATTGTAGACTCTACTTCAACAACTTAGATCTAACACAAGGGAAAGAAAAACACGAATGCTTGTTTCTGGAAAGCTGGAACTCAAAATTAACCTCACTGAAAACTTGAGTGTTTGCTTTGGAAGTGTATGACTCTTTTGTGATTTTTTGATACTAAGTATTCTTCCTTGAGCCTCCTTTTTATAGATGCAGATTAGGGTCTCTTCCAAGCTTAATTTCGAGCTGTATCTTGCTGGATTCTCTTGCAAGAATATCTTGACCAATCGGGTTTCACTTTAAATAAAAAACATATATTTTTATGCTCCAGATTGCCTTTCAAAAATAACTTTGACCAATTCTGACTTTAATTAATTCTGGAACAAATCTTTCTTCCCGCCAATACCTTCTGATCTCGGCCAACACTGGGCCATATACTTAAATCTTGACCATTGATCTAAACCTTTTCCCTCTGATCTGGACCAATTCTGAACTGGGTCTGGATTGAACTGAAATTAAATCTGGACAAAGAATATTTAATTATGGACATTTACCTCTTGATCTTGATCAGGTCTGGATTAAATCTGGACATCATTTCTTCTGATCTTGACTGAGTTTCATACTCTAAGCCATGCTATCTTCTGGTCTGGGTCAAATCTGGATTAAATCTCTTGTTCTGGACCATTAATTTATCCTCTGATTAAGTCTGGATCAAGTCTGGACTGTTTATCATTTCACTGCCAGGCCATCTTCTGGTCAGAATAACTTCTGGACCAAGTCTGACTTATGATTCCTTCTGGTTTGGATCAATTCTCCCTCTGGCAGGCTTCCTTCTGGTCTGGTCCTAGTCTCCTTCTGGACTTTGCTTCCTTTTGATCTGGGCCAGTAAAGATATCCTCTGGTGGTGTTTTGACATCCTGGTGTATCCTCTGGTAATTATAGGATGCATTATCTGGTGACTTCTGGAGGTGTATCCTCTGATAACTTCATCTTCTGGTGGCATTTTAATATAGTAATTGAAGGTACAAAATAAGATTACATGGAGTGCTTTTGTAAACATCAAAATCCTAAGTACTTAGAAACAACTCGGTTCCAACAATCTCCCCCTTTTTGATGATGACAAAAACCTTAACTTATTTTGCTAGCTTATGACTTGAAGTACTTGAAATACTCCCCCTCAGACCAATCTCTCCCCCTAAGTCTGATACTGACTTTTTCTTCTCCTTTTCAACTCCTTCTTGAATCACTCTTTCTTTTCTTCTCTTCTCCTCTCCTTTTCAACTCCTTCTCTATTTCATCTATTTCTGATTTTTTCTCTCTCCTTGTTATTTCTCCTTTTCAACTCCTTCTCTTTTCACTCTTTCTTTTTTCTCTCTCCCTGTTTCCTCTCCTTTTCAACTCCTTCTCTTTTCATCTCTTTCTTTTTCGCTCCTCCTTTCTTTTTATCTCTCCTTTTCTACTTATTTCTCCTTTTTCTTTCTCTCCCCCTTTTTGTCATCAACCAAAAAGAGGTCCTACTATTTTTGTATTTTTTTTCTTTACAAAGTACATAAATTTAAAACAAAAAATAAAAGACATAAAATTAAAATTACAAGAAAATTAAACACTCCTAAGAAGACTACTTGAGCTAGTCAGATATGGAGATAATGTTGAGATGCTTCTTGATGAACTCGAACCTATCTTCTGGTAATGCTTTGGTGAAGATATCAGCCCATTGATGATCAGTGTCCACAAACTGGATGCTTAAAGTCCCTTTTTGAACATGGTCCCTAATGAAATGGTGTTTTATTTCAATGTGTTTGGCTCTAGAGTGTAAGATATGGTTCTTGGTTAGGTTTATGACTGAAGTGTTATCACAGAACAAAGGGATATTGGTTTCAAAGATGTTGTAATCTTCAAGTTGATGTTTCATCCAGATTTACTGTGAGCTACATCCTGCTGCTGATATATACTCAGCTTCAGCTGTTGACATGGCAATGGTGCTTTGTCTTTTGCTTGACCAAGAGATCAAATTATCACCTAAGAATGTGTAGTTGCCACTTGTACTTTTCCTTTCCAACTTGTCTCCAGCATAGTCGGAATCACAAAAACCTCTGAGTTTGTAGGTGGGGGTTTTCTTGTATAACAAGGTAAGGTTGGTGGTTCCTTTAAGGTATCTTAGAATTCGTTTGACAGCAGTTAAATGGGATTCCCTAGGGTCAGCTTGAAAACGGGCACAAACACAAGCACTAAACAAGATGTCAGGTCTAGAAGCAGTTAAATAAAGAAGGGATCCAATCATACCTCTGTATGTTTTCTAGTCTACCTTTTGGCTGGTTTCATCTTTCTCAAGTGAGCAGATTGGGTGCATGGGGGTGGCCATAGGCTTACATTCACTCATTTTGAACTTTTTAAGAAGTTCTTTAGTATATTTAGATTGGTGAATGAGTATACCTGATTTACCTTGGTGAATCTGAATTTGAGTTCTCCCATCATGCTCATTTGAAACTCTTTCTGCATTAGGTCAGAAAACTCTTTGCACAAAGTGCCATTAGTCGATCCAAAGATGATATCGTCAACATAAACTTGAATAATTAAAATATCATTTTTAATGGATTTCCTAAATAGAGTATTATCAATCTGGCCTCTATCAAATTCATTCTTAAGTAGAAAGGTACTAAGTCTGTCATACCATGCCATTGGTGCTTGTTTTAAACCATATAAGGATTTTTTAAGTTTAAAAACATGGTCTAGAAAATCAGAATTTTCAAATCCAGGGGGTTGTTTGACATAGACTACCTCACTTATATAGCCATTTAAGAATTCACTTTTAACATCCATTTGATACAGAACTATATCATGATTAGCAGCAAATGATAAAAGAATTCTAATTGCTTCTAACCTAGCCACTGGAGCAAAAGTCTCAATGTAATCTATACCTTCCTGTTGATTGTATCCTTGAGCTACTAATCTGGCTTTGTTCCCTACCACTTCACCTTTTTCATTGAGTTTATTCCTGAACACCTACTTGGTTCCAATAATGTTTTTGTTTGGTCTGGATACCAGATCCCAAACATCATTCCTTTGAAATTCATTCATCTCTTGTTGCATTGCAAGTATCCAACCTTCCTTTGCCAAAGCCTCATCAACATTGCTTGGTTCAATTGTTGAGAGTAAACCAAACAGACTGGTTTCTCTACTTGATGATCTGGTCTTTAAAGGTTCTGTTGCACTGCCAATAATGAGAGATTCTGGATGTGAAGACTTGTACTTCTATCCATTCTTTCCCTCTGACTTGTCTTCAGAGTCAGCATATTCTTCTTCATCTTGATCTTTCTCAGATTCTGCTGCTGGTCCAGCTTCTGGTTCCTGTGCCTCTGGTTCACCTGTAATTTCCTCATTTTTCTTTGACTTTTCAGAGTCAAGCTGTTTATCATCAAACTTAATGTGGATTGATTCTTCCACAGTGTTAGTTTCTTTGTTAAACACTCTATAAGCTTTTGATCTCTCAAAGTAGCCAATAAAGGTACACTTTTGAGATCTAGAATCAAACTTAGCTAGATTGTCTTCAGTGTTCAACATAAAACAGATGCAACCGAATTGCTTAAAGTAGGAAATATTAGGTTTTTTACCTTTCCATAGTTCATAGGGAGTTTTATTTAAGATGGACCTGATGTAGACTCTATTCTGAATGTAGCAAGCTGTGTTGACAACTTCTGCCCAAAGGTAGGTGGCAACCTTCATATCATTCAGCATGGTTCTGGCCATCTCCTGCAGTGATCTGTTATTCCTTTCTACCACTCCATTATGTTTAGGTGTTATGGGGGATGAGAAGTTGTGAGAGATGCCATTCTCGAATTCACCTCCATGATCACTTCTGATGGTTATGATCTTAGTACCCTGTTCATTCATAAATTTCTTACAAAAAGAAAGAAATACTTTGTGAGATTCATCTTTGTTCTTTAAATTTTTTTACCCAAGTCCATCTTATGTAATCATCAACAATCACAAAACCATATTTCTTACCACTGAGAGAAGCTGTTTAAACAGGACCAAACAAATCTAAGTGAAACAGTTCAAGTGGTTGAGAAGTAGAAACACATTTTTAGTTTTGAAAGAACTTTTAGTTTGTTTACCTCTTTGACAAGCTTCACATAGAATCTCAGTTTTGGTACTTACCTTGGGGAGCCCTCTTACCAACTGGAGTTTGCTCAATTCGGATATAAGCCTAGGGTTTGCATGCTCTAACCTTTTGTGCTAAATCAGATTCTGCTCACTCACAAACAATAAGCATTTAACCTGTTGCTTAGCAAGACTGAACAGAACAATTTTATACACATTATCCTTCCTAGTGCCAGTAAATAAAACCGACCCATCAAGTTGACTAACAACTTTGCAAGTTTTTTGATTAAAGATAACATCATAATTGCAATCACTTAATTGACTTATGCTCAGAAGATTTTGTTTTAGCCCTTTAACTAACAAAACATTTTTAATAGACAGGGAAGAAGAAGTGTTACCAACAGTTCCTGTACCAATAATCTGACCTTTCTGGTTTCCTCAAAAGGAAACTTTGCCTCCATTCTTCATAGTCAGATTAGAAACATGGATTTGTCTCTTGTCATGTGTTTGGAGCATCCACTGTCAAGATACCAAGCTTTGTGTTGCTGATCAGACCTTGCTTTTTCTCTATCAGAATCAGAGTCAGACTCAACTTCTGTTCGAGCCATAAGAGCCAGTTCTGCTTCTGGCCTGTTTGAGCAGTTTCCTTGATTTTGCTTTGGTCGATAAACCATGTTCCTCTGATGATTCTGGAACATGTTTTGGTTCTGGTAATTTTGGTGAATCTTGTGATTCTGATAAGCTTGATGATAGTGATGATTCTAGTGATTTGGGTGAATCTGGTGATTCTGGTAATTCCTGTTCTAATTCTGGTTCTGGTTCCAGTACTGATTTTGGTTCCAGTATTGGTTTGTGTTCCAGTTTATGTGCTTCTGATACTGGTTCCAGTTCTGGTTCCAGTGTTGGTTCTAGTTCTGGTTCCAGTTTCTGTTCTTCTGATACT
Organism: Cicer cuneatum; assembly: GCA_037974295.1. Classification (NCBI taxonomy): domain Eukaryota; kingdom Viridiplantae; phylum Streptophyta; class Magnoliopsida; order Fabales; family Fabaceae; genus Cicer; species Cicer cuneatum. The sequence continues at coordinate 34,379,987 of JBBPBO010000001.1, forward strand.
AGTTCCATTTCTGGTTCTGGTTCCAGTTCCTGTTCTGATTCTGGTTCCAGTTTTGATTCTGGTTCCAGTTCTGGTTCTGGTTCTGATTCTGGTTCTGGTTTCGTTGACCAGACCTTCTTCCATCACACTCAGATTGCCTTTGTCTGGTTGTAGCAGGAACATAAACCTTCTCCTGCTTGTGCATTGCCAACATCCATTGTCCAGGCACCATTGTTGGTGTCTCCTTCTAGTTGCTTAGAATATCTGCAACATAGACAATTTGATCTTTTGGTACCCAGAACTGATTGGGTTCAGGTTTGTTAGTTTTAACAGCTCTCTGATCTTGTTCAGATTTTACCATTGGACAAGATAGTTCAGAGTGACCTTTCTTAGCACAAACAATGCATAAAACATCAGAATGACCAGCTTTACTTTAAGCAATCGTTTCTGTAACACCAAGACCTCTCTTTCCACTGTTACTATTTCCAGAAATCATAGATGCATATTTACTTCTTTCCATTCTATTAGAAATAAAGTTTTGAAAAAATTGCTCATGCATATCCGATTCACAAACAGTTTTGAAAGTGGAACAAATATTACTTTTGAGAATTTGGTTTTCAGATTTGAGTCTTGCAACTTCAGTTTTAAAATCCTGGTTTTCAGTTGCATACTCAGAATTTCGATTCTTTAAAACTTGGACTTCTTCGGTCATATTTTTCTTATCTTCCCTAAGAGTTTTCAGTTTTAAAGACATCTTATTGTTTGCATTTAAAAAATATTTTAAAGCCTCAATTAATTCAGATCTAGTGAGATCAGAAAATACCTCACTGTCTTCATCTTCTAATTCTGTTCCAAAGCCTGAGCTGTATCCAGAACTTGAGTTGGTATGGGCCATCAGAGCCAGAACTTCTCCCTCTGATGTGATTCGAAACTTGCTTGAATGACTACTTCAATCATTCTTCCTTCTGCCTGTTTTCCTTCCTGAAATAGTGCCTTTGTGAAGTCCAGAGGCAGACCTGATGTGTGCCATCTTTGTTGTTTCTGCCTCTTCTTCATCAGACGATTCTTCCTCTGATTCTGATGCATCCCAGGTTGCCATTAGACCATTCTTTCTGAATCTAGAACTCTTCTTGTGCTGATTGCCTTTTTCCAGATTTGGACATTCTGACTTGATATGTCCAGGTTCATTGCATCCATAACAAACAATACTCTTCTTGTAAGATTCTTCCTTTCCTTTGTTGTTATGTTTCTTCTTGAAGCTCCTCCTCTTCGTGTTTTCCTAGATCTTAACCATCTGTTTGGTTAAGTAAGCCATATCATCACAGTCACTGTCGCTATCCTCTGATTCTGATGCTGCCTTTGCAGCTTTCTTCTGTTTTGACTTCAGGGCCAGATTCTTCTTCTTCTTTGGTTCATCTGCTTCTAGTTCTATTTCATGAGGCTAAGTGAGCTGATCAGATCTTGAATTTTTAAGTTATTCAGATCTTTGGCTTGCTGAACTGCAGTAACCATTGGTCTCCACTTGGTTGGTAAGCTTCTTAGAATCTTCTTGACATGATCTACTGTTGTGTAGCTTTTCTTCAAGACGAGAAGGGGGGTTGAATTGTGTTTCACTAACTTGATTACTTTTTTTGTTTTTGTAGTTTTATAACAAAACCTGATGTATGAATCAAACAGAGTTAGAAGCGGATATAAAGTACAAATAAAAACACAGAATTTTATACTGGTTCACCGTTAACGAGGCTACGTCCAATCCCTTCACTTTGAAGGATTTCACTAATTCAAAACCTTGAATTACAACAATACCACCTACCTTCCAAGTCAGTCTTCTCAAACAGTCTAACAATCCTAGACTTTTGAGGAATACAACACCTTGACTTCTTAAGTCAAGTCTTCTCCTACCAATCTAACAACCCCAGATTGTAGAAGGAATTACAACGCCTTGAATCTAATTGCCAAGTAATCTTCTACCCCTTCTGACTCCCTCAGATTGTAGACTCTACTTCAACAACTTAGATCTAACACAAGGGAAAGAAAAACACAAGTGCTTGCTTCTGGAAAGCTGGAACTCGCAATTAACTTCACTGAAAACTTGAGTGTATGACTCTTTTGTGATTTTTTGATACTAAGGATTTTGCCTCGAGCCTCCTTTTTATAGATGCAGATTAGGGTCTCTTCCAAGCTTAATTTCGAGCTGTATCTTTCTGGATTCTCTTGCAAAAATATCTTGACCAATCGGGTTTCACTTTAAATATAAAACATATCTTTTTCTGCTCCAGATTGCCTTTCAAAAATAACTTTGACCAATTCTAACTTTAATTAATTCTGGAACAAATCATTCTTCCTGCCAATAGCTTCTGAATTCCACAAGACTTCAATTTATTTTTGTATCAAATTCTTTTTAATACTTTGATCAAATTCAATCAAATCTCCACCGATTATCATCATGATTAAATCTGAACCCTTTGATCTTCTGCTATCGTCCACATCTGGACCATACTAACTGATATGCTGTGATCCTCTGATTTCAGCCAACCCTGGACCACACTTTCTGATCTTCTGATCTTATGATCTCGACCAACTTGGACTTGCAAACTGATCTGCTGTGATCCTCTGATCTCAGCCAATGCTGGACCACATTTTCTGACCTTCTAATTTCGGCCAACACTGGGCCATGGTCTGATCTTCTTATCTCGGCCAACACTAGGCCATATACTTAAATCTTGACCATTGATCTGAACCTTTTCCCTTTGATCTGGACCAATTCTGAACTGGGTCTGGATTGAACTGAAATTAAATCTGGACAAAGAATATTTAATTTTGGACATTTACCTCTTGATCTTGATCAGGTCTGGATTAAATCTGGACATCATTTCTTCTGATCTTGACTCAGTTTCATACTCTAAATCATGCTATCTTCTGGTCTGGGTCAAATCTGGATTAAATCTCATGTTCTGGACCCATTAATTTTTCCTCTGATTAAGTCTGGATCAAGTTTGGACTGTTTATCATTTCACTGCCAGGCAATCTTCTGGTCAGAATAACTTCTGGACCAAGTCTGACTTATGAATCCTTCTGGTCTAGATCAACTCTCCCTCTGGCAGGCTTCCTTCTGGTCTGGTCCAGGTCTCCTTCTGAACTTTGCTTCCTTCTGATATGGGCCAGTAAAGATATCCTCTGGTGCTGTTTTGACATCTTGGTGTATCCTCTGGTAATTTCAGGATGCATTATCTGATGGCTTCTGGAGGTGTATCCTCTGATAACTTCACCTTCTAGTGGCATTTTAATATAGTAATTCAAGGTACAAAATAAGATTACATGGAGTGCTTTTGTAAACATCAAAATTCTAAGTACTTAGAACCAACTTGGTTCCAATAGTAAACACAATTACTTGTTTATTAGGTGATAATATTCTGTGTTAGAAACACTTAGATTATTGTCTCAAACTTACTCATAATTTATGCTACCTTAAAATAAATAGTCATCAATATGCTTCTTCGTCTTCTAACTTAATCTGGAAACTTAACAAATACAGTTAAGGGATAATTGTTCTTTTTTTTTTTGTTTTTCATGAAAATATCAGCTAGAGGATTGTAGCTAAAATCACTTTTGCACTAAAAATCTCACCCTTTTTGATGATGACAAACAATTATACAATTAATTGACAATTTTCCTTCACATTAAAAAGTGTAAAAGAATGCCACCCTTGAATGTAGGACTAAAAAATTGGTTAACTTAATAATCCTATGATCTTCTAAAGAAAACTTATAAATCAATATTCTAGAACTCCCTTCGAATATGATAAAAATGATTCTTTAAGAGTTTCAAAATTATTAAATTATTTTATTTTTGATACGTATGAAGGTAAAATTAAAAAGGAATACACATAGACTAAAAGAAGCACAAAGATAAGCACACAAATACATTATCGTAAATTTGACAAGAATTTTTCAAAAAGAATTCACATATTCCTAGGATGTTAATCATTTAGATTGTTAAGAAGTTTAATGATTAACAATTCACAATTCCTCAGGATGTAACGCCTTTGAAATATTGTTCTTCTTAGTATGGTAAGCCTAATATAACTGTTCGAACCAAGTTGGTTCTAAGTACTTAGGATTTTGATGTTTACAAAAGCACTCCATGTAATCTTATTTTGTACTTAGAATTATTATATTAAATGCCACCAGAAGATGATGTTACCAGAGGCAGAAGATGAAGTCACCAGAGGCAGAAGATGAATTACCAGAGGATAAAATCAGACAAAAGGATACACCTTCAGAAGATACCAGATAATGCATCCAAAAGTTACTAGAGGATGCATCCTGAAGGCACCAGAGGATACACCAGGATGTCAAAACACCATCAGAGGATATCTTTCCTGGCCCAGATTAGAAGGAAGCAGAGTCCAGAAGGAGACCTGGACCAGACCAGAAGGAAGCCTGCCAGACAGAGACTTGTTCCAGACCAGAAGGTATTATAAGTTAGACTTGGTCCAGAATTAATTCTGACCAGAATATAGCCTGGTCGTGAAATGATAATCAGTCCAGACATGATCCAAACTTAATCAGAGCATAAAAGAACTCGTCCAGAATAAGAGATTTAATCCAGATTTGGCCAAGACCAGAAGATAGCATGGTTCAGAGTATGAAACTAAGTCCAGACCAGAAGAAATGATTGTCCAGATTTAATCCAGACCTGATCCAGATCAGAAGGTAATTGTCAAGACTAAAATATCATAAGTCCAGATTTAATTTCAGTTTAATCCAGACCCAGTCCAGAATTGGTCCAGATCAGAGGAAAGATATTCTGATCAATGGTCCAGATTTAAGCATCATGGCCCAATGTTGGCCGAGATAAGAAGATTAGAACATGTGGTCCAGTGTTGGCTGAAATTAGAGGATCACAGCAGATCAGATTATATGTTCCAGTGATTGGCCATGATCAGAAGATCAGAATGTGTGGTCTAGTGTTGGCCGAAATTAGAGGATCACAGCAGATCAGATTATATGTTCCAGTGATTGGCCATGATCAGAAGATCAGAATGTGTGGTCTAGTGTTGGTCGAGATCAGATGATCACAGTAGATCAGTTTGTATGGTCCAGATGTGGACGAGAGCAGAAGACCAAACGATCCAGATTTAATCATGATGATAATCAGTGGAGACTTGATTAAATTTGATCAAAGTATTAAAAGGATTTGATACAAAAATAAATTGAAGTCTTGTGGGAATTCAGAAGCTATTGGCTGGAAGAAAGATTTTGTCTAGAATTAACTAAGAACATGATTGGCCAAAGTTATTTTTAAAATTAAATCTGGAGCTAAAAAGATATGTTTTTTATTTAAGTGAAACCCGATTGGCCAAGTTATTTTTGCAGGTGTGTCTGGCAAGATACAGCTCGAACTTAAGCATGGAAGAAACCCTAATCTCCATCTATAAAAGGAGGCTCAAGGCAGAAGACTCAACATCGAAAATACTTGAAAGTCATACTCTTCAAAAGCAAAATACTTGAGTTTTCAGTGAGGTAAATTGTGAGTATCCGCTTTCCATAAGCAAGTGCTCTAAGTTTTCTTTCCCTTGTGTTAGATCTAAGTTATTGAAGTAGAGTCTAAAATCTGAAGGAGTCAGAAGGAGTAGCAGATTACTTAGCAATTAGATTCAAGGTTCTTTTCCTCAAAAGTCTAGGATTGTTAGACTGTTTGAAAAGACTTACTTGGAGGGTCAGTGGTATTGTTGTAATTCAAGATTTTTGAATTAGTGAAATCCTTCAAAGTGAAGGGACTGAACGTAGCCTAGTTAACGGTGAACCAATAGAAAATTCTGAGTTTTTATTTACTTTATATCCGCTGCTAACTCTGTTTTAATTCATACATAACAGGTTTTGTTTTAAAACTAAAAAGTATTCAAATTAGTCAAACACAATTCAACCCCCCTTCTCGTGTTTGCACCTTCACATTGTTGTCGCTTACCATAAGACATTTCATTTTTAAAGATAAATCATCAAGATTAATTATAGAAATATTTTTAAAATGCTTACCAATAAACTGGAATTCATTTGATACCTCATTTCGGATAATGCATTCATCCTTGTTGAAAGTTATTTTGTTACCCTTGTCACAAAGTTGGCTAATGCTAATAAGGTTGTGCTTTAATCCTTCAACATATAGAACATCTTCAATTGAGGGAGATGGAGCGGCCCCAATTTTTCCAAGGCCCAAAATTTTACCCTTGTTGTTATCACCATACATCACACATCCTTTTGATTCAAGAGTAAGTGCTGAAAATTTTGTTTTGTCACCGATCATGTGTTTTGAACATCCACTATCCAAGTACCATATGTTAGAGGTACTTTTTATTCATTCCTACAAAACAGAATCATAATTTGTGAGGTACCCAAAGTGCTTTGGGTCCTTGAGGATTAGTACCTTTCTTGACCCACACATAATGCCCATTTGGAACACCAAAATTCCTAAAATGACAAGCATTAGGTGTGTGGCCATTTAGACCACAATAAAAACATGTACAAATAGATTTACTTCTATATTTGGGCATAACAGATTTCTTTTGAACAACATTCTCTTTAGAATAATGATGATCATTTTGAATAGCTATAACTTTCTCTTTGTTGGATTGATCACTAGATTTAACAAAGATGGATTTACTGATACTTGGTTCATCAAATTTTGAATAACCAAGACCATATTTTTCATTTGAATATCTTTGCATTTTAAGAACATTTTCCAATCCAACTTGTCCCTTTTCATATCTTTCAACGACTCTATTTAGTTAGACAGTTCAAAAAAAGAAAGAGAATCACACTTATTACATGTAGCATTCTGTTTTAATTTTTCAAAGTCATTTTCCATAGTGTCAATTTTCTCTTTAAAAGATGAAATTTTTTTTTTGTTTTGACACTATTTTGCACAGAATTCTACATTCCATAAGTAATTCTTCTATTGCATTTTGAGCATCATCATTATAAAAAGAATCTTTGTTACTAACCTCTTATTCTTCATCGGAATGACGTGAAGCCATTAAGGAAACATTTTCACTTTCGTCACTTTTTGAATTTGAGGATGAACTGACTTCATTGTCCTCCCATGCTATATAGGCCTTTTTGAATTCTTTCTTCTTGTGGGCATTTTTCTTGACAATATTTGGAAACTCCACTTTTATGTGCCCTTGCTTTCCACACTCAAAACAAGTGAAGTTTTGACTTGAAGTGGAGACATCCTACTTCTTGAAAGTTTTCCTTTTAAAAGATTTATTGTTTTGAAGGAACTTACCAAATTTCTTTACTAACAAGGTGATGTTCTCATCTTCATCAGAATTCTCATCATCGATTTATTCTCTTCACTCAGCTTTTAAGACAATACTCTTTGATTTCTTTTCTTGACTTTCATTCTTTTCTAGCCTTCCAAGTTCAATTTCATGTTCTTGAAGCTTTCCAAAAAATGCTGAAAGAGACATATTTGATAGGCTTTTCTTTTCATAAATTGTCGTTACTTTAGGTTGCCATGCCCTTGTTAATGATCTTAGAACTTTAAGGTTCAATTCATCATTAGTGAAAATCTTGCCAAGTGTTGTCAAGTGGTTGGTTAGATGAGAAAATGTTTTCTGTAAGTCTAGAATAGGTTCTCCAGGCTGCATACGAAACAGTTCATACTCTTGAGATAAGGTATTAAGTTTAGAACGTTTTACCTCAATAGTTCCGTCATGAGTTACTTCAAGAGTATCCCTGATTTCTTTGGTAGTTTTGCAATGAGATATGCGAAAGAACTGGTCCATTCCAAGTGCTGATTGTAACATGTTTTTGGCCTTTTATTCAAACAACACTTTCCTTTTCTCATCATCTGTCCATGAGGATTTTATCTTTATTTGCTCTTCATTGTTGATGACTGTCTTAGGAACATAGGGGCCATTTTCTATTGCATCCAAAATATCATCTCCTTGTGCCTCAAGATATGCTTGCATGCGTATTTTCCAGAAGTCATAGTGTTCTCCAACAAAATAGGGTGGTTTATTGCTACTACCACCATCTCTAAAAATTGGTTGTGCGGAAGCCATGAATAAGGATCGAGGAGCAAATTACCTGAACCTGCTCTAATACCTATTGTAAGTTCATATGCGCACCTAAGAGGGGGGTGAATTAGCTGTTTAGAAATTTTCTAGTTTTTAGAGACTTAGTGGATTATTTTTCTGACTTATGATAAGTGAAGCAAAATGTAAATGGCAGAAAAATAAAGAACTCAAAAAGTTTATCTTGGTTCCCCTTATAACCAAGGGTACATCCAGTCCTCTTGCACACCACAAGAGATTTTCCACTAATGTTAGAATAAGTACAAGTCTAACTCTAAGACTTCTGTTACAGACTTCTAAGACTCTCCCTAAGATAGGACACCACTATCTTAGTTTACAATACTTGAAGAAAGTACACCACTTGATTTGATTATGTTCTTGGATTGATGCTGTGAAAGTCAGATCAATCTTCGTTTTCTATTTTATTAATTAGAACAGCCTTGATCTTTCAGATTGATCTGTTTCTTTCGATTTGATCTTTGATTCCTATCTTTGATTAATTCACTCAAAAGCACATGTTAAATAACAACTCATTTTTAGAATCATAATTAAAAGATTAATTAACTTGATTTGATTATCACCAAAACATTTAATTTGGGATTTTGCTTCAACAAGCCATTGTTCACACGGTCATTTTGGGTATTGATTTCACTCAAATCGCACTTACGATGAAGAAGAGCGGTGCAAAATCGGAAAAATAACGAATTTCATAAATGGAGAAGCTGAGTATTTTATAAAGAAATTGGGATGGTTAAAAATCTGAGAAAGTATGTTAAATTGATTAACTAAATGAGTGAAACAACATACTGAAATTTAGACAAAAATGGAAGAAATTTTCTAAAGTAGTTAATCTTTTAAAAAATTTAATAACCAAAACACTTCAAAAATTATCGCACACGTATAATAATAATAATAATAATAATAATAATAATAATAATAATAATAATAATAATAATTATTATTATTATTATTATTATTATTATTATTATTCACTGTATTTTAATCTGGATTATAAAAATATAATAATAAGAAATTTAAGGTATTAGATTTTTACTCTCCTTAAAAAGAATTTTGTCCCCAAAATTCAAATCACTAAAAAGTGTAGATTGATTTACACTTAATCTTCTCAAAGTTTCCTAGAATTTGAACCTAGTTCAACTTTTGCTACATATGATTAAGAACTCACTATGATTAATTCCTTATGTAGCTAAGTCCTATAACATCATTCTTCACTTTGACTTCAATATGTCCGTCATAATCGCTAAATTTTCTATCCCTCGTATAAAATTATTGACATCTTAAGGGTCCCTTCCAAAAGTCAAAAATCTAAATCATATAATTTACTTCAAACAAAACAATTGACCGATTTCTCGCAATAGGTACAAGCAAAATTTTCAATTAGTTATCTACATCTAACGGATTCCTTTACAAATTCCTTCAACTCATGATGTCTATTTGTAACGAATTCAATTTACTTACACTACCATCATCTAAACTTTACGAGATTATTCCAAAATTCTAAAATTTTATAGTTATTAATCATTTATATTGGGTCGAATTCCACAACAATATTTCGGAAAGTTTCAACAAAAATTATGGTTCTACTATTTTTGGCAAGTCTTAACTTAAAGATATCAATTATCCTTTCTTACCCCGCACAATCATTTACTTCCAACTTCAGCACAAAGCTAAGGGTGGGAATAGGTCATGTCTGGCTTTAAAAGGTCTAAATCTAGCTATGATTAATTTTTTAGGCCTAAATTTGGTATACGGCCTATCATAAGTTTTTTTTATGGCTTGACCTTTTTAAAAGTCTTGTATGACTTAAAAGTCTATTTAAAAGCCTTATTCACATTAAAACTCTTTAAATGTTATATTTTACATTTTTTTAAATAGGCTAAACTAGGCATTTATATATAAGGAAAACTAATAAAATTATAATCAAATCTAATATAATAAAATAATATTAAAATAGCCTAATTAATATACTTTAAAATAGGAAACAATAATAATAAAAAAATAACATTAATAAATAATATATATATATATAGGTCGGCATGTCAGGCATAATAGGCTTTTGTATAAGCCTAAGTTTGACCTATTTAAATAAATAGACATTAAAAATAACATGAACTTAACATTCTTATTAAATAGGCCAAACCAGAACAGACCATAAATAGGTCAAATCATAGACCCTGATGGACGGACTAGCCTATTCCCATCCTACTCACAAGGTTCGGTTCGCTGATGCTAAAAAAAAAGTATTAGAATTACCCATTATTATAACGAAATACACTCATAGACACAAATAAAAATCTATTCGGCGTGTAATCGTATAGAAATAAATAATCAAAATGTCTATCCATAATAAAATAAAATATTTTTTTACATAACATATCATAATTAAATTAGTAGTTTATACTCACTTAATTATATTATATGAAACGTAATGGCCCAAAATAGCAGTTAATGCATGCGGTATAATAAAATAAAAACATATATCGATAAGCATCGGGGCATCATCTTTAATCGTTTTAATTTAAATGTAATTAACTAACATATTGGTTTGCTACATTTCATCGAACATAAAATAGAACATATAATCACACGAAGACTAATTAATTGTATGCCACTATAATATTATTATATATTCAAAATACATATTCAAAATTGTTAGATAATATTATTATATATTAGTAGTAAGAGTATTTTTCGACTTTTCTATTATCTTGTATATATATTTATTGTAACTCTATCACTCTAAGCTTTTGTTCATTTTGTTTATGAAATCCTAATAGGTTATTTCTCTTCTTTCTCTCTTCATCTTACTCCATTCTATGTTTATGTTTGTTTATCATTGTTAACATAGTATCAAAGAGTTTTAGTTGATTTTGGAATCTACTGTAAAGTGGTCCACATAGTTCGGGGTAAATATTGCAGGCTAAATTCATAGGGTTTAGTAGTACAAGCCAACAAAATATAGGTTTCCTTCATTCATTGGTGGTTGGTTACAAGGTTATTATTAGAAAAATCTGAATACATATGGTTTAGTAGTACAAGTAACAAAATATAGGTTGCCTTCATTCATTGGTGGTTGGTTACAAGACTATTATTAGAAAAATGTTTCTTCTATACTCACTATAGTGTATACTTACCGTAGTGTCCACAACTTATCCAATACCGATTTGCTCCATTTGTTTCTGGTCCGATCCTGTCTCTCTGTTTCCAGCATGATTCTGCTCTTATGATTCCGATGTGGTTCTGCTATTCTGTTTCTGGCACAATTTTGTTTGATTCTTGGTTGACTTTGCTATTGATAGGTTATCCCTGATTTATTTTTTCTCAGTGATTGTGTTCGTTGTATTTTCCTACCATTGTTTGTTATGGCCGGTGCTAAAGATGATTCTCTTCAAGCTATTAGTGTCCACCTTAATGAACAAAATTACTCTTATTGGAGTTATGTGATGAATTTTTTTTATTGAAAAAGATACGTGGGGTTATGTTGATGGAACTTCTGTTAAGCCTACAGATAAAAGGGATGAAGCTAAATATGCAAAAGATTTGAAAACATGGAATTGTTAGTAATTCAAAAATCATTACTTAGATTAATAATTCTCTTGAGCTATCTATAGGTGTACAACTAGCAAAATATGATACTGCTAAAGAGATTTGGGATCACTTGAAACGTTTATATATTCAGTCTAACTTTGCAAAATGTTATCAATTGGAAAGTGATATTAGGGCCCTTAAGCAGAACAATATGGCCATTCAGAAATTCTATTTGGCAATGGCTAATTTGTGGGATCAATTGGCTCTTATGGAATCAATTGAGTTGAAAGTTGTCAAAGTGTACATTGATCAGAGAGAGGAGGAACGTCTGGTTTGGTTTCTAATGGATCTTCGTGATGATTTTGAGGGCCGTCGTGGGGATATTTTGCACCGTTACCCTCTTCCTAATGTTGAATCAGTAGTTAGTGAATTGTTGGCAAAAGAAATCAGACTTAAGACCCACTATGTTGTGTAGATAAGGGAAGTCTCTCAACTCCTACATCTGTTTTTACTGCTCTTGTTCAAAAAAGAAAATCTCAAGGGAGAGTTGTGATTAATGAATATGCTTTTTGCAAAGAAAAAGGTCGTTGGAAAACACATTGTCCGAAATTGGGGAGAGCCCATAAGAAGAATTTTAGGGGACTATCGTCCAATGTTTGTGCTTCTACTCCTCCTACCATTGACTCTAGTTATGGTTCTGTACATTCATTTGAGACTGCATCCCAAATATGAGATATTGCAGAACAAATCCAAAAACTTCTTGTTACTCAATCACATGCCATGTCTACCTCCTCTACTAATGGTTTGAGCTCCTCTAGTTTGTTAGGTATATCTCATTCCATATGGATTCTTGATTCTGGAGCATATCACCATATGACATATAATGATAAATCTTTTGTGTCTATGAATCATGCCTCATCTGTGTCGGTTATGACTGCTGATGGCACTCCTATGCCATTAGCAGGCATTGGTTTTGTCTCCACATCTAACTTGTCTTTTTCATGTGATTTTGGTTATTCTATTATATTTTCTTCCATTTCTTGTTGGATCCACATTTCGGGAGGTTGATTGGGGACATGCCATAGATAGGGGGACTTTATGTTTTGGATGATCTATGGGTCCCAAATACTGCAGCCTCAACAACTACTGTTGACTTATTATCTAGTTTTCGCTTGAATTCTTCATCTTCTAGTTTTTGTTTATGACATTATCACCTTGGACATGCTTCTACTTCTAGATTAAAATATTTGGCTTCTATTGGAGCTTCAGGAAAGTTACAAACCAGTGATATTTTAGATTGTTGTGGTTGTAAACTTGCTAAATTCCAGCTTTATCGTTTAGTAAAAACGTTTTTGTTTCATATGCGCCTTTTGATTTATTCACTTTGATGTTTGGGGTCCATCACCGATTTCCACCAAAGGTGGATCTAGATATTATGTTTCGTTTATTAATGATTACACTCGTTATTGTTGGGTTTATCTTATGAAAAATCGGTTTGAATTTTTTGACATTTATCATGTGTTTCATGCTATGGTCAAGACTCAACATAATGTTGTTATAAAGTGTTTTGTTGTGATTTAGGTTGTGAATATACCTCTAATAAATTCTTTGAATTATTTTCTTATGATGGCACCCTCCACCAGACATCATGTACTGACACTCCTCAACAAAATGAAGTTGCTAAAAGGAAACACCGTCATATTATTGAGACTGCTCATTCTCTTTTGTTGTTTACTTCGGTTCCCATTGAGTTTTGGGGGGAAGCAGTTCTTACTGCTGTCCATGCTATTAATAGAACTCCATCGTATGTCATATCAGGTTTGTATCCCTTTGAAAAATAGTATGCTTCTATCCCTGATTACTATTCTTTGAAAATCTTTGGTTCTACTTGTTTTTGTTCTTCGTCCACAAGTAGAGCGCAATAAGTTGTCTTCTCGTTCTGCCATGTGTGATTTTCTTGGTTATGAAGATGGTCAAAAGGTTATCATTGTTATGATCCTTATGCAAGAAAAGTATATGTTTCTCGTAATGTTGTTTTTATTGAGCACATCCCATTTTACTTTGTTTCCTCTGATTCTCAAATTACTAAGACTTCCGAACTAACCAATATTGATTCATTTGGTCCCAATGATAATGTTTCTACATCCCATTTTACTTTGTTTCCTCTGATTCTCAAATTACTAAGACTTCCGTAGTAACCAATTTTGATTCATTTGGTCCCAATGATAATGTTTCTACTGATTGTAATGTTGAGAATTGCAGGACAAATACCACTACTCCACATGATGACATCCCTCTTGTTCCCCCGGCTGTACAACCACCTCCTGCAATTGTTGATTCTCCGTCTCCGCCTCCTCGTTACCCCTCTCGTCACTGTAAGTCTACCCAGTTACCTGATTTTGTCTATTCCACTTACTAAGCTTCGTTGGCTTCTTTCTTAACCTCTATTCGCAATTTGTTTGAGCCCTCTTCCTATAAAAAAGGCTATTCTTGATCCTCTTTGGCAGCAAGCTATGGCAGAAGATCTCTCTGCATTGCACAAAATAGATACTTGGGAATTAGTGCATCTTCCTCCTAGAAAGTGTGCTATTGGGTTTCGTTGGGTATACAAGATCAAAACTAAGTTTGATGGGTCGGTTGAGCGCTATAAAGCACGTCTTATTGCTAAGGGATTCTCTCAACAATATGGTATGGATTATGAATAAACTTTTGCTCTTGTAGACAAGATGACCACCATTCGTGCTCTTATTGCAGTTGCATCTATTCATCAATGGCATATATCCCAAATAGATGTCAAAAATGCCGTTTTAAAAGGTGAGTTTAATGAAAAAGTCTATATGGTCCCTCCACAAGGAGTTTCTTATAATCAGGGGGAAGTGTGTAAGTTAAAAAAAAGGCATTTTGTGGTCTTAAACAGGCTCCCCGAGCTTGGTTTGAGAAATTCTCTACTGTGATAACTTCTTTTGGTTTCTGCTTTACCAAACATGATTCTACATTGTTTATAAGGTCTACCACTTATGGCCATATTATACTTTCTTTGAATGTTGATAATATGATTATTACAGGTGAAGATATTAATGGAATCAATGAGTTGAAACTACAGTTAGCCAAGCAATTTGAGATGAAGGACTTAGGAACTCTTTGCAATTTCTTGGGGATTGAAGTTGCCTACTCTCCTAGAGGTTGCCTTATTTCTCAATCCAAGTACATTGCCAACATTCTTGAACAAGCTCGTCTTTCTGATACTAGAGCAACAAATACTCCTCTTGAGTTGAATGTGAAATATGCTCCCTCAGATGGTGTTCCTTTGTCAGATCCCACTTCGTACCTTATTTTGGTTGACAGTTTGGTGTATCTTACAATTACCAGACCTGATATTGCTTATCTTGTTCGTGTTGTTAATGAGTTTTTTGTCTCTCCCATTACAGTACATTGGACAGTTGTTCTTTGTATTATTTGTTATCTTCAAGGAACTCAATTTCAGAGTCTTCTCTTTCTATCGTCGTCCTCATTGGAGTTACGAGCTTATTCTGATGCTAGTTGGGCTGGTGACACCACAAATCGTAAGTCCACCACATGATTCTGTATCTTTCTTGGATACCCTCTTATTTCTTGGAAGAGTAAGAAACAGAACATTATCTCTCGCTCTTCTACAGAAGCTGAGTATCGTGCTATGGAATTCACTACTGTTGAAATAATTTGGTTGCATTGGCTTTTGTCTGATATGGGTATCTCTCTTTCTGAGCCAACTCTGATGCATTGCGATAACAAGAGTGCTATTCAAATTTCTCATAACTCGGTCTTTCATGAACGCACCAAGCACATTGAGATTGATTGTTATCTTACTCGTCATCATCTTCAACATGGAACCTTGACTCTATCGTTTGTCTCCTTTTCTTTACAGATTGCTAATTTGTTCAGAAAGATGCATTCCATCAAACATTTTCGGTTTTTGGTTGACAAACTCCCGATGCTCCATGTTAATGCATCATGAGTTTGAGGGGAGATGTTCGATAATATTATATATTGATAGTAAAAGTATTTTAGACTTTTCTATTTTCTTGTATATAAATTTATTGTAACTCTATCATCCTAAACTTTTATTCATTTTGTTTATGAAATCCTAGTGAGTTCTTTATCTTCTTCCTCTCTTCATCTTCCTCCATTCTATGTTTATGCTTACTTATCATTGTTAACAAAAACCACTCCTAAAATCTAGCTTATTCTAGAAGTTCCAAACACAAAATTGTTTCCTTGTAAAACTTTTGCGATTCTTATTAGACAAAAACAAATATAGTACACATGCAATATATTCATTCCATTCATGTATTTAATTTAACGTCATATCTGTTAGAAAAATTCTCTTTCTATTTTCGACTCAATGTCACTTAGAAAACTTAAAACTAGTAATCAAACAATTCATTTCATAAATAGCATAGCATAAATATAATTATAAAAAATATTACATGGATAATACGTGCTATTTCACAATTAGACATCCAAAATAACACACCTTATAAACAATTTAAACAAGAAAAGGAAAATTAAAAATTAACCTTATTTCACGTTAATTTAAAATTAAATATTAACGTGAGTTATCATAATAGAAAAGAAAAGAAAAATGTTTTTACACATCTATAGCTATTCCGACTCAAGAAAATATTCAAAATTTGAAGGAAATAAAGGACAATTAAATTAATAAGTGATGATAACTTTATCTAATCAATTTGACTAATACAATGAATAACAAAAGCCACGTAAAGTACATTAATATTAGTCAAAATCAGCAATTTTAATTTAAATTAAGATCTCGAAAGAACAATTGACTCAAACATTAAAAAAAAATCAAATAAGAAGGAAGACAAATTGGATTTTAACCTCATTCTAAAAGACAAAATGTGAGTAAATCAAATCAGTCCGAGGTAAATTTACGTATCTTCCCAGGCAGAGGAGAAATAACGAAGAAAGGAATTTCGATTAGGTCAAATGATCTCTGTTTTTGTTTTGTTTTGTTGAAGTTGATGCAATTTAAGCCTTTAAACACTAACTGACATAGAGGAGACAACCTTACCGGATCATAAAAAAAAAATTGAGCTTCTACTTTTCAAAGGTTATACAAGCGCAATAGATAGTACAATGTTTATAGGTGATAATTTCTATTTTATTAATCAAATATGATATTCCGTAACAATATGCATCTAAACAATTAAGTAATCAAATATATCATAACGATGATCAAAATATTTAGTTAATTTTTTTAATAAGAAAAATATTTAATTAATTGAGGTAAAATAAGCAAGTATCTACAATAATAAGAAAACAACAAGCAGAAGCATCGCAGAGGATAAGAAACAATGCTAGCAAGTAAAATCAATTATTAATAGCATATAACAATAAAAACAATAACAGTGGTAGCATCACGTAGAAATAAAATTTGGTACTAACAAGAAAATTTAATTTGCAACCACATATGATACTAGTAATAATTAAAATACATAAAATCATTCCAGAGTAATTAAATTAGTTTAAACAAATTTGATTCGTATGGAACTCATTTAATTACGTTAAGTAAAAAAAAAATATTTATAGTATGTTGATGCACATGATAGAAAGAGACAGAATATGATATAAAGTTAGATAAAGATATAATAGTATATGATAAGATAGTGACAAAATAAATATCATCATCTCTTGTGTTTGCTATGATGACCAACATGATCACATTTTATTTTGTCATGTATTTGATACACATCTCATCATGATATGATATAATATATTATATTTAAATAAAAAATTATCATTGTGAACAATTACATATTATTATTATTTTTTAAATTAACTTGTTATATTTTAAATATTATAAATTAACAAAAACATTAAATAAGTAATGAAATAATTTTATATTAAAATTATCCATTGACACTACTAAATAAACAATTTAAATTTTAAAAACCAAATCACGGATAATCAAATAATTATATTTTATTTGTTATAATGTAAAGATATGATATATATTATATGTAAATAGAAAGAATACTTTATAAACAAATTATATTTATTTTAAAATTTCAATTAACTTTCATATTTTTATAATTGTGAATGCTAATTTATTAAATTATATAAAAAAATAAATCTAACATCGTGTAAAATCATAAAAAAAATTTAAGTTAGTTATTAATGTTTCATTTTTAATTTTAATATCAAATTCTAACCATCAATCTTTACTAACTTGCGCGTACCATATTTTATACGTTATTTCATGGTTAGCTAACTTCATAGTACTAAACGTTGAAAACAACGATGCCACTAACACAAAATAAAATAGAAAGGTCAACGTGGTTTTTGATAAATTGAAACAGAATTAAAACCTATTGGTGAGAGTAATAATAATGAATTATTATTGTTTCTTTTATCAACAATAAGTCATCAGAATGATCAATCTTTTTTACTCATTTAATTAACTACTTAAGATAAAAATTACCATAATTGCTAAAACACAAATACAATAATTAAAAGATTTTTTGACACAGTTTTGGGGCACAGAGGCGTCAGCATCGTCACGTCTTCCACTCCTCTGAATTTTGTCATATTTCTTTTAATATTCGCAAGTCTTTATATTAACAAATAGAAAAATAAGAAAATAATTAAAACAAATATTTTATTTAACAATCAATTTTTTTGGTGATGTTTAAACTGCAATTTTAAAATACTGAAAAGAGCAAGATGACATTTAAGTAAACAAATAAAATAATTTCATAATAATTTAGATTAATATTAATAAAAATTAACAATTTCTAACACACAAATAATCGATAAAAATTATTGTTTTTAATTGTTAACATAAAACAAGAAAGCATAAATTTTTACAATTAAGAATACACACAATAGGATCCTTCAAAAGTAACACAATGCAACACATTACTAAATCAAATAAAATTCATAAAATTAATAAGGAAAATCAAGAAACACTTAGTTACTCGTGTAATTACTTCAATTAAACACCACAAAATTGATAATCATCAATTAACAAGCAACTTCAATATTAGGTAGCAAACTTATCTCTTAAAACCAAGAAGCTTTGAAGAACCATTCATGATCTTATTTTAATAATAACAAAAAGTATTCGGTGGGAACAATTTAATACACTAATCTTTTAATTAAGCGTGTAGTTCCAAGATCAAGTGTTTGTGTAGGATATTATGGTATATCCTCTGATTATTGG
This sequence comes from Cicer cuneatum, assembly GCA_037974295.1. Taxonomy (NCBI): domain Eukaryota; kingdom Viridiplantae; phylum Streptophyta; class Magnoliopsida; order Fabales; family Fabaceae; genus Cicer; species Cicer cuneatum. Next base: position 34,398,817 of record JBBPBO010000001.1, read on the forward strand.
ATTAATACAAAGGAACACCAAGACTCCGCTCATATGCTCTACATTTCTACGTGTGGTGATACACACCTCCATTTGGTACCAGCAATGGTCTAACCTAGTTGCCTCTTGAGATACAAGCAAACGTCTGACTCTATTGCCTCTGGAGATGCAAGAAAATGTATGGCTCAATTGCCTTTGGAGATGCCACCAAGCGTCTGACTCAGTTGCCTTTGATGACTACATCAAGCGTCTGATCTGTCTGCCTCTAAAGAAAGTCAACGCTTGTTAAACGTTCGTGAAAAAGTCAATGCTTAAGGCAAAAGTCAACACTTGTAATAAAGTCAATGACTATGAAGAAGTCAACGCTCTTACGAGAATAAATTATCTTATGATAGTTAATCATCTAAGAAGGTAAGCTAAGTCCATCCTATTATAATCATCCAGAATCTGCATGCTCCAATGGTCTGTAAGACAATACTCTAATTATCTTATCCTCTTATCTCATACCATCTGCTTGCTCTATTTTTATTCAAGTTATGAGGATTAATTTCTTGGATTCAGTTATGAGATCAACGGATAAAGTTATGTTCAACTATTCAATTGTTGAAATCCATGAAGATACATGTTGTATTTTTGAAAGAAAGTACACATGTCTTACCTTAAGGACACATACCGTACCATGAAGAACTCTATAAAAGGACATGCTTCCTTACTTAAAACATAGAGAGTAGCACAACAATTACACGCAACACAATACGCACTCCAACATTTTGCAATCATTCAAAATTTATCTAAGTACTGAGAAAGAAAAATCTGAATGTAATACGTTGTAAACAAACTTTTGAAAAAGATTTTTCAGAAAAACCCAACCTCATTCATTTGTGACCTAGCCCATTAGTGGCTGTTTTTCCTCAACGTTTTGTAGATGCAAACTGGAAGTTGAGAAGATTTAACAAGTTGAGGTTAAATGATGTAATTCGGTTTGAATTATTGAAGAAAATTCATTTGGATGAAGGGACTGGACGTAGCAATCAGTTTAGTGGTGAACTAATATAAATCTTTGTGTGATTTATTTATTTCCCTTGTTTATTCATTCTGAGTTTTTCAATTACCAAGTTTAAAAGAAATAAATTATTAAAAACTGTAAAATACAATTTAAATATCCATTTTCGTGTGTTTTTCATCCTTCATTACCATATAAACAATTAGAAGAAAAAAATAAAGCACATAACACAACTTGAGAAACAAAATCAGATAGTGAACTTAACACACAAACAAACATGAATGACATTTGACTAACACCAAAACAACACTTGACCGACTCAGCCTAATTGGACATACCTGTTATAATACCACTATTATGACACCATAAACCCAAAAATAATATATATAATAATTTATACTTGATTTTTTATAAAAAAAAAAATCACAGTGGATAAAGGAAGTCTTTTTCCCAGAAAATAAAAACTTTTATAAGTAATTTAGGATATCACATTTGAAATCCAAGATGTTTTAAAATTTGAAAACAATAAAATTGCCCATCGGATTCAAAAGCTAAAAAATTTACAGTCTTTGATTTCAACTATTTTTACACATAGACTAAATAAAAATATTTCAGTCATGAAAATATTATTTTGGTGCTTTTATTCATATATAAAAGGGAACTGACATACTCAGTAATATGTTTTTAACAAAACATAGCTAAAAATACATAAATAAGGATAACTTTTGGTACAAATACATTATACCTTTCAAAAAATAGTTTCGTCCTTGAAACTAGAAGTAAGAGAAACCCCCATAATAGATATCATCGTTACTATCTCTTATTACCATAAAGCACATTCTACAACTAATCATTCTTACACACCGTTCTTAGGATCATATGGATACACCATTTTCAATGCTACACCATGAGCTCCATACTCACAGTTTAATTCCATCAGAAATGGAATTTACAACCATTATCAGGTCCCTTGGAAATTTTAGGTCTAGATTGATGATTTTGTATAGCTACTCCTAGCCTTAACAATACATCCCTTTGCCACTACTCTAAAAATTTTGCCATTCTCAGTAATTTTCCATTGACACATACAATGGAGTATTGTCGTCAATCCAACAAAACATTTATAATCTTCACGTTTCATCCTTGGAACTACCTGCTCCAAAAAAAGAATTCTACTTCAGCCTCTTTGTTGAGACAAAATTCCTACGGATGTTTAAAGATAACAAACATTAATGATTAAATGATTAAGAGATTTTGGTAGACTTGATTATCTAATGTGTGTTCTTGAGTTATTTCATTACGAAGGGTAATTCTTAAAAGGATTAAGCAAAAATGAACTAAGCACAAGCAACATTATGTGAAAAAAAAAACATTGAGACAGACTTCATAAAGTTCAACTCTGAACATGAACATAATTCATAATGTTCATTACAAAGTTCAAAATGTTCAGCAAAGTGTAATTGAACAAAGTTCAAAATGTTCATCGTTATGTACAAGAAAAGAACTACAACTACTTTGGATAAGTAGGATAATGTGTCATTAATACCACTTATCATCAAAAGGGATATTGGTATTAAATCAAACTACAATATTCAATGTTATTTATAGCAAAAAAATGTTGGAATAATCATCAACAATTCAAATAAGAAAGGTTCAAAAGTGGTTTCTCACTAATACACCACTATTAAGATTGACAAAAATCAAATAAAAAATGCACAACTCATCCTTGTTGGAAAAATCAACAACAATTATGAGAATCATAATGATGAGTGCAAAATTCAAAAAGTTCTAGAACATCAAAATGTTCATCTCTAAAAGAAAAAATTTGAAGTACACTATCAAAACAAAAAAAAAGTGTCTAGAAAGTAAAGTACATGGATAGTACATATTTCTCTTTTACACAAAAGAAAAAGCAGAATATCCTGGAACATTCTAAAGTCAAGTTGAAGTTCATAATTTTCATTCAAATCTTCAAAGGAAAAAATCTAAATAGTTTTCTAGCATTAAGATACGTTCCCAACAACCACTCTTACCTTGAAATACGTGATAACATCTATATCTCTCATATAATACCTCACACTAAGGTTTATTTGTATCTGTAAAACCAAGTTCTTAAGAGTGTTTTGTATCAAACTCATACTCGTTTTAATATTGACCTGATAGACCCCAAAACAATCATATCATCCATGTGTAACATTCTCAAGTCTATCTATTCAAAGATAGATTGAGTGAAAATTGTGTAAGCCTATTGAGGCTAAGAAAATATAGAGTGTAGGCTTGTTGAGGTTAAGAGAATACAGTTTGTAAAAAGTTCCAAGTGGTAGAAGGGAAAGCTGTAGGAGTTGAGAAGGTTTCTCAGTCATCATAGTGAAAAATCTCACGATTGTGAGGACTGGACGTAGCATAAGTTGGGTAAACCCGGATAAATCTTATGTGTGATTCTTTTTCCTTAACTCTTTACTTTCACAGCTAATGTTTACATAACGCACACATCACTAAATACATTATAAAGTTAATTTTTCAAGTAATAAACTTGAGAACAATTTAGCCAAGTGATAACTCTTCATCATATGCATATTTGTCACTGTATTTAGTCTTATTTATAGGAAATCAATAGTTAATTTAAGGAGTTATTTAATATATTTTATTGATTTTAGTTTTTGGATTTAATAACATCTTTATGTTCGTATTTCCTTGATTAAGTAGATAATTTTTATGGTTTTATGTTATTTCTTTATTTTCCGTGCAGTGCTGAATTTTGGTGAGAAATCAACATGACCTACATGGAGTATTTATACCATATCTGGAGTTGTCAATGTTCAATTGGAGTCAAACCAAGTGCAAATGAAAGCTAAGATCCATGGCTACAACTTTCATGAAGACACCAGAACCAAATTCGGACTCGAAAGAGGTGTAAAATGCAATAAATGCCGGACATCAGAAAATGCCGGACTAAGGAATTAGGGGTTATTTTGGAATTAAAGGTTCTGTCACTAAGACATTAGGGCAAGAATACTAAAGAAAATTCGGTAATAATTCAATAAAGGAATTCAGTAACTAGGATCAAATTAGAGACCAAGGTTGGACTCGTAGTGAAACTCATCATTGACATTTTTCTCCTCATAAAAGTTCAATTTTATTACTGTTGTTATTTCAAATATTATTCTACTCAATCTAGAAACTTTTTGTTCAATTTCAGTAATTAAATATAATTTAATAGTAAAACGCAATCCTTGAGTTCGACACTTGGTATTACCGTTTTAATTATTACTTGCAACGATTCAGTACACTTGCTGAAATACTATCAAGTTTCTGGAGCCGTTGCCGGGGATTGCCATATCGCTATTGAGTTATAATTCATTTACTTAATTGGAATTTTTTGCTCTGCAATAAAATTTTTGTTTTGTTTTCTTTTATTTTTTTTATTTTATTTCTGTTTTCTCATGATTTTTTCTAACCTTGTATGCGAGGCCAGACCTTAGCTAAGCTTCTTTTTGATCCTGAAATTGAAAAGACCGCAAAAGCAAATCGAAAGGCGGTTTGAGAAAGGAGGAAAAGGAAAAGAAAGTTAGCAGCGGAAGAACAAGATCTAGGGGATTGCTTCATATTTTCTGAAATGGCCGATCCACCACCACCTGAACGTACCCTCGGGGAGTATGGGAATCGTGATAGAAACCGTGCTCGATTGGCCATGCATAACCAACCGGTTACAGTCAACAAATTTGAAATAAGTCCCGCCCTATACCGAGAGTTGAAGGAGATTCATTTTTCCGGTAAACATAATGAAGACGCAAATAGGCATCTCACAAACTTCTTTGAACTATGTGAGACAGTGAAAGTGGATGGTAACAGTGAAGAAGGCAAGAGGTTGAGACTATTTCCATTGTCATTTAAAGATGATGCTAAGGAGTGGCTAAATTCTTTACCCTCCGGTAGCATCACCACATGGGACGATCTTGAAGAAAAATTCTTGGAACAATACTTTCCCCCAGCTGTGTTTGTTAGAAAAAAGCAAGAGATTTCTGGTTACAAACAGAAATAAGGAGAATCACTTCGTGACACTTACAGGAGGTTCAAGAGTTTACTAGCAGGATGCCCCAATCATGCTTATGACGACACCACTCAAATGCAAATATTCGGCATTGGGTTGAGGCCGAGCACTAGAATTATGTTGGATGCTACAGCAGGTGGCTCTTTGAATTACAAGACCGCATCAGAAGCACAATTTTTTTTCGAGATTATGGCATCCAATGAGCAAATGATGTTGTATGATAGAAGTGGTGGGTCAAAAAGTGGTATGCTGGAATTGAGTGTTATGGATGCCGGGTTGGCTCAAGGAAAGCTACTCTCAAAACAGATAGAAGAGGTTGTCGCTGCTGAGACAAAAAAAGGGATGGCAACTCTAAATATACAGCCCCAAGTGGCCCCTATTAAATTATTGAAACATACAAGTTGTGATTTTTGTGGGGGAGCACATAAAAATGGCGCCTGTGAAGTACCAGAGGATGATGACACAGAAGAACCAGAAAAGGTGAATTTTGTGGGTAACAACGGAAAGCAAAATAATCCTTACTATAGTACGTACAATCTGGGTTGGAGAAATCATCCAAATTTTTCATGGAAAGATCAACAGGGTGGGTCCCAAAGCCAACAAGGAGCTCAAACAAATCAAGCACCACCACGTAAAGCTGCTTGGGAGATTGCAATTGAGAAGTTGGCAACAAACACAAGTGTTTTCATTGAAAAGTCAAGAGCCATCCAGAAAAATCAGTCAGCATATATCAAGAATCTTGAGACCCAAGTGAGTCAAATTGCTGAACATCTAGCACAAAGAGCACCCGGAAATTTGCCTAGTGACACAGTTCCAAATCCGCGAAACAATGTTAATGCCGTGACAACAAGGAGTGGCAAAGTAAGTGAACCAACACCACCTGAAGAAAAAAAGGGTGGAAGTGCTTCAATCCCTACCCACTCGGAGGAAATAGTCACCCCGACATCAGCTCAGGGGGATATTGGTTGTGAAAAGGAGGAAGAACTTGTGGTGCAGAAAAAGGAAGCCCTACCAAAACCAGAAATTCAACTCCCACTCCCTCAAAGATTAAAAAGGGAAGAAACAGAAAAACAATTAGGTAAGTTTCTTGATGTTTTTAAAAAATTGCAAATTAACATTCCTTTTGCAGAAGCACTAGAGTAGATGCCGACGTATGCCAAGTTCATGAAGGAGATTCTGTCAAAGAAAAGAAAAATCGGCGGTGAAACAATGATGCTTACTAAAGAGTGCAATGCTATTCTACAGAGGAAGCTACCACCTAAGCTCAAGGATCCAGGAAGCTTCTCTATCCCTTGCGCTATTGGGAATAGAACTTTTGGGAAGGCCCTGTGTGATCTTGGGGCAAGTGTGAGTCTTATGCCGCTTTCTATATACAAAAGGTTAGGCATTGGAAGAGTCATAGACACATAGTTGATGTTATAGTTCGCAAACCGCTCAATGAAACACCCATATGGAGTGGTGGAAGATGTGTTGGTCAAGGTGGATAAGTTCATTTTCCCAGTTGATTTTGTGGTACTGGACATGGAGGAAGACAATGATATCCCCTTGATCTTGGGGAGACCGTTCCTAGCAACAGGGCGAGCTATGATTGATGTAGCGGATGACACCTTAACCTTGAAAGTAAATGAGGAAACAGTCACCTTTAACATCCTAAAAGCCATGGAACACTCTAAAGAAAGAGAAGGGTGCAACCGAATCGAGATATTTGATTCGATAGTTGATGAAGAAGTTGGGCATCAAGTACCCGTTTTGCCGCTAGAAAGAGTGTTATGCCTACCCCAAGATGTTGTTAAAGATAGTGAAGACCCGAGGGAAAAAGAAGTTTTAGCCATGTTAGAAGCATCACCATCTCATTCCTCCCGCTTTCGCACTAGATGGGAGGAGTTGAAGGGGAATGAAGAGGAACTCCTAGAAAAAGAAGAGACACCACTTAATGAACTCAAGCAGCTGCCTCCTCACTTAAAATATGTATTCCTTGGTGAAAAAGATAATAACCCAGTGATCATTAATGCAAGCTTGAGTGAGTTACAAGAAGAGAAGCTGTTGAGAATTTTGCGGAAGCATAAGGGTGCCATCGGTTGGTCCATTGAAGACTTGAAGGGAATAAGTCCGACTTTTTGTATGCACAAGATCCTAATGGAGGATGGTCACAAACCGGTTGTACAACCCCAAAGAAGATTGAATTCAGCTATGAAAGAGGTGATTAGGAAAGAAGTGGTAAAGCTCTTAGAAGCCGGTCTCATTTACCCCATTTCAGATAGCTCATGGGTGAGCCCCGTTCAAGTTGTACCATAAAAGGGTGGAACGACTGTCATCACAAATGAAAAGAAAGAGCTAATTCCTATGCGAACGGTCACAGGGTGGAGAGTTTGTATTGATTATAGAAGATTGAACAGTGCTACGAGGAAGGATCATTTTCCGCTCCCTTTCATTGACCAGATGCTTGAGAGACTAGCAGGACATGATTATTATTGCTTCTTAGATGGATACTCGGGGTATAATCAGATAGCTGTGGCACCTGAAGATCAAGAGAAAACTGCATTTACACGTCCTTATGGGGTGTTTGCCTATCGGCGGATGCCGTTTGGGCTATGTAATGTACCCGCTACATTTCGAAGGTGCATAATGTCCATATTCTCTGATATGATTGAGAAACATATCGAAGTATTTATGGTTTGACAATTTCATCGTTTGACAATTGTTTGATTAATCTATCTTTTGTATTAGAAAGGTGTGAAAAATCCAACTTGGTCATAAATGGGAAAAATGTCATTTTATGGTAAGAGAGGGAATTGTTTTAGGCCACCGAATCTCCCATAAGGGGATCGAAGTTGACAAGGCCAAAGTTGAAGTTATTGAAAAACTTCCCCCTCCCACCAATGAAAAAGGCCTTAGAAGCTTTTTCGGTCATGCTGGATTTTACAGGAGGTTTATAAAAGATTTTTCTAAAGTTTTCAAACCACTTACAAACCTACTTGTAAAAGACACACCTTTCAAATTCAATGAGGACTGTTTGAGTGCTTTTAACACCTTGAAAAATAAGTTGATAACTGCTCCTGTTGTCACTGCACCCGATTTGTCACTACCTTTTGAAATCATGTGTGATGCAAGTGACATTGCTGTCGGGGCAGTCCTAGGACAAATAAAAGATAAGTTGTTGCATGTAATTTACTACGTGAGTCATGTTTTGAATCATGCATAACATAATTATGCAACAACTAAAAAAGAATTATTGGCAGTGGTTTATGCTTTTGATAAATTTCGATCTTACTTATTAGGATCGAAAGTTATTGTTTACACTGATCATGCTGCCTTGAGGTATTTGTTTGCTAAGCAGGAATCAAAGCCAAGGCTACTCAGGTGGATTTTGTTACTACAAGAGTTCGATATCGAGATCCGAGATAAGAAGAGTTCAGAAAACACTGTAGCTGACCATCTATCTCGATAGGAGAAAGTGGAGAAGGATGATGACACTAGACCGATTCGAGACCAGTTCGCCGATGAACACATCTTCACAATTTTCGAGGCACATTGGTTCGGTGACATTGCAAATTTTAACGTAGGAAAGGCAATTCCATCCGATTTCACCTACCAACAACGAAAGAAGTTCATCCATGACCCCAAATTCTATGTATGGGATGAGCCCTTTCTATACAAAAAAGGAGTCGATGGGTTGTTGCGAAGGTGTGTACCCGAGGAAGAGCAAGAAAAGGTATTGTGGCACTGCCATGACTCTGATTATGGGGGTCATTTTAGTGGGGATCGAACTGCATCAAATGTTCTCAAATCAGGATTGTTCTGGCCGTCATTGTTTAAAGATGCATTCAACTATGTGAAGAAGTGTGATCGATGTCAGCGCACCAATAATATTTCAAAACGGGATGAGATGCCTCAAAATCCTGTATTAGAAGTAGAAGTGTTTGATGTGTGGGGTATCGATTTCATGGGTCCATTTCCACCCTCATATGCAAAAGTTTATATTCTGGGGGCAGTGGATTATGTCTCAAAGTGGGTTGAAGCAGTTGCTACACCAACCAATGATTCACAACAGGTAATCGAATTTCTCAAGAAGAACATCTTCGCGCGTTTTGGGGTACCTAGAACTTTGATCAGCGACGAGGGAACTCACTTTCTTAATCGGAAGCTGGAGTACCTTCTTAGAAAATATAATGTGCATCATAGGGTGGCAACCCCATATCACCCACAAACTAGTGGGCAAGTTGAAGTATCCAACAGACAGATCAAAAAAATCCTTAAAAAGATGGTGAAAGCTTCAAGCAAAGATTGGTCGACAAAGCTTGGCGATGCACTTTGGGCATATCGAACAGCTTTCAAGACCCCCTTGGTATGTCACCATATCAAATTGTGTATGGTAAAGCTTGTAATTTACCCCTTGAGTTGGAGCATCGGGCTTTTTGGGCAACAAAGTGAAGGTGCAAACACGAGAAAGGGGGTTGAATTGTGTTTGACTAACTTGAATACTTTTTAGTTTTAAAACAAAACTGTTATGTATGAATTAAAATAGAGTTAGCAGCGGATATAAAGTAAATAAAAACTCAGAATTTTATACTGGTTCACCGTTAACTAGGCTACGTCCAGTCCCTTCACTCTGAAAGATTTCACTAATTCAAAAACCTTGAATTACAAAGTACCACTGACCCTCCAAGTTAGTCTTCTAAAAAAATCTAACAACCCTAGACTTTTGAGGAAAAGAACCTTGAATCTAATTGCTATGTAATCTACTACTCCTTTTGACTCTCTCAGATTGTAGACTCTACTTCAAAAACTTAGACCTAACACAAGGGAAAGAAAAACTTAGAGTACTTGCTTCTGGAAAGAGGACACTCACAATTGACCTCACTGAAAAACCAAGTACTTTGCTTTTGGAAGTGTATGACTCTAAAGTATTTTCGATGCTAAGTCTTCTGCCTTGAGCTTCCTTTTATAGATGAACTTTAGGACTTCACTGATACTTTTACTTCTGGAGTGTATTTCGATTAATCTGTTTTGAGAATTTTGCTCCGCTTCTGTTTTGAGCATGCTTTTAGCTAGATTCTGTTTCTCGAGTCTTCTGCTCTAATTCTATTTTGAGCATTTTTCTCAAATTCTGTTTTAAGCATATTTTTAGCTAGATTCTGTTTCTCGAGTCTTTTGCTCCAATTCTGTTTTGAGCATTTTCTCTAACATATTCCTCTGACAGATTCCTCTGATGATCATCCTCTGGTGACATCATCCTCTGATTTTTGCTTCTAGTGACGTCATCTTTTGGTAACATTATCCTTTTATTTCTGCTTCTAGTGACGTTGTCTTCTGGTGACATCTTCTGGTGATGTCATCCTCTGATTTCTGCTTCTGGTATCATCATCCTCTGATCAATTCTTCTTTGATGATATCCTCTGATATCCTCTGAAGGCGTATCCTCTAGTGCCTTCAGAATGCATCCTCTAGTACCTTCTGGAGCATTATCTTGCCTAACCTTCTGGTGACATTTCTATCCTCTGATTGCTTCCTCTGGATGTATCTTCTGGTGGTGTCATCGTTTGCCTCTGGTGACATTTTATATAATAATTCTAAGTACAAAATAAGATTACATGGAGTGCTTTTGTAAATATCAAAATCCTAAGTACTTAGAACCAACTTGGTTCCAACAATCTCCCCCTTTTTGATGATGACAAAACCTTAACTTATTTTGTTAGCTTATAACTTATTTAACAAGACTTTGAAAAGCTTGAAAAAATTCGAAGTACTTGAAATACTCCCCCTCAGACCAATCTCTCCCCCTAAGTCTAATAATGAATTTTTCCTCTCCTTTTCAACTCCTTCTTTATTCTCTCTTTCTTTTCTCTCTTCAGATTGCCTCTCCTTTTCAACTCCTTCTCTTTTCACTCTTTCTTTTTCTCTCTCCCTATTTCCTCTCCTTTTCAACTCCTTATATTTTCATCTCTTTCTTTTTCACTCCTCCTTTCTTTTTATCTCTTATTTTCTACTTATTTCTCCTTTTTCTCTCTCTCCCCCTTTTTGTCATCAGCCAAAAAGAGGTCCTACTATTTTTGTATTTTTGTTTTTCTCTTTACAAAGTACAGAAAGTAAAAACAAGAAAATAAAAGATATAAAGTAAAATTACAAGAAAATTAAAAACTCCTAAGATGACTACTTGAGCTAGTCAGATATGGAGATAATGTTGAGATGCTTCTTGATGAACTCGAACCTATCTTCAGGTAATGCTTTGGTGAAGATATCAGCCCACAAATTGGATGCTTAAAGTCCCTTTTTGAACATGGTCCCTAATGAAATGGTGTTTTATTTCAATGTGTTTGGCTCTAGAGTGTAAGATAGGGTTCTTGGTTATGTTTATGGCAGAAGTGTTATCATAGAACAAAGGGATATTGGTTTCAAAGATGTTGTAATCTTCAAGTTGTTGTTTCATCCAGATTAACTATGAGCTGCATCCTGCTGCTGATATATACTCAGCTTCAGCTGTTGACATGGCAATGGTGCTTTATCTTTTGCTTGATCAAGAGATCAAATTATCATCTAAGAATGTGCAGTTGCCACTTGTACTTTTCCTTTCTAACTTGTCTCCAGCATAGTCAGAATCACAAAAACCTCTTAGTTTGTAGTGGGGGTTCTCTTGTATAACAAGGTAAGGTTGGTGGTTCCTTTAAGGTATCTCAAGATTCTTTTGACAGCAGTTAAATGGGATTCCCTAGGGTCAGCTTGAAGTCTGGCTTTGTTCCTTACCACTTCACCTTTTTCATTGAGTTTATTCCTGAACACCCACTTGGTTCCAATAATCTTTTTGTTTGGTCTAGATACCAGATCCCAAACATCATTCCTTTGAAATTCATTCAACTCTTCTTGCATTGCATGTATCCAACCTTCCTCTGCCAAAGCTTCATCAACATTGTTTGGTTCAATTGTTGAGAGTAAACCAAAAAGACTGGTTTCTCTACTTGATGATCTGGTCTTCAATGGTTCTGATGCATTGCCAATATTGAGAGTTTCTGGATGTGAAGACTTGTACTTCCATCCATTCTTTCCCTCTGACTTGTCTTCATAGTCAAAATGTTCTTTTTCCTTGCTTTCATCTTTATCTTTCTCAGGTTCTGCTGCTGGTCCAACTTCTGGTTCCTGTGCCTCTGGTTCACCTGCCATTTCCTCTTCTTGCTTTGACTTTTCAGGTCAAGTTGTTTGTCATATAACATAATACAACTTAAATAATTTAAAAGTGAAATTAATACAACCAAAACATCAGTTCTGCTTCTGGTGGTCTCTGCTTGTTTTTGAAACCACTGGAATGCTGTTTCTGCTGATGTTTTCATATTATATGGATCACTTGATTCCTCTGACAGTTTGAAAACCTGGAGAATACTTATCCAGCTTTGATTTTTAAGATCAAGCTTCTTGTTATCACAGTAAACATAAATATCAAACAATAATAATATTTACAGTAAGATGTAACCTCTATGTCAACAGTTTTAGTTTTACTCTAAAAATCCTCTTTTTCTGATTTTTAGATTCTGAATCTGTATGTTATGTGATTAGATGGTTTGGATGAAGGGATTTGAATTCCCTTCTTGGATTTTAGTCTTGATGGATTTTACCGGAGTGTTTGAAGAGCTCTCCTGATTCTGATTCTTCTCTTTCTGCTGATATATCTGGTTCCTCTGATAATTTTGGAATTGATGACAATTCTGATTCTTCTGGTTCTGAAACTGATGGTAATTCTGATTCTTCTGGTAGTTCAAGTTCTGTTGATATGAGCGATTTCTCTGATATTTCCTATTCCTCCTATGATTCTGATAATTGAAGTAATTTTGATGATCATACCTGAACCTTTGATACTGATACTTGTTCTGGTTCAGGTTATGGTTTTGGTTCAAGTACTAATTCTGATTCTGGTTCCAGTGTTGGTTCTGGTTCTGGTTCCAGTTCCTGTGCCTCTAATATTGGTTCCAGTTCTGGTTCTGCTTCCAGTTCCTATTCTGATTCAGGTTCTAGTTTTGATTCTGGTTCCAGTTCTAGTTCTGATTCTGATTCTGGTTGAGTTGACTAGACCTTCTTTCATCAGACTCATATTGCCTCTGTCTGGTTGTAGCAGGAACATAAACCTTCTTCTGCTTGTGCATTGCCAACATCCATTGTCCAGGCACCATTGTTGGTGTCTCCTTCTGGTTGCTTAGAATATCTGCAACATACACAATTTGATCTTTTGGTACCCATAACTGATTGGGTCCAGGTTTGTTAGTTTTAACAGCTCTCTGATCTTGTTCAGATTTTACCATTGGACAAGATGATTCAGAGTGACCTTTCTTAGCTCAAATAATGCATAAAACATCATAATGAACAGTTTTAGTTTCAGCAATAGTTTCTGTAAAACCAAGACCTCTCTTTCCAATGTTACTGTTTCCATAAATCATAGATGCATATTTACTTCTTTCCATTCCATTAGAAATAAAGTTTTGAAAAAATTGCTCATGCATATAGATTCACAAACAGTTTTGGAAGTGAAACAAATATTACTTTTAAGAGTTTGGTTTTCATATTTGAGTCTTGCAACTTCAATTTTAAAATCCTTGTTTTCAATTGCATACTCAGAATTTTGATTCTTTAAAACTTGGACTTCTTTAGTCATATTTTTCTTATCTTCCCTAAGAGTTTTCAGTTTTAAATACATCTTATTGTTTGCATTTAAAATATGTTTTAAAGCATCAATTAATTCAGATTTAGTGAGATCAGAAAATACCTTATTGTCTTCATCTTTTGAATCTGTTCCAGAGCCTGAGCTGTATCCAAAACTTGAGTTGGTATGAGCCATCAGAGCCAGAATTGCTTCCTCTGATGTGCTTCCAGACTTTCCTGAATGACTGCTTTGATCATTCTTCCTTCTGCCTGCTTTCCTTCCTGAAATTGCGCGTTTATGAAGTACAGAGGCAGACCTGATGTGTGCTATCATTGCTGTTTTTGCCTCTTCTTCATCAAATGATTCTTCTTCTGATTCTGATGCATCCTATAAGACCCTTAATTTTTAAATTAAAATTATGGAATTGATATTAAGTGTATTTTGGGTATTTTTGTAAAATATTTAATATATGTATGTTTTGAGTAAATATATATATATATAAATATTTATTTTTGAAGATATATTAAGATTATTGGATGAAGAATAAATTAATTTAATTACGAGTAATTAAATTAACGGACAGTTAATTAAGGGATTATCGGCTAATTGCGACGAGACGGGTTAAGTGTTGAGGATCAGACAAGTGTCGGGTGAGGTGGCACCCACACAAGCCTATATATAGGAGTGAGAAGGATGGTGAAATCAGAACACCATTCCTCCTCCCTCACTGCCCATACTGCATGTAACAATATCCCTTCCCTCCCATTCTGTTTCTGTTCCAGTCCGTTCAAAAGAAAGAAAAGAGGGAGTTCCTCAAAAGTAACATTACATGGAAATCCAAGCAACAAACCAGAAAACCCCCAGTACAAAAGTTGTTCCCCTCGTCATTCCGGAGCTAGAGAACCCAGTTTCGTAGCAGCAAACGCAGGTGGGAGTTTCGCCGAGTTTTGACGCAGAAACGTGAGAAGTAGCAGAAACGCAACAAGGGTAAGGGCACCTTCCACATTCTAGTTGCATTAGGGCTGTAAATGCATAACTATCATGACATTACTGATGTTTTCATCATTGTTTAAAAAGGAAACTGTTTTGCAATGACATTTTGAAAGAAATGAAGAAAATGCATTCTGTTGGTGGTTTTAATAATCTGTGATGTGTGCTGTTCTGGTTGTTGCTTCAAGGCTGTTTTGTTCATGTGGGAAAGTTGAAAAATGTCTTGCATATCATTTTGAAGATGATTAAAATGCATATTTTCAAAACTGTTGTGCTGGTTGTATAAAATGTGAAAATACACTTTGTTGGTGTTTTGGTGTATGTGATGCTTGCTGTTTGGCTGAAATGTACTAATGTTGTTCTGTTTGTGTGAGAAAGCTGGAAATGCTTTTCATGTTGTTCTGTTTGTGTGAGAAAGATGGAAATGCTTTGCATGTTATTGTGTTGTGTGAGAAGGCTGAAATGCTTTGCATGTTGTTCTGTTTATGTGTAAAGCTGGAAATGCTTTGCATGTGTTTTGAGAATTGATCAGAATGTGAATGGTTAAAAATGTCTTTTGCTGTGGTTGACATTCTGTTTGAATGGTTTGAGCAAAACTGTGATGAATGATCTGGTGTTGCTGATGTTTTCAAAAGAAAATGGATTTTAAATGATGAAAGTGTTTTTCTGGAAAAGTTGCATTGATGAAAATGCCTGAGTTTTGTGGTTCAAAAGAGTGATAAAACTGTTTGGGGTTGTGCTGGTTTTCAAAGGAAAAAGATTGAAAATGTGTTGTAGTTTTTCAGGAAAAGTTCACTGAATTCAAAGGTGTATTCGAATACAACATGAGTGTATTCGAATACAACCTGCCAAGCTTCTGTTTTACTCAAAGTTTTCAAACTTGTATTCGAATACGGGCCCCTGTATTCGAATACAGAGGAAGGATTTTTGCTTCTGACTTAGCATCTGTATTCGACTACGACTCTGTCTTATTCGAATATAGAAGTGAGATTTTCACACTGTATTCGCATCTGTATTCGACTAAGAGAGTCTCGTATTCGAATACAGGATGCTGACTTTCACAAATTTTGCTTCTGTATTCGAATACAAGGGAGCTGTATTCGAATACATATTCGGGTTTTTCCAGAAACTCAGTTTTTAGCTTCTGTATTCGAATACAAGGAAGCTGTATTCGAATACAGATTCGTATTTTCCAAAAAATCAAGTTTTAAGCACTGTCATGTGAACTTTAAAGTGTTGGGGAAGGTTTGAAACAATTTAAAATGAAGTTTTTAAATGGTTTTGAAGAAGAGATGATGAGTTTAATAAAAACTTCAATGATGGTGGGAAAATGTTGAATATACACTGTTTTTGTCTTCTGTATTCGACTACAGGCATGCTGTTTCGAATACAGAATATTGAAATTACAGTTTCAGCTTCTGTATTCGAATACAAGGGATCTGTATTCGAATACAGATTCGTGTTTTTCAGAAATCCAGAGTTTAAAACATAGTTTTATAAACCTTAAGTGTTGGGAGCATTTGGGAAGGTTTGAAGAGGTAATGATAAGGCTTTTGAGATTTCTACTGAAGTTGTGAAAATACTGATTTTTACACTATGACAGCCTATGTATTCGAATACAAGAAGGCTGTATTAGAATACAAAGTGTTGATTCTGCACTAATTTGGCTTCTGTATTCGAATACAAGGAAGCTGTATTCGAATACAGATTCGTATTTTCCAGAAATCTCAGTTTTAAACACTATTTAATGAATTTTAAGAGTTGAGGAAAGACTTATGATAATTAAGAATGGAATTGTGAGATAATGTAAAGTGTTAATGATTGCTTGACTATTTAATCATGGTTGTGATGATGATGATGTTGACTGTGTTAAGATGTTTTGAAAAATGATGGAAAGGTTGAAATTTCCTGATAATGCATAATGTTTTAGTGAAGAGAAAACACTGCATATTTATGCATTTGCATAGTCAAGTGGTACCCGCGATGGGTCACAGAATAATGCGTAAACGTGCTGATCTG
Source organism: Cicer cuneatum (assembly GCA_037974295.1). NCBI lineage: Eukaryota > Viridiplantae > Streptophyta > Magnoliopsida > Fabales > Fabaceae > Cicer > Cicer cuneatum. Next base: position 34,415,482 of record JBBPBO010000001.1, read on the forward strand.
TTGAGCGATTGCACGAGTGCTGGTCTGTTGAGCGACTGCACTGGTACTGATCTGTTGAGCGATTGTACCCTGAAATGCGCAAAAACGTGCTGATCTGTTGAGCGATTGCACGAGTGCTGGTCTGTTGAGGGACTCCACTGGTACTGATCTGTTGAGCGATTGTACCTGAGTATATGTCAAACGTGCTGGTTTGTTGAGCGACTGCACGAGTGCTGGTCTGTTGAGCGACTGCACTGGTGCTGATCTGTTGAGCGATTGGACCCTGGTCTTGAGGGCCGTTAAAGTCAAACATATTTAAAATGTGATGGTCTGTTGAGCGACTGCACCTTGGTAATTCCAAGAAATTGTATACATGAGCATATACATATTGCATTGGGGGATTGACCGGTGGGTCACGATTTGGTTAGATGATGATGGTTGGAAATTGATGTGTGTGAGTACTTTATGAAATCTGATTTTTTGATAAATGATTATGATTGCTGAAGTGTTGGTTGTACTTACCACATATTTTTTCATAATAATAGGTTGCTGTTTTGAAAAGGTATATATGTCATGAAATTTCAAAATGAGCATCTTTATTTTTCATCATTGTCATATGTTATACCATGGGTGTATTTGTTCTGTGATATAAATGCTATGTGATTATTTGTTAATTTCGGTCGGTGACCCTTTACTATTATATGTGGAATTTGGGCTATGCCCTCAGATGCCCCCCAAACCCATGCCACTCGTGGGACCCGAGACGACGGAAACGTCGCTCGACTTCATTGATCGTTTCATGCTTACTGCTTGGGTATACGACCCCACCTCAAGCAGGGCTACATACACGGGGAGATTGAAGAGGACCTGTAGGACCAATGGAGTGGTGTACTACGTGGAGCACAGCTATGCGAGGATTGACTTTCCTGTGCCTTCTCGTTTGGTATTGGAGGCGCACGAAATTTTTGATGATGCAGAGGAGCCAGCTAGAGGGGTTGAGACGGAGGCCACCGTAGGAGTGGTGACTCCTAACCCGGTGATTGGAGGGGATGTACGTGATTCTGAGGCGGAAGAGAAGAACGAAGAGCCAAAGCCAGTAGTAGCTGATATTCCGGGCCCGTCTAAGAAATCCGATGATTGTTATGAGATTCCGGCACCGCCGAAGCGACCGAGACTGTGCATTGATCTGACTTCGGAGGAGACTGATCCCTCTCTGTATGATGAGGAGGAAGAGGTTACATCGAGGCGAGCGGCGGAGTCGGATGAGACTTGTTTGGGATGCGGAGGAAATCCGTGCTACTGTAGCTTTAGTGCATGATCGGTTAGATTTGATGTATAGGATTTTGAGCTGGAAAATGTAATGTGTTTTATTTTGGAAATTATTGTATTACTTTTCCACTAACTTATTTCACACTCTGATATTTACTTTTGAGATGTTATGACCCCAATATTTTGAAATGTATTAATGTTTATTATTAATTTCCAAAGATAAGTACTTAGTGATATTTATGATGAAATTATTTAATTACGTTCATCGATAAAAATTACGACGTACCATTTTATGAGATGAATTAAATGAAATTGTATTCCAATTCTTTTTAAGTAATAAATTGGAAAATCATTTTAATTATTTATTTAAAAAAAAAAATACACTCGCGCTGTGTTTTAAACTCGGGGTGTTACACATCCCAGGCTGCCATCAGACCCTTCTTTTTGAATCTGGAAATCTTCTTGTGCTGTTTGCCTTTTTCCAGATTTGGACATTCTGACTTGATATGTCCAGGTTCATTGCATCCATAACAAATGATGCTCTTCTTGTCAGATTCTTCTTTTCCTTTGCTGTTATGTTTCTTCTTCTTCTTCTTCCTGTTTTCCCAGATCTTAACCATCTGTTAGATTAAGTAATCCATATCATCACAGTCACTGTCACTATACTTTGATTCTGGTGCTGCCTTTGCAGCTCTCTTCAGTTTTGACTTCAGGGCTAGATTCTTCTTCTTCTTTGGTTCATCTACTTCCAGTTCTATTTCATGAGACTTGAGTGAGCTGATCAGATCTTCAAGTCTTAAGTTATTCAGATCTCTGGCTTGCTGAACTGCAGTAACCATTGGGCTCCACTTGGTTGGTAAGCTTCTTAGAATCTTTTTGACATGATCTGCTGTTGTGTAGCTTTTCTTCAAGATCTTCAGTCCAGATATCAGAGTCTGGAATCTACAGAACATTCCATCAATGTCTTCATCATCTTCCATCTTGAACATCTCATAATGTTTGACTAGTATGTTAGCCCTTGCTTCTTGAACCTGCTGGCTTCCTTCATAGGTCAGAACACGACTGTCAAATATGCTCTTTGTTCTTTCGTTATCTGTGCATCTGTCAAATTTCTTGAATGTGATGGCATTGATTATGATGGTTCTGGAGTTGTGATGCAGTTTGTATAATCTGCTCTGGTCTGGACTCATATCTGCCATGTCCAGTTCTTGAGTTGGATCTCCTAGAACAGTAGGTGCAGTGTATTCTTTGACTACCAGCTTCCATAATTCAAGATCTTGAGATATGAAGAAACTTCTCATTCTGTCCTTCCAATACTCAAACCTGTGTCCATCAAACAGTGGTGGTCTGTTGATGTTGCCTCCAAAATCATCTTTGGATTTTGCCATGTTGTTGACCCCTTGGACCTTTCCTGAAACACTAGTTAAGTGCTCAGCCTTGAGACCGAGCTCTGATACCAATTGAAGGTGCAAACACGAGACATTAAACGAGCGCTTATTGGGAGGCAAACCAAATTCGTATCCTTTGCAAGTTACTTTTAAATTTAATCTCATTTTATTTGCTTTATTTTATTGCTAGTATATTAGTTCTTGCTGTTTTGTATGCTCAAGGAACCACAAGATAGGTTTAGGAGTAGATTTTGCCTAGAGCTGCAGCCAACAAGCCGCAGCCAACAACAGCGTCGGTGTTTCAAGACTACCTCTTTGCGCTTGAAGCGCCACTGGTGCGCTTGAAGCGCAAGTAGAATCTAAATGCTTGTACAATCCACGCCTAAAGTGCGTCCTTTGCGCTTGAAGCGCATTCCGCGTAAAATGGCCACTGCCATTTAGTGCTTGAAGCGCACCCATTGCGCTTGAAGCGCATTTGCATAAAATCCCCTCTGTATGTTAGCGCCTGAAGCGCGTATTTAGCGCCTGAAGCGCATTCGCGCATTTTTACCACTGTAAGTTAGCGCATGAAGCGCAGCCTTTGCGCCCGAAGCGCATTTCGCGCATTAAACCACTGCCATCACGCGCCTGAAGCGCCTCTTTTGCGCCCGAAGCGCATTTTGCGTGAATTGCGACTGCCAACACGCACCTGAAGCGCACCTAATGCGCTTGAAGCTCATTTGCGTAAAATTACCACTGTCCGGTTGTGCCTGAAGCGCGTCTTCTGCGCGCAAAGCGCATTTCACGCATTTTGCTATTGTAAGTCAGTGCTTGAAGCGCATCTGTTGTGCCCGAAGCGCATGTACTCTGCAATGAGTACTAAAACCACCAAATGCGCGAAATAGTATTACCCCGCCACCATTTCCTCAAACCTGCTTCAAACTCTCTAACATTCCTCCAATTACACAGTTCATCTCAAGCATTCGTTTTGAATCTCTAACACTTCTTATTGTTCAACCCAACAAAGGTAAGTCTTCTTAACTCCAAGCATTCAAATGTTCATTCATTATCAAGTAAGTTCAATATCCATTTGTTGGTTGGTTGATTATATCTCAAAAAATTTATGTTCACTATTGTTGCATGCATTGTTACATGATTATGGGTTGTACATGCATTGTTGAATGAGAAGTTGTGTTAGGGTATACCTTCAAGTAGAACTTGTTATGAAGGAACATTTGACTGCATTCTAAGTGTTTGATGAAATGCCACAACCAAACTTGATCTTAATTGATGAATTGTCACTATATCTGCATTGCTATATGTTTGTGTGTTGTTTGAATTAGAAATTGTGCTTGTGTTGGCCTTCACTTAGAACTTGTTATGAATGAAAATTGTCTTGCACTCCAAGTGTTTGATAAAATGCCACAACCACCGTTGAATTTCAATTGATAAATTGTCATTGGATTAATGTGCATTGGATGAATGTGGAACAATAGTTATGGTTGTCTTGGTCAAGTGGATGAACATTCGAACTAACCCTCTAATGTTGAATACTTTGAACCTTGGTTGTGCATAATTGTTTTGCAGGACCAAATGGCAACCCATCAAAAATCAAAACGAACAAAGGTTATAGAGGCATCATCTTCCCAACCGCACGATACGTCCTTATTCAAGAACATAGCAATACAAGAGTTTCATGCCAAACTCCTCACCATCAAGAAGTTCGTGAGTGAGAAAAATTTTGATTTGAAGGAAAATAAATTTGTTGAGATCCAGGCAATGATTGCTGCCAGGGGATGGGAGAAGTTAACCACATTTGTCACCGATGCGAGTAAACCAATAGCAGTGGAATTCTTCTCAAATGCCTCTGATCTGAAGTCCGCTCCACATGATGAATTTGAGAGCTATGTGAGGGGAAAGAGGGTTCCCTTTACACCTGAAGCAATCAATGAACTCTTTGGTTTGCCAAACTATAGGGATTGCCGCTTTCAAGTATATGAGGACACAAACACAAAATTAGACACTCGAGACATTTTGCGCACTTTGTGTAGACCCGGCCCAGATTGGGTAAGAAACAGAGATGGCACTCCTAGAAAACTGCACTCGTTGGATCTCACTCCAATTGCAAAAGCATGGAGCACCTTTGTTCATCATACGCTTTTGCCCTGTTCAAATGTATCAGATGTGACAGTTCAACGGGCATGGCTACTAGCGACGATCAACAAAGGTGACAGAATTAATGTGGGTCTGCTTCTTGCTAATGATTTGTGGGGGACAACTCTTCTTGACCCTCCAACGGGCTACTTTCATCACGCCTCTCTAATCGGCAAACTCTGTGAACGGGTGAGAGTGTCACCCAAAAAGGGTGAAGAAATGGTGAAACCTGTTGCCCTTATGACTACCAAGTGGATTGAGAAACACTCCAGAATTTCAGCAGATATTCATGGTGTCCCACAAGCAGTTATGCCGATGGAAGAAGATTCTGATCCTATAGGGCCACATGACCACCCTCGACACCCCCCATAGCTCTCCACTGAGGAAAGATTTGGAAGACTAGAAGATATGATGGAGCAGATGTTGATCGATTAGCGAAATGGACAGGCTAGGATAGAACTTGTGATGACCAATCTTTATCGAGCCATCGCATCATCACAACAAACACCGGGCGGCATGTTCTACTCTGACTTATTCTCACCTCACCAGTATACTGGCGACTCCAATGGTGCTGGAATGGAGGACCCAAACAACGCTCCTTGAGTCACTTAACTGAGAGAAGTTTTCTTTCCTGTTTATTTTCTTTCTTTGTTTGTATTTTCTTTATGTTAGTAGTCGAACTATCTGTCTGTGTTTGGTCATTAATTGTGTACTATGATGAAGAAGTGTAATAACTTGCAGTATGTCTTAAGTTTTCTGTTTGGGATTCTGAAATTCAACTCTATGTTTCTTTGCTCATATCATTGATCCATTCGACGGGTTTCACTAATACATACATTGTTGATTACTAAGTGGTTGTAAAACCTGCCATCAATTTTTCAAAAAAAACAAAAAACAAAAGAAAATGTAGTAACACATTTGGCACGGTTTTGAAAGTTCACACTCATTCTTGTATATCATAACTGTGAGTTTTTGGGCCTAAACACTTCTATTTCTTGTTGTGTGATTATCTAGACATGTGTTAACTCTTCAAAACTTACACTAATTCTGACTTGCATCACTTGTGATTTATGCATACACGGAGGCAATTTTGTTTGGTCGTTTGAGCCTTTCTAACTATCCTGTGCAAATTTTATCTTTTGCTAGCCCCTTTGAGCTTGACCCTTTCTTTCGGTTACTAGCCACACTACAAGCCAAATACTTGACAGTGATTCAATCACCGTACTTGGAGCTTGGTAAAATTTTTTTTTCTCGTCTCTGTAAAGTTCGTAGTTTAGGGTTGCTCATGGGATAGCAACGTATTAAGTTTGGGGTGGGGGTTCTCAAAAAAAAAAAAAAAATATGTGTACTCTAAAAAATACATCTGCTTAGTTATTTTGTCAATGTTTGAGAATCTCCACAATGAAAAGGTGAATAAAAATCAAAAGAGGTAGAATAAAGTGAAAATATGTACCTAATCCAAGTAGTAAAGCATACTATCCATAAATGTCCTACCCTTACCTAAGCCTCATTACAACCCGAAAGTCCTCCAAAAGGGTATGTGTTTGTTGCATTGTGATTGCTAACTAGAATTTTTTCAAGCCTATGGTAGCGTGATGCATGTTCTAGGATTTGAGTGATAAATTCATTACCTTGACTAAGCACTTGAGAGAAATTTTGGTGAGATTGTGTGAAGAGAGAGTTGAACTGGATGAATGAATGCTAAAGTTTATACATTGTGTTATTTTTGTGCAGCAATCATGAAGCATGATGAATGTTTTGTAGTAGTGGGAATTTAGAGAATAGAGCTTTATGTGATTTGAGAAGATTGATTTTAAATCACCCTTAACTGTACCAAATATGAAGCTAATTGTTGCTTGGGGACAAGCAACAAACTAAGTTTGGGGTTGTGATAACTCTTCATCATATGCATATTTGTCACTATTTTTAGTCTTATTTATAGGAAATCATTAGTTAATTTAAGGAGTTATTTAATATATTTTGTTGATTTTAGTTTTTGGATTTAATATCATGTTTATGTTCGTATTTCCTTGATTAAGTAGATAATTTTTATGGTTTTATCTTATTTCTTTATTTTTTGTGCAGTGCTGAATTTTGGTGAGAAATCAACATGACCTACATGGAGTATTTCTATGATATCTGGAGTTTTAGATGTCCAATTGGAGTCAAACCAAGTGAAACTGAAAGCTAAGATCCATAGCTACAACTTTCATACATACACCGGAACCAAATTCGGACATTAAAGAGGAGCAAAATGCAATAAATGCCAGACATCAGATGTTGTGCGCATGAAGCGCAAAGCACGCGCCTGAAGCGCATTTTGGCACTACTGCTTCTGTTTTGATGCGCCTGAAGCGCAAGTCTTGCGCATGGGGCGCGTGGCTCGCTGAAGAATGCATAAAACCGATTTTTTCTGAATTTTGAGGGATCTTTTGGTCAATTAGGAAGCTTAGAGACTTGTGCTCTAGCAGAGAAGCTCAAGGACGGCTGTTCTACACCACTGAAGGAGTTTTATCAAGAATCATTCATTAATCTTTCTTGTAATTCTTCTTTAATCTCTATCTCTTTAATCTCTGTAATGAGTAACTAAACCCTATTTGTTAGGGATGAGTGAAACAAGATGAATCCCTTAATTGTCTGATTTGATTCTTTGTTATATGAATAAGTTTATTGAATTATTTTTCTCATCTCTGCGCTTAATGCTTTTTATTGCCTGATCAAATTTAGAATGTTTTACGATTCGTATTTTGAAACGAAAGTAGACCTTACGAATGCTTGAGATGAGAAATTCATGAGATTGTAGTCTAGGGATACATGCAGGTCTTGAAACCTATTGAATTAGTTGCAGAGGCAGCAGTTTAAAAAGAGAATTTTTGTACTGTAAATCTTAATCCTAATTTTAAACCCACTAAGGAATTAGGGGTTATTTTGGAATTAAAGGTTCTGTCACTAAGACATTAGGGCAAGAATACTAAAGAAAATTCGGTAATAATTCATTAAAGGAATTCAGTAACTAGGATCAAATTAGAGACCAAGGTTCTCATTATAAAAGTTCAATTTTATTACTGTTGTTATTTCAAATATTATTCTACTCAATCTAGAAACTTTTTGTTCAATTTCAGTAATTAAATATAATTCGATAGTAAAACGCAATCCTTGAGTTCGACACTCGGTATTAACGTTTTAATTATTACTTGCAACGATTCAATACACTTGCTGAAACGCTATCACCAAGTCCAGATCAACTTTTAAACGGGTCACAATTCAAATCTCTTTTCATGTGACTATTGTTCCCACTTAACTTTTCACTAATTATAATCCTTTCATGCTTTTAATGACATTCAAATATTCTTTATTAAGTTCAACTGAACTCCAAGATATTTTCCTTACTAGTATTTCTTCAAATCCAAATTCTCAAATCTATTATCGCTAATTGTCATTCTTGTCCTTGAGTAACAATAATTTCGACATTCCTTTTGTTGGAACCAAGTCAGTCCCTTGAACAATTCCTCTGTGTGGTTTTGATGTTAACAAAGGTATTTTGTGAGAACAATTTATTGCACTTATGAATTCATTATGTGTGTAGGGATTAGAACAGGAAAATCAAAAGAAACAACATTAGAAGCAAATGAGAGATTATTGGAACCAAGAATTAGAACAAGAAATCAAATCAAATCAAGAACAAGCCCAAATTTGTTCTTGCCCAAATCAAATCAAGCATATGAAGGAAGACTCAAGTAAATCAATTTGCAAATGTAATCTGAACAAATACGCACAATGTCTTTCTAGAAGAATTGCTCAAATCAGATTGGGAAATAAGAAATTGCCTAACGGTCATATTATCAAGATTCTATCAATTTGAACTATATTTGGAAGAAATAATTGTTGACTAAGCTAGAAAGGAGATACGCTTCAGAATTCTTAAGGGACAAAATTGAAACCCTAATTTTTCTCTCTATAAATAAAAATCAAAGCTGAAGAACGAAATAAGAACTCAAAAAACTCAGAAATCCTAAAAAGCAAAGTTATTCAAAAAAACCTTAAGAGCTCAACCTTTCTAAGTATTCAAAGTTTAAGGAAACAATTTGATTATGACCTATGAAGGAAATAAGCAAGTTCAAGAAGCAAAGGCAAATCTTCTGGTGAAAAAATATGAGCTTTTCAAAATGGAGGAAGATAAAGACATTGAAGCTATGTTTTCCAAATTTCATACCTTGGTCTCAAGATTAAAAGTACTTGAAAAGAGCTACACAACTACTGATCATGTCTAGAAGATCCAAGACCACAAGTTCACAACTACCCAAGAAGCAAAGGATCAGAGTGCTCTTAAACTGAAAGAATTAATCAACTCTCTCAGATCACATGAAATTGAGCTTGAAGAAGATGAACCCAAGAAAAAAAACACAACTCTGGCTCTGAAATCCCAACAAAAGAAAGCCATGCAAGGAGAAGCAGAATAAGAGGATAATGATTTAGAGAAGCAGAATGAAGATTCAGAGGAAGAAGAGTCTGCCTTCATATCCAGACGAATTCAGGAGATGTGGCACAACAAGAGGAAATCATTCCATCAGAAAGGTTCCAAGAAGTCCAGTAGAGGAAAAGATAAAAAATATGATAAGAAAAGCATCATATTCTATGGGTGCAATGAACCTAGACATTGTCAAAATTGGGAGAAGTAGAGGTTTACAGAAAATGCCATATATAATTTTGATAAATATGAAGTAGCTTTTCAAATTTTTCTTGCTAACAGTCTATAAAGACATAAGCTTGCCTCTATGATTTATGGTGTTAGTAGAAATGGTAAAAGAGGAATAGGATTTTAAGAAACAGAAATTGAACCTAAGTTTACTCTCTCTAATAATATATGTACTGTCTGCTATAAGAAAAGTCACTCTAAAACATCTTGTACTATGCTAACCACATGAAAAGACAATAATGAAGGTGCAAACACGAGAACGGGGGGTTGAATTGTGTTTGACTAACATGATTACTTTTTCTGTTTTTGCAGTTTTATAACAAAACCTGATGTATGAAAAAACAGAGTTAGCAGCGGATATAAAGTAAATATAAAACACAAAATTTTATACTGGTTCACCGTTAACTAGGCTACGTCCAGTCCCTTCACTTTGAAGGATTTCGCTAATTAAAAAATCTTGAATTACAACAATACCACTGACCCTCCAAGTCAGTCTTCTCAAAAAGTCTAACAATCCTAGACTTTTGAGGAAAAGAACCTTGAATCTAATTGCTAAGTAATCTGCTACTCCTTCTGATTCCCTCAGATTGTAGACTCTACTTCAACAACTTAGACCTAACGCAAGGGAAAGAAAAACATAGAGTACTTGCTTCTGGAAAGCGGATACTCACAATTGACCTCACTGAAAACTCAAGTATTTTGCTTTTGGAAGTGTATGACTCTCAAGTATTTTCAATTCTAAGTCTTCTGCCTTGAGCCTCCTTTTATAGATGAATAATTAGGGTTTCTTCCATGCTTAAGTTCGAGCTGTATCTTGCCAGATTCTCTTGAAAAAATAACTTGGCCAATCGTGTTTCACTTAAATAAAAAACATATCTTTTTAGCTTCAGATTTGCATTCGAAAATAACTTTGGCCAATCCTGTTCTTGATTAATTCTGGACCAAATCTTTCTTCCCACCAATAGCTTCTGAATTCCCACAAGACTTCAATTTATTTTTGTATCATATCCTCTTAATAATTTGATCAAATTTCTATTAAAATTTAATCAAGTCTCCACTGATTATTATCATGATTAAATCTGGACCGTTTGATCTTCTGCCCTCGTCCACATCTGGACCATGCAAACTGATCTACTGTGATCCTCTGATTTCGGCCAACACTGGACCACACGTTCTGATCTTCTGATCTTGGCCAATCACTAGAGTATATAATCTGGTCTGCTATGATCCTCTGATTTCAGCCAACACTAGACCACATGTTCTGATCTTCTGATCTCGGCCAACACTGGGCCATGATGCTTAAATCTGGACCATTGATTTGAATATCTTCCCTCTGATCTGGACCAATTCTGGACTGGGTCTGGATTGACCTGAAATTAAATATGGACTTATGATATTTTAGTTTGGACAATTACCTTCTGATCTGGATCAGGTCTGGATTAAATCTGGACAATCATTTCTTCTGGTCTGGACTTAGTTTCATACTCTGAACCATGCTATCTTCTGGTCTGGGCCAAATCTGGATTAAATCTCTTGTTATGGACCAATTCTTTTATGCTCTGATTAAGTCTGGATCATGTATGGACTGATTATCATTTCACGACCAGGTTATCTTCTGGTAAGAATTAATTTTGGACCAAGTCTGACTTATGATACCTTCTGGTATGGAACAAGTCTCCCTCTGGCAGGCTTCCTTCTGGTCTGGTGCAGGTCTTCTTCTGGACTCTGCTTCCTTCTGATATGAGCCAAGAAAGATATCCTCTGATGGTGTTTTGACATCCTGGTGTATCCTCTGGTGCCTTTAGGATGCATCCTCTGGTACCTTCTGGATGCATTATCTGGTATCTTCAGGAGGTGTATCCTCTGGTATGATTTTATCCTCTGGTAATTCATCTTCTGCCTCTAGTGACTTCATCTTCTGCCTCTGGTAACTTCATCTTCTGGTGGCATTTAATATAATAATTCTAAGTACAAAATAAGATTACATGGAGTGGTTTTGTAAACATCAAAATCCTAAGTACTTAGAACCAATTTGGTTCCAACAAATAAACCTTTCAAGGCTAGCAAACTAGGACCCAACCAAATGTGGGTACCCATAGATAAAATTTTCTATGTTGCAGATGTCCTCAGTAGCCAAAGTTGAAACACCAGTCACGGTACCTTGACAGTGGATGCTCGCGACATATGATGGGGGAAAGGTTAATGTTCCAAGACATAAATTTAATCAATGGAGGCTTTATGACTTTTGGAGGAATGCAAAAAGGCCTGATCATTGGACACGACATAGTTGGTAAAAATTCTTTAAGCTATATAAATAATGTACTATTAGTAAAGTCACTAAAACATAACCTACTTAGCATAAGTCAATTAAGTGATAATGGTTATGACATTGTCTTTAATCAAAAGTCCTGTAGAGCTATAAGTCAAAATGATGGTTTTGTTCTTTTTACTGGCCAGGTAAGGGAACCTTTATAAAACCAACCTTTTTAATTTAGTAGAACAAAAGGTTAAATGTTTTGTGTTTGTAAGCAATGAGCAACTGATTTGGCACAAGAGATTAGGCCATGCCAATTTGAGGTTAATCTCAAAGTTAAACAAATTCCAACTTGTTAGAGTCTTGCCAAATCTCAAGTTCAAATAAGAAGTCCTTTGTGAAGCCTGTCAAGTAGGGAAACAAACTAAGAGTTATTTTGTATCAAAGAATATTGTTTCCATAAGTAGACCTTTGGAGCTTCTACATTTTGACTTTATGGTCCAGATAGAACTTCCTTGTTGAATGGTAAGAAGTATGGGCTGATCATTGTTAATGATTACTCTTGATGGATATGGGTTAAGTTCCTTAAACACAAGGATGAATCTCAGAAGGTATTCACTACCTTTTACAAACAAGTGCAAAATGAGAAGAATTTCTCTATAGTAACTATCCGAAGTGATCATGGTGGAGAGTTTAAGAACAAATTGTTTGAGAAATTTTGTGAAGAGGGTAGTATATTGCACGATTTCTCATCTCCTAGAACACTTCAGCAGAATGGTGTTGTGGAAAGAAAGAATCGTACACTTTAAGAGATGTCTTGCACTGTGATGTACGAAATGGATGTTGATAAGCACTTTTGGGCAAAAGTAGGCAATACTTCATGTTATATTCAGAAGAGAGTCTGTATTCAGACATATTCTAAATAAGACTCCATATCAAATGTGGAAAGGTAAAAAATCCAACACTTCTTACTTTCATCAGTTTGGCTGTGTATGCTATGTTTTAAACACTAAAGATAACCTTGGTAAGTTTGACCCTCGTTCACAAAAAGTGCACCTTCCTTGGATACTCTAAAAAGATCCAAAGCTTATAGAGTGTTTGATAGGGAGAATCACGTAGTGGAGGAGTCATTACATGTTAAGTTTCATGACAAATAGTTTGACCTTAAAAAGTCAAAGCAAGTTGAGGGTATTGTAGGTTTACAGTAACCAGAAGAAACTAATAAATCAGAAGATAAAAACAAACTAGAATAACCAGAAAAATTAGAGGATACAAGAAAATAAAATAAACTTGACAAATCATTGCAAGATGAATTTGATTAAGTCTGAACCAGTTAAGTTAATTCATAAGCTAAACTTGGATGGAAATACAAGTCATCTTATCCAAACACTCTAATTATTGGAAGTGAAGATGATCATTTGAAGACCAGATCTTCACTAAAAGACACAACATTATTTGGTTTGCTCTCATCAATTGAACCCACCTTTGTTGATGAATCACTAGCAGATGATGGATGGATTCTTGTAATGCAAGAAAAGCTAAATAAATTTAAAAGGAATGATGTTTTAGATCTCGTACCCAAACCAAAGAATAAGAAACCTATTGGAACCAAATGAGTATTCATAAATAAATTAATGAAAAGGAGAAGTTGTCAAAAATAAGGCTAGATTGGTTGCACAAGGTTAGTAAAATATTCAAAGTTTAAGGTTTTAAGTTTTACCAAAGCAGTCATTCAAAGTAAAATATTCTAAGTGCGGTAGTGTGGGAAAATCATTGTATCAAATATGCTTAATAGAAGTAAAACCAAACCAGTTTCCATCTAATTGTAACCCAGCCCAATAGTGGCTTTAGTGTGCCTTAAAAAATCTGTGGATCTCAGGTTGTGTTAAGAAGACTTGACTTGTAGGGTCAAGTGTGCAGTTTGTCTCTGTAAGACCCTTAAATTTAAAATTAAATTTAGATTTAATTTTAAATGTATTTGGGAATATTTGTAAAATATTCAATATATGTATGTTTTGTGTAAATATATATATATATATATAAACAATTGTTTTGGAGGTGGAATTAAAATTATTTGATGATGGATGAATTAATTTAATTTCGAGTAATTAAATTATCGGGCCATTAATTAAGATGTTCTCTGCTAATTTCGACGAGACGGGTTGAGTGCTGGAGGATCAAAAGATATTTTAATATAAGTGTTGGGTGAGGTGGCGTAGATATTTGTTAAGAAAGAAACAATTCCTTCTTTCCTCTACTGTGTCAGTCTGCATTTATGTGGATATTTAAGTGAGAAGCTTTTTCTTCTTTCCACTACTGCGCTAGATTCTACTTTATTATCTTCTTCTTATATTTTTGGGTGTTGGTGAAGAAAAAAAGTTTACTCAAGATATTTTTTCTTAAAAATCTGAGTGTCGAGTACGAAAGTTATTCCTCTGGTCATTACGGAGCTAAAGAACTAACTTTCGTAGCGGCGAACGCGAACGGGAGTATCGTCGACTTTGGTCGCAGAAGCTTAATCGAGCAAAGAGAATCTAATTAAGGTAAGGGCACCTTCCAACTTTCTAGATTGCATTTAGGGCTGTAAATGCATGTGTGATGAATGATTATTGGTTTATGTTTGTGAAAAACATTGTGTTAGGTTTTGGAAATCAAACTGTTTTGAAGTTCTTGCTGTTTTCAGTGAAGGAATTTATTGTGTTGATGATGTTTGTTTGTTGTGTTGATTAAGAAATCATTCTGTTGTGTTGAATGATGATTTGTTTGGTGTTGTTTGGGAGATGATCCAAATGCTTGAGTTAGTTTGTGTGGAACTATTTTGTAGTTGACTTTCTGTTTTGGTGATTTAAGAAAATCAGTGAGGTTATTTTGGTAGTGATGATTCTGTTTCTGATTGTGTTTTGTTAAAAATCTGTTGTTGATGTTTAATGAAAAATGTTCTGAGTTTTGAGGTGTTTAAAGAGTGATAAATATGATTCTGGTGTTGGGTTGGTTTTTCAAAGGAAAAGGTTTTGAAAATGTGTTGAAGTGTTTTAGGAAAATTTCACTGAATTCGAAGGTGTATTCGAATACGGCTTGAGTGTATTCGAATACAGCCTGCAAAGCTTCTGTTTTCTTTAGATTTTTGAACTTGTATTCGACTACGACCCCCTGTAGTCGAATACAGATTTGCCAATTTTGCTTCTGACTTAGCATCTGTATTCGACTACGACCCTCTGTAGTCGAATACAGATTAACAATTTTTGCTTCTGTTTTAGCATCTGTATTCGACTACGACCCTCTGTAGCCGAATACAGATTTGCAACTTTTGCCACTGACTTCGCATCTGTATTCGACTACGACAACCTCGTATTCGAATACAGAATGCTGATTTTTCACTGTTTTAGCTTATGTGTTTGAATACAAGGGAGCTGTATTCGAATACAGATTCGTATTTTTCAAAAATTCAAGTTTTAAACATTGTTTTATAAACCTTAAGTGTTGGGGTACCTTGGGAAGGTTTGTGGTGAATAAAAATGGAACTTTTGTGATAGTTTTAAAGTGGTGGTGATGAAGTTTTTGAGACTTTACTGAAGTTGTGGAAATTCTGACTTTTGCACTGTGACAGCCTCTGTATTCAAATACAAGGAGTCTGTATTCGAATACAGGGTGTTGATTCTGCCCTGTTTGGCTTCTGTATTCGAATACAATGAAGCTGTATTCGAATACAGATTCGTTTTTTTCCAGAAATTTTAGTTTTAAACACTGGTTCTGAATTTTGAGAGTTGGGGAAAGACTTTTGATAATTAAGAGTGAAACCTTGAGGTAATGCAAAGTGATAATGTTTGCTTGAATGGTTAATCATTGACGTGTAGATGATGATATTGATTGTGTTGAAATGTTTTGAAAAATGATGGAAATGCATGAATTTTACTGATGTTGCATACTGTTTCCAGTGAAGTGAAACACTGCATATTCATGTATTGCATAGTCAAGTGGTACCCGCGATGGGCCACAGAGTAATGCGCAACCACATGCTGATCTGTGAGCGATTGCACGAGTGCTGGTCTGTTGAGCGACTGCACTAGGTACTGATCTGTGAGCGATTGTACCTTGGTATATAAGTGCTGGTCTGTTGAGCGACTGCACTGGTACTGGACTGTGAGCGTTTGTACCCTGAAATGCGCAACCACGTGCTGATCTGTGAGCGATTGCACGAGTGCTGGTCTATTGAGCGACTGCACTAGGTACTGATCTGTGAGCAATTGTACCTTGGTTTATGTCAAACGTGCTGGTCTGTTGAGCGACTGCACGAGTGCTGGTCTGTGAGCGACTGCACTGGTGCTGATCTGTGAGCGATTGCACCCTGGTCTTGAGGGCTGTTAAAGTCTTACATATGTAAAATGTGCTGGTCTGTTGAGCGACTGCACCTTGGTGAATCCAAGAGAATGTATACATGAGCATATACATATTGCATCGGAGTGATTGACCGGTGGGTCACGTTTTGGTTTATGATGATGGTTGAAAATTGTTGTGTGTGTAAGTACTTTATGAAATCTGGGATTTTTGATGAATTGGTGTGATTGTTGAATTGACTGTTGTACATACAACTTGATTTTCATATTAATTTGGTTGCTGTTTTGCAAAGGCATACATGTCATGTATTTTCAAAATTGAGCATCCTTATTTATCATCATTGTTTTATGATGTGCCATGAATATGTTTGATATTGCTGACATAAATGCTATGTGGTATTTGTTAATTTCGGTCGGTGACCCTTTACAATTATTGTGGAAAATTGGGCTTTGCCCTCAGATGTTAATCAAACCCATACCCCCGACGGTCACACTAACGATAGGGAACGTCGTTAATTTTCCTTGATCTTTACATTGTGGGCTACGTAAAGGGATGGACAGCTGGGTGAAGATAAGACTTGTGGATGATGCGGTGGAAACCGTGCTACTGTAGCTTAGTGTATGATCAGTTTAGACTTATGTATAGGGTTTTGAGCTCAGTGGTTGTAAATATTTCTTTTGGGAATTATTGTAAAACTTTTCCGCACTCTGATAAATATTTTGGTGGATTGAGAATCCAGTTTTGATGTATCTTTATTTTAGTATATTATAAAGATCAATTTCCCAAAAATATCTCATTCGATTAATCGTGATGTTGTTGTTTAATTACCTTACTATTTTGGATTACGATGTCGAATGATATTTAATTTGAATTGATTTTAATTCCCTTGAAACAAATTTTGAAAACTCTTTTATTTATTTATTTATTCGTTTTTTTAAAAAAAAAATACACTCGCGTTGTGTTTTAAACTCGGGGTGTTACAGTCTCTAACAATCTGTAGGTTTTAGGTTATGTAGAGAAGGCTTGACTTGTAGGGTCGAGGGGTGGTTTACCTTAAAAATTCTGTCGGTTCAGGCTGTTTTGAGAAGACTGACTTATAGGGTCAGGTGCTGTGTAATTCAAAGTTTTGAATTAGTGGATAAATACTTCTGTGTGAGGGAACTGGACGTAGCTATCAAGTTGGTGGTGAACTAAGATAAAATCTCGTGTGTTGTTTTAACATCCACATTATTTGTTTTACTACTGCATCTAACCAGGAAAACTAATTAAGTCACCAAATCAGAATTAGAATTAAGAAAAGTGTTTTAAATTAGACAAACACAATTCAACCTCTCTTCTCGTGTTTGCGCACCTTCATCTTTGTCTTAGAAGGATCAATTCTCAAGTCGTAAATCTACACATCCTATTGTATCTAACCGTTTTATCTACCTATCCTTACCCGCTCTCCTCGGTCAATAATATGACACCAATAAGTTTTCATCAATTAAGTACTATAATGAGCTATTTTTTTTTTTTATTTTACCATCTTTGGTTCTACGTCCATCTCTAGGACTTAACATTTGACTTTACATACGTCACCGTTATTATTTTCCTTCATAAATAAAATCCTACTCAATGTAACTTAAATCACTCTCTATACTATTGGGATGGCCAATGAATATACTTAATACATCACACCATCCTCGGAGATAACTTCTAAGTGCTCAATTAACATTCCAGTTTTAAATCCACCAAACTGAACTTTACCTCTTAACTAACTAGGTGCTTTGTGAACCCCATATGCCTTTAATCACTTATTCCACCAATTGAACACCCTACCTTTAGTTTTCTCTAAAATATTGATTTACGACACTACTTATACTACTCACTCCATACCAGCAACTTTAGATCATATGCCCCAAGTATCCACCACTACGGCATCATTGACTAGCCTAGAAACTAATTACTTCTGGTCACCCATATATATAAATTCCACCCAATTTAACAAAAACTCAACTTATATCGTCATACACTAAGTATCCACATACTTCTCAGTTTGAGTTCGTGATCATAGGATACCCATCTCCAATCCAAAGGGTAACTTCACATATCATTCAAAAGACACCGTTTGTAAAATTTATAACATCATCCAATTATATCACCGTAAAGGGCCACCGAAGCAACATCTACAACTCAAACCATTCTAGGGGATCGTCTCCACTAATGATCTTTTAACCTTAATGTCATTCATTTCATCTTAGTTGATTAAAAGAACTTAAAATTTTCTGTTTTAGAATTATTGGAACCAGGTTGGTTTTATACTTTAGAGTTTTGATGTTAACAAAAGTATTTTATAAGAACAATATATTTGACTTCACATTGAATAAAAGAAGATCCGTGTTTCTGGAAACAATCTAAAATAAAATTTTATTCAGATTTATAATTGAAGAAAATCTTTGACCAAGTTGAAAAGAATATTTGATCAAGACTTATCTACAAAAAGATATGAATTATTTACAAGAATATTTGATCAAGATTTATCACAAGAAGATTTGATCAAGATTTATCTACAAGAAGATTTGATCAAAATTTATCACAAGAAGATATAAATTATTTACAAGAAGATTTGATTAAGATTTATCTACAAGAAGATATGATCAAGAATTGTATATAAGAAGAAACACTCACAAGAAGATACATTTATTATTTGCAAAGATATGATTCAGATTTTGACAAAAGACAAAATACTTGTCATATTCCTACTAGTGAAAGTTTAAGAACCGGTCTAACTCTATGTTTCCGCTCAGATCAAAGCAAGCAATAGGAAAGAAGTTTCATCTAAAAAAATTTGTGAAAGCAAACTTAACAAAATACGAACATTATCAATCTGAAAAATTTACAAACTCAATCTTAACAAAATACGAACATTATCAATCTGAAGAATTTACAAACTCAATCTTAAAAAAATACAAACAATATCAATCTAAAGAATTTACAAACGCAATCTAAACAAAATACGAACAGAATCAATCGAGAAGAACAACTTAGATTGGATTTAGAAATAAAAAATTGGCTAAAGAACATATTATCAAAAAACATCTTGTTTAGAATTATTTTTCAATAAGATCACTGTTAAACAAGCTAAGAATGAAGATACAATTTAGAATTAGACAAGGACTAATTTGAAGCCCTAACGTTATCTATAAATAGATACTCGAGGCTGAAGAATAAAATCATCAAAAAATCAGAAAAAAGTAGAAGAACTCAAGCTCAAAATTCCAAATTCATCTTAGAATTTAAAGAGAGAAACACTTATTCGAATGAGAATTATTTACTAAGTTTTTTTCTTAGAGTGCGATAATCATTGTTATAATCAGCTTGTTAGAAGCAACCACTCAAATTCCAAACCTTTGTATTCAAACCCGATAGTGGTGTTAGTGTGCCTTCAACAATCAGGGGTTGTTAGATTGTGTAGAGAAGACTTGGTTGGTAGAGTCAAGGTGTGTGTTCCTCAAAAGTATGGGGTTGTTAGGCTGTTTGAGAAGATTGACTTAGAAGGTTAGGTGTTTGGTAATTCAAGTTGTTGAATTAGTTGATTAAATCACTAGTGCAATTTAAGCTTGTTACATCGGTTCCTATGTACATATTAGATCGGTTACTTGTCCGATCTAACATCAAGCGTTGTAATAAATAGTTAACTATTAAATTGGTTAAAATGAACCAATCTAATAACTCAAATTTAAAATTAATTTATTAGATCCTTTAAATTTGAACCAATCTAACAAGTCAAATTCAAAATTGATTTATTAGATTGATTAAATTTGAACCAATCTAACAAATCAAATTCAAAATTGATTTATTAGATTGGTTAAATTTGAACCGATCTAACAAATCAAATTCAAAATTGATTTATTATATTGATGAGCCAACTGATTTAAATAATTAACTTTTTAAATTTTTTTCTTCATAACTTTGATTCATCACATATGCATAAATAGAGTTTCACATTTTACTATATTAACTAGAATTTCTCATTCAACCATAAAACACAAAACTTCATACAAAACTTTACATTTAAAAGTTAGCTATATTTATTACAACGCATTCTGGATTGACTTGAATTTATAAGAAATCATCCATATTCCATATATCCTTTATCTTGCAAATGATTTGTTTTTATAGATTGACTTGAATTTTCTCTAGGCAAGCATTCTGGAGTTGATTTTGGTGGAAAAACATCTTCTTCAGTCACATGTTTCATGTCATTACATTCAAAGTGCAGAGGCTCAGAGTGCAACACAGTCACCTCACCCATGATACAAGCTATCCCCAAATTAGATTACCAACTATCTAGAAGCAGGAAGTAAGCTTAAGGACCTGCATGTAGGAACACATTTAGAAATAATCTAAAACTTCTAAAGGCATATTTAGTCACCCCATCAATGCTTTCTTCTATACTGCCGCATACCAATTGCAATCAACAACACAAAATCGTATTATGAAGCTCCAATCAGCTCAACTCCAAGAGAGGAACACATCAAAACAAGTGTATATACAAGAATTCCACACACTACAAGATAGCATTGGGGTTCTTCAAAACAATGAAACAATGAAACATTCAGTTCACTTAGTTCACCTTGGTTCTGACTTATGAGTATCATGGAACAAGAGAATCCAAAAGCATAAGCATGAGGCAAAATCATCCATGTTTTTGAATTTTCACATAAACTAATAACAAGCACAAGTACTACATGCAACTACAAAATATATATAAGGCAGCATATGCACACCCATTGTTGGTCATAACCCAAAAGGCAAGATTCAAATTTTACAAGAATATAATATATATCAAACCTGTAAATTGTGGAGCCACAGTGCCAAGCGTCAACTTAGAAAATGTGAGAAAAGACAAAATCACTGGCCTATACTGTTCAAGAATTGGTTCAACATTGCTTTTTATCAATTCAGACGCTGCCTACATGCATTTTCACATTGCAATTTTGCATTATTCAAAAGCCAATAATCCATATAGCCTCATCATCCAATAAAATATATATCCCCAAAGATGATAATCCAAAAACCAAAGTAAAGTACCTCATTAAGGAACAGCCACATCTTTTCTAACTGCATATTTAGCCAATTTAACTACATTAATGAAAAAATTAATATCAGAATCCATATCAAAATTAAACTTGAATGTACTGCAAGTGAAAGTTTACATTCAAATTAACAAGTTGAACTCGACTTCTGCCTCTTAGTGAAGACCACCAAATGACGGATAGAACTTTGGAGGTAGAAGTTTTCTAGAATCTTCCACCGTCATCCTTGCAAACTGTGCTATCGTCTTCGCCTATAACAAATTCAAAAACAAGCACGTTAACCAAATTAGAATGAGTAAACGGTGATTTTACACTTCCAATAAAATGTCATGTCAGTGTTTTTGGGGATGAGTATTTACCATATAAAATTATCCTCAAGTAGATCTTCTATTAATAGTATCACAGACTAAACTAACTAATAAAAAATACATTTGAGTTCCAAATTAACTAATCAAATACCGACATACAAAATACCCATCTAGGGATTTTTTTGTAATTTTAATAATAGTGATTATTTCATATATTTAAGATTAAAATGCATCTTAATTAAAGATAAATAATGATAGCTATCGGCGAGCGAGAGAACTTGTACCTTGTAGTCAAGTACATCAAGACCTTTGCAGATAAATTTGAACAAGGTTTTCAAATTCTCAGGGTTGGGTGTCGTAACAAAGATATTTGAATACATACACCAGATAAAGTACCTGCTCAGTTCAAGCTTGTCCTTGTAACACCATAAAACAGTTGGGCTAGATTTGATTTGAGCCTTGCTAAGCATGTAATGAAGATTCATAATCTGCACACAACATAGTCTGAAATTAGCATTCAAATTGCACCATTCTTAATTTCTTCCACACAGAATTGAGTTATCTTAAAAGAAACAATCACTACGCTAAAAATGATACCTGATCACGGGACTTATCCCCAATAATAACAAACATTGACCTATGTCTTAATTTGACACCATTCTCAATGAGAGTTTTGATTTGTTCATCTACCTTCTTCCTCATTTCTCTGCAACGAAAATTAAACAATCATAAGTAACAATCTCACGTGAAATTGAAACTATTCCAGTTCCAGTAATTCAAATCCCTTCTTATTTCGTAATTGAATATCATTATCCAAAGCAAAAAGGTGAAATGAATTTCATTACCTTTGAATCGGTTTCTGCTCCAAAAGATGATGCAAAACCTCAAGGCATTCATCGAAGTTACCAGATTGATAATGCATAGCGGCTTCTTTAGCCATAGCGACGGTGATAGTGAGTCCTCCGTCTTCGACTTCGGTGGTGGCGGTTGATGACGGAGAAGACAATGTCAAATCTTGAGAAAAGTGACAGACAAAATACAAATTCATTGATTAATTAGATAATGAAACAAAAGGATTGACCAAAAGCACTATTAGAGTAATTATTTTAGAAGAATATTGATAATAACTACTCAACTTTCAATACAAAATGAACTAGGAATAGAAATTCATGACAATAGATTTTCATTCCTTTTTTTATTTAGAACATTTGTTTTTGTGCCACACCCAATGCATACTTCAATTTTCACTTGATGTGTTTCAACTGACAATGTAACTGAAAGTTTGACTTGTCCTTATGAGACACAAACTTTCAGCAAGCATGGCCAAAAGTTACATTGTTTTCCATTTCTAACTAAATCATTGTTGGATTTATAGTAACAGTTTGACATTCATAATCTTCACTTTACTTAGAAGAATATAAAATGAAAATTAGTAGTATATCAATATTTAACCCTTTTATATAAGAGACAAGTAGAACTCGTTAATCCCATATGTATAATTTTGATAATTTGCACTTGTTAGGTATATCTTATATTCTTATTCCACCCATCCAGATATGAAAGAGTATCTCATTCCAACTACCATAAACATTTATCTTTTCAATTATTCCTGAAACTATCTTCAACCAACTAAAGAAACCTGGATCAAATGAAAGCATACCTTTAACTGAGCCACATGTTAGTAAAGCATCAACCATTGCAGTGTAAGCAGTTCTATCAATGTATAACTCGGAACATGATTTCATTTCCAGCACTATTTGCACAACTGAAATAAGAGAGAGAGAGAGAGAGAGAGAGAAGAGCCCTAAAATTGAGTGAGGAGAAAAGTGAAATGAAATGAAATGACAAAGAATAATAATCACCTGAAGACTCAACCAATTGTTCACCATCAACAGTAACAATAGGCACCTTCTTGTAATCAGACCATTTAATCTCCTTCTTGTTCATCGGATTTACTTCCACCACTCTATACGAAATATCATAATAATCTAGAAAAGCCGGAGAGAAAAAAAATCAATCTAAAAAATTAGGAAATTCAAATCAATATCCATCTAATCAAATTAACAAACATGCAACAGAAATGTTCAAATTTCAAAATGAATAACACATTAGTTCATTTTTCAATTAAATCCAAACGTTTAATCATGTTAAGGAAAAATCATTCCCAAAAATTAAATAAATTACTTCTACCTTTAACCTTGTTGCAAAATGGACATGCCTCGTACTGAAAGAGAACAACTTCTTTAGGTTTGAAGTTATTTTCTTCTGATCCTCTCGTTTTGAGGTCTTTCTGCGATAGAGACGTAGCAGTGGCAGCAGAACCATAATACCTAAAGTCACCTTGCTTCTTAAGGTCTGAGAACAAAATATCAAAGTTTCTAGGTTACTACTTGGATCATGAAGTAAATTATCAGCCACCTGCAGTAATTAAAAACAAAAACAAAAAAGTAATTAATTAACCTATATACAGTAGAACAAGCATGTTCAAAATTCACATATGTGTTGTTGTACTGAACTACCGAGTTCGCAATCAGAAACAATAAAAATAAGCCCTAAAAGAGTCCTTGAAATCCAATTTGCATCAGAATTCATTACATATTGATTACCCTGCATTTTGGTACTCGAGTTCTCAGATTTTACTCCCTGAATCCAAATCACCGATTCATCATAGTTAACAACTTCGATGAATCTTTTACTGAAATATGCAAAAGATCATTTGACTAAGTTAGATGAATTTAAAAACACAACAGGACAAATCATATGACCATTTATTCGTTGAATATATTGGTCAAGCAAGGATATGACAAGCTAGGAAAACTGAGACTTTGACATATACATAGTCAATGAAATCAAGTCAGCAGCCCTAAGCAGTAACACCTGAAAGACATGTACAACAGGCTTGACCTGCCAGAACAAAAGAACCTCATCATTTTGCATCCCTTCACCTACACACATAAAAAATACCACCATCGGAATTAGAGAAGCAGCAATTGATCTATCTCTGATCCCTATCTGTGTGTGTCTATGAAATGCTTTTTCATTAATCTTGTATTTTTAACACCTATCTTCTATTTTGACATGCAAATTGCTAGAGCACTCAATAAGACGCATATGAGATAGTCTTAATGGAATTTTAGATTGGTAAAAATAAAAATGATACTTTTAAAATCAAATCAACGAATTTAATATCTTGCCACTCCATAATGATAGCAATCAAATTAACAGCTTACCTCTATACAGGCAATTGAAAATTAAAAAATGAATAACATATACACACATATATACCTGTATCACAAATGCAAATTCTTTGCACATTATCAGCAAGAAAGGGTATATCAAGGGGCACGGGAATGGGTCCACCATTATAGCTCAAACTCCTCTTTTCAAGCATCCTAAAAATTAGTGGAATGGTCATAAATACACCTCCCAAATGACAACAACAATCGATAAACCAAATAGGATAAAACTTAGTTCAGTTTCAATCTCCAATTACCCTCACATGAAACTAATACACATAAAAGAAATTCAATAAGGTAATTTCCCATTTTTATAATTAATACCTAATAAAATTGGAGTTAAATTATACAGTACAATTTAGGGAAGAAGGGAAAGAGATTACCCCTCAACGGCTGAACGGACATCGTTAATGGAAGCTGTGCTGGAAGGTTTGAAGCAAACCTCGACTACAATAAGCAAAATTAAATGAAAGATAGTTGAGAAATGAGAATGTATGTATGGAGTAAAGGAAGGAAGGATGAGAGAGAGAGAGAGAGTAGTACAACAACACAGGGTTGAAGAGAGAACCTGCCACGCATCCAAAGTTTGTTGAAAATCCTAAAGATAGCGATTGGCTTGCATGCGAACGGTATCATCAGGGTGATGGTAGAGTGCATTTAGGGCTTCTTTCACAGTGTTCTGAAGGTCCATACTCAAAATCGAATTCGATTAGATTCGATAAAGATAGGAGAAAGCGAAGCTGAATTTTATGCGTTGTTTTTTGGATTTTCGTTCGGTGTTGTTTGGCTTGGCTTGACACACTGTTGCGTTTGATATCGTCGCTGCGAACAACAAGGACGGTTGATAGGCCAGAGCGATCAACAAGATTAGAAGAAGTCCAGTAGGTGGCGCCGTAGGGAGCTGTTCGCGGAGGTCAGAGGAAGATGGCAACGGCGGTGGAGTTGCCTCTTAAGGTTTTGGCAAGGGATAATCCTCCATTGAAACCACTCATTATTGGTAGCTGACCTTATTCTGATTCAATTGAACTTTGGATGCGGCTTTTTGGATTTTAGATTTTTTAATATGCTTGTTAGATCGGTTTAATAAAATCGATCTAATAAATCATTAGATTTTTTTTAATATGCTTGTTAGATCGGTTTAATAAAATCGATCTAATAAATCATTAGATTTTTTTTAATATGCTTGTTAGAACGGTTTAATATAACCGATCTAACAAATCATTCAATTTTTTTAAAACAATACTTGTTAGAACGGTTTAATATAACAGATCTAACAAATCATACAATTTTTTTTTAACATGCTTATTAGAACGGGTTTAATATAACAGATCTAACAAATCAAATAAATAATAACAAATTTGCTACCGCCTATTTATTACATTGGGTATATCACAACCGATCTAAAATCACAGATGTAATAACATTAAATTGCACTAGTGAATCCTTCTGAGTGAAAGAACTGGATGTAGCCAAATTGATGGTGAATCACGACAAATTACTTCTGTCACTTTATTCCTGCACTCAGTTTTGTCATGGCTTCTACTCCAAGTAAATCATCAAGTTTGAATCGGTTTAATCAAATAATGAAAAAGTTATCAACTTAGTCAAACAGAATTCAACCTCCTATTCTCGTGTTTGCACCTTTAAGAATCTCTAACTAGACCTTAATCGAGTTATTCACACCATCTCAATCATGAGGTTCAACCTTAACAATCTAGGTTCCAAACTTGATATATGTTAAACACCAAATATTAGCTTCACAACGTAGGCTCTACCCTCTTAAACTATTTATGGTATCAAAAGGATCTTTCTAATCCTTGATGTATAACATTCTTTAAATTGCACTATACTCGACTTTGTTAACATTCTAACAACGTGAAAAATATCCGTAAGTTGATCTCATATGCCCCAAAACCTCTCCATCTATTGTGTTTCCTTGAGACTGCAAAATTCTTTCCCTACAAATGGTACAAGAACTATTTCTTTATAGCATTCACTATCATTACTATGTTTTTCAACTATTTCACATTGTTATCTAACACCGTTCACTATGATGTTTCCCACCTTCAACAAGATGATTTCCTTTCATGTTCATAGTCAGTCTCTCTAAAGGCTTTCTCTATGGCCTTATATCACCAATTTGTTTTCTCTAGGTCAATATCCTCGTAGACTCTGATGACACTTATCAACAACGATCCACCAACACTCTAGCTTTAACAACTCTCACTTGATCACTTTCCTACTTCAACTAGTCTCACTACCTTCTAGTAACAATTTTACACCATCGGGATCGTCACATCAACCATAGTTCATTCCCTTGAACAATTATCTTTCCTAGTGGTAAGATTCTCATGTCAAAAAGGCACTAAGTTCCCCCAAAGCTAACACTAGTCAGTACTATACTAAAGAGTCAGACAAAGCTCATTACATTCACTTAGAAACAAACCAAACAGTCACACAACTGTTTGGCTGACGGAATAAACGATACAAATAGTCTACAAGACTCCTAATAAGTATAGTACTTCTAAACCCGACATCTAATCATCTTAGCACACCCCAACTCACAGAGTCTAATTAAGATCAATTGTGTTCTGATAATGTAACATCTTAAATTTTATAATCAATTATTTTATGAATTAAATAGGATTTTAAAGAATTAATTTGGTATTAAAATTATTTTAGAATATATGTTGATTAATTTTATGATTACTTCTCCATATATGTGTCAGTTTCCTATGATTTGATAACCATATACATATTT
The DNA here is from genome assembly GCA_037974295.1 of Cicer cuneatum. NCBI lineage: Eukaryota > Viridiplantae > Streptophyta > Magnoliopsida > Fabales > Fabaceae > Cicer > Cicer cuneatum. Next base: position 34,442,919 of record JBBPBO010000001.1, read on the forward strand.
GATTTAATGAGTATATAAATTATAAATATTATATTAAGTTATTTAATTTACTTTTCAAAAAATAATGGTATTTTAGTAAGAGTATTTTAGAGAATAAAATTTTAAGTGAGTTTACGTGTAAATTTGCATTAAATATTTGTGGTAATATTTTCGTGTGTATTTGACTAAATGATAAATGTGTGCATCATTATATTTTAATTATTTTTTACTATTTTCTATTTTAATTATTTATTTTATAAAATATTTTTCTTCAGATATTAGTAATATTGTGATTAATTTCTTTTATATGTATATATTTTCTATATATATATATATATATATATTAAAGATTGATAACTTTAACTACTCTATTTTGAAAAATATTAGTTTTAAAATATTAATAATGTTTTTGAAATATATTTGTGTCTCAAGAAGTGTTAAAAATTAGTTTTGATAATTGTTGGTTTTACTTAAGAAAAATATAAGAAAGGGGTAAAAATGTGTTCTATGGATTAGACTCATATGTAAGAGTAAAACCCAATTAAATAATTAAAAAAAAAAGACCGAGTAATTATAGCCAGCAGGAGAGAGAGAATCATTATAGTGGTATGAAGCCAAAGAAAAAGAAGAAACTCGTGCACTTGTGAGAGAAACTCAGTTCCGGTGTCCAACGATTTTCTAGAAAACATTCTCCGAGGGAGTTATTTCAACACCTTTTGCCATAGTTTTAGCCTTTTCATTTTCTCACTAAAATATCTTACTCCTGCGTTTATTAAACTCATTATTTCGCATCGTCCTTTTTCACCGTAAGCTCGATTTTAGTGAAACCGACGCCAAAACGACTGTGTGAATAATAGCTATATTATCTACTTTTTAGTTTTCTGATTTATAGTAATTTTATTTCAACCAATTTTGAAATTGACCTTTTAGAGTGTGTAGTCGTATTTTATTTTTGAAATTTTCCCTTAAACTATTGAATTGGATCGATTAGAGGACGAGAAGTCACAGGAGTAGAGGCTTTTCACTTGTTGACTTGGATTAGCGTTTGAAAGTTTCGAAATAATGTAAGGGGTGAGAAAGCATTTTATTTCATGAGTATATTATAATTTGAGATGAACAGGAAATCCGTATTTCCCAACAACTCATTTGGGACTCGCTACGCACGACGGTAGCCCTATTTAGTAATCATTGAATTAATATGACATATTGGGGTTTGTAGGACTAAAATATGGATTAGATACTTTTATAAGGTGTTTTCTGATTTAAATTATGCAACTGTGTGGTATATGTGAAGAACATTTAAGTTCTTATGTTTAATATGTTGAAAGTCTTATTTCTAATATGTGTGATAAAATTTGAATTTATGTGTGCCATATCACTACAAGAAAAAAAAAAATTTGCGGCGGTTACAACCGCCTCAAATGGAAAATTGCGACGGTTCGTCAACTGTCGCAGATTTGTGCGTCGTGAGCCGTTTTTGCGACGGTTCTGAAAACCGTCGTTTCAACCATCGCAAACTTTGCGACGGTTCCTAACCGCCTCAATTTACCTTTTTTTGCGACGGTTCGAACCGTCGCAAAAGTCGTTCAAATTTTTTTTTAAACATCGCGACAGTTATCAACCGTCGCTATATTCATTTCGAACAATTTGATCCAAAATATTGCGACAGTTATGAACCGTCGCAGTACTAATAATTTAAATTAAAAAAATATTATACAATTTTTTCTGATTTTTTATTAATTAAAATAAAAAAATATTTATAAATTAATATCATCCACATAATTTAAATACAACAATTAAATAACTGAAATACTGAACAATAAGACTAATATTATTATTGACATTTTAGTATAATCTATCTACACTACATCTGCATTGATTCCTCACTCCACTTAGATCTGAGAAACTTAAGCAACATTCTAGCCTTAGTTTTAGTTTTAGTACCACACTGACTCTGCAGAAGAAACAACAACTGAGTCAAAACACCAGCTCCAATAGTTTCCTCTCTTGCACTCCCAAAATCACAACAAACAATTGAAAGTATCCCAACAGCACTCTCACTACACTCTTGATTACAAACCTTGAAAACCATCTTCACCAAACTTTCAACACCCTTTGGATTATTCACCAATGCCTCTTTAGCACTATCTATCACCAAAAGTTTCTTCATTGTTGCCATTCCTAAAGGAGCCAAATTCTTCTGTCTTGTTTCACATTCTGAAATATATAAAGATCACAAAAAGCCAGGATAATTAAGTGATATGAAGATGATAATTAAGTGATATGAAGATGATATTACATGCTAGTGACAAAATGCAAACTTTGCTGATGATTAACCAACTAGTTAGGTTCTCAAATACTACATAGAACCTAAGTAATCAAAATTAAAATGACAAATGAAAAGAGAACATCCAGGAAATAGCTGTACAGTGAGGTTACCTCAATGTACTGGATGTTGGCAACTTTACCCATCCTCTCAAGTTGTAGTCCTCATGCTAACAAGACCTGTAGAATCATGTAGAAACTAAGACTAAGACCAAGTAATTCATTACACCCTATGGTATTCTAAACAGTATTTATTTTCATCTATCTTATTTTCTTATTATTTGGCTAGGCGTTAAACTGGTTAGTGCTTTATTGCACTAGGTTGCCTTTTTGGGCTAGCATTGTTGAAGCAAAACTCATATAGTCCTCATTTCAACTACAACACATAGTGACCAACATTTAACTATCATGTCTCTTTCAAATTTTACCAAAAAATGCAAACTGTCATAATCAGCTTAGAGTTGCACCTCAGCAAAGAAGGCCAGAATACCAAGTACAAGCATAATTAAAATTGACCGAAATCCTGGTAGCACAAAATCCTGTACAAAGAAGACAGAGTATGTTATAAGTATCTTTAGTTTTCATGGATATGACATGGACTAATCATTGATAACATTTGTAAAAGACATAAAATGCAAATAAAAATTACTTAGACAAGCAACACCAGATATCTTACTGGTGCATGCCAAAAAAATCATAGATATGCCACACATTAATCCTTGTTATCATTTGTAAAAACTATAAAATGCTAATATAGATATGCCACCAACCATTGATTGAAAAATAAATTCAATCATTCCAAGCATAAACTTGCCTCAAAGATATAATTGCATATTCCCATTGCAGGGCTAGCCAGTATGCCAAATGAAAAGACAGTTAACCTGCAGTAAAACAAAATTCATAAAACTAAGTTAAAGATATATTTACATCTCTGAAATATACCAGCAAAAAAAATTGTGGATTATTTAGCCACTGTGTCACATGCCTGCTTAAGTTTTATCAATATTTGACTAATTACAGTAATTATTCTACAATGATCAGCCTTCTTGCATTTCTATGAACTGAACTGGAAAGCTCAGAATTCTGTGCCAACATCCCAGTTACTTTGATATAAGCACCATATTACAGATAAACTGGTTGCAACAAGAATAAATTCTAAAACAAAAAGATGGAAAACATTTTGTAGATTTACATATTCTCTCTTATTCTAACAATTATCTATAAGCAAAATAGAAATTAACAGAGAGAAGAATAAAACCAGAGCATGGACCGGGAACATAATATTTATGGGTTTGATCAATGGAGCATATCAGAACAAACAACTGTATAATCTTACAGTGGCTGATCAGATGCTTTAGCTCCAGCCCTTATAAGGCAGTAACTAGTTCCACCAATTATCGATGAAAAGATACCCACTAGGATTTCAAATATATGATGACTTGGCCTAACATTTGAATCGATTGCTTCTGCAACTTTGACCGACTGTCCTGGAAAATCCACATCCGAAAATTAGGAAATGTAATTAAAGTATATCAACTATTTTTCCCAAACCTAGATAATGCAGCTTATATACCTTAAAATCATTCAGAGGAAAAAATACAACATGAGATCACCTACAACCAATGCTTTCTTTATTGTAGATCTTTTAAGCCAATTATAAATGAAGGAGAACAAACAACCAGTAAATTATACCAATGATATTGCACTTAAAACAATATTTGAGGGAAACTACTATACCTTGTGTAGCAAGCATTTCTCGGAAGAAGAAGACAACGTCAAAGAAACTACAAGCAAGACCTGAAAATATGCAGCATTAACTAAGTTAATCAGAACTTGCAAATTGTAATTGATAGTGAATAATGAACACACATTTTTAAGCTTGGTTCTTTCTTGTTTGAGTTGCATATCTTATTCCTAGTTGATTTAGGATTCTATTTCCTAATGTAGCATTGCTTTAATTTTTATGTTCAAGTTTTTTGTCCGGGTAGTATGAGGTTTACTTGGGTAACCCATACAAGGTTTAGCATGCCATTATAGTTCAGTTGTCATTGAAACCATTCATAATATTTTTGTGTTTTGAGTTTACTGAATAAACATAAAGATGGCGTAAAATAAAAGATCTTAAATGGTAGTTACAATTGATGGAATACAGTTAGATGGAATTAGTTTTAAAGCAATAAATGAAGGAGTTTTTGAGAGAGAGAAGATTGTTAGCATTACCCAAAGGAGTTTGGATCAGCGGTGCTTTGGACTGTGAAGTTGACGAATCCGCCAACACGACCCAAGATTCTTGAGTGGTGAGCTTTGTCGCGAACTCTCCATGTCTCCATATCAACGCGGTGGTTGAGTGGAATGACTCATTCTAAAGAGAGGTAACCGGTGCACATAGTTCGTTCAACAATACTATAATGAAAAAGATGCTTGGATAAGTATCATTAGGCATGTAGTCTGCTACCAAGAGCCTTTTTCATCCCCTTCAGCACAACATCCAATTAGATTCACCATTCTTTTGTGCCTCACTTTCCCAACTCCAGCTGCTTCTGCCTGACCAATCAAAACCATTAACACAAACTTGCATTCCTATATATAAAGTACCCCACAAACAGCATAAACAAGCACAATCTATTTGGAATATTAAAATGCATGAAGTAAATAAAATATTTCCTTTTCTTCTTAAAAAAAAATGAAAACCAAAACTATATAGTACATAAAATCCACATGACCTAGAAGTGAATCCCTATCAATTTCAATTCCTATTTTTCATTCAATTTCTCAGTAATCAAATTGAGGGGAAAAAACAAAGTGGTTAATTTATCTCACCAGAAACTGTTGAGCATCAGGCCAAGAGTGTTTGGAGAAGCGTTTACAGCAACTAAACGATTGTTCTCAAGCTTCCCTCTGTAGACCACATTAGAATAATGGTAATCCCCAAGAAGCCTCAGACGTTGGACCTAGATAAACATCAAAACAACAAAAAATGTTATACTAAACCCTTAAAATTCAAATAACAACAAAAAACTCAAGCATTGAAACCATGAAAATGGATTAGAAGGCCCCTTTGCTATCGGAAAAGCGGGATACGGTATTACTAGTGATAACTGGAACGGAATGGCCTGATTCTCAAAGCCCTTATTCAATAGAAAGGATTCCTTTGCCTATTATTCCACCCAATGAGCAAAGATAACTGCGGATTTGGGGGTTTTCAGAAATTTTAGGGTTTAAACGAAAACAAAAATTAAAATGAGAAATCAGAAGAAGAAGAAGATAATCGAACCATACCTTTCGACGTTGTGGCGCGAATTGGAAAACGAAACTAGAGTGGATGAGGAAGCGGACCGGAACAAAGGCACAGCTTGAACAGGACAACGTCAACTGGCATAGAGGAAATCAGAGATGACAACAATGTTGGGTTGCGATAGTGCGATGGAGAAAAGCACACAACACTTATGAAAGAGAAAAGGGGTTCTTTTTTCGTGACAAGAAAAAAAAAAGCGTTCAACAAACTCTGAGGTATGTTAACATTAAGATTTCTCAATGGGTGAACTTGGAGATCTGAGAGTTGGAGAGAAATTTGGATGATATGGGAATTTGGAGATTTGAGAGTTTGATGTGGGAAATATCAGAACACTGGATTTAGGTTTGGAGGAGAAAGGTGAGTGAAGAGTTTCGCGAGAACTTACGAAAATAGAATGCCGGATCGATGAAAAGAAATGCGCGTCTCCTTCTATTGTTGCGGCGGTTGCCCAAACCCGTCGCATAAACCGTTGCAATCCGAAAATAAAGGCAGTTTTAAGAGAACCGTCGCAAGTCTTGTGTCGTAATTTTTTAATTTTCTTGTAGTGTATGATGAAAATTTAAATTTCTATGTGGATTTGATGAAAGTTTAAATTTTTATGATGTAAGTCATTATAGTTTTGATTTTTATGATACTTTTATGAATATATGATTTCATGATATGTGTTGTGAAAGCATTGATCTTTGTGATAGTTGCTTAAGAATATACGATCTTCATGATGTGAGGTGAAAGCTTCAATTTTTATGATGGTTGTTTATGAATATTTGATTTTTATGATAAGAACATGTGATGTATGATCTTATTAATATTTGAATAAGGTGATAATTTCGTATAAGTTATTTTTTGAGCATTTGACAAAATCTAAGTGGACTATGTGGGAATGTTTGATTTTGATAATATATTATCATGTCATGGCATATGAATCTTAGTGGGCTCTGTAGGAACATTTTATTTTGATAATACACCATCATGTCATGACATATGCATCTTCTTGGAAGTTGCCTTTGTGGCAGGTTTATTTTTCCCATTGATATCAGTTATTTTATGGAGCTACATAGCATTGCACCATCTTGTGATTGTTTTGTTGTAGTTAATGTGTATCTAATGTGGTAATAACTTCTGTTAGGTGATTTGATGTTATAATGATATATTGATTTTCCTTGAGTGATTTTGACATTATAATATGATTACTTCCTTGAATATTTTGATATATTGTGATGTGTGTTTGATATGGCTTTGTGTTGATTATTTGTGTGTTCTTCTTGTTGAGGAAAAAACCTTTTTGATATATGTTTTAATGACAACAAACCTTTTAAATTAAATGATTAAGTTTTATGAATGGTGGTCTACTAATGATTTCACTTATGTTTTGTTTAAGGAACATGAATGCATAAGTGAACAAAGCAAGAATCCATTCACTTCATCAAAATGCACAAATGTGATCAATTACAATATAAAGAAGCCATTCGAATCACAAAGAAAAAAAGGCCATGAATCAAGCTGCCAAAGCAAGACTGAACAGTCTCCAGAATGTCCAGAATTAACATCATGTTAATGATTCAAGGAAAGCCAAGAAATCAGCATAAACAACACTCTTGACACAATCTGGAAAAACAGAAGATGTTACCCGATGACATCACCAGAAGATACCTCCAGAGGATACCAGAAGATGCCTCCAGAGGATAACAGAAGATGCCTCCAGAGGATACCAGAAGCTGTCACCAGAGGATGAAGTCATTACCAGAGGATGACATCATCAGAGGATGATGACGTCACCAGAAGATAGCATCACCAGAGGATGACATCACCAGATGATAACGTCACCAGAGGATGATGATGTCACCAGAGGATACCTCAAGAAGACGTCACCAGAGGATACCTCCAGAGAATACGTCACCAGAGGATACCTCCAGAAGACGATATCAGAGGATACCTCAAGAAGACGTCGCCAGAGGATACCTCCAGAGAATACGACACCAGAGGATACCTCTAGAAGATGATATCAGAGGATACCTCCAGAATACTATCAGAGGATACCTCCAGAATACTACCAGAGGATACCTCCAGAAGACGATATCAGAGGATACCTCAAGAATACTATCAGAGGATACCTCCAGAATACTATCAGAGGATACCTCCAGAATACTATCAGAAGATACCTTCAGAAAACGATATCAGAGGATATCTCCAGAAAATACATTCAGAGGAAGAACCAAGTCTGTTCTTGAACATCATAATGTCCAGAATAATCAGAACAGTCTCCAGAATGATCTTCTATCAAGAATGATCATCAGTCTCTAGGAATGATCATTAGTCTCAAGAAATGATCATCAATCTCCAGAATGATTATCACTCTCCAACATGATTAACAAATATCTTCAGAATGATCAAGCATTAATCTCCATCATGTTAACAATCAAATCTCCAGCATGTTTAACATCATTCTCCAATAGTGTATCATCAGTCCAAAATGTCATTCTCCAGCCTTGTTACATCCTTCTCCAGCTTGATTGCCAAGAACGTTGAACGATCTTGAAGTATGTTTACATCAAAGCAGATCCAAGAAAAGATCAGGAAGACATCCAGAATGATCAAAGCTGAACCTCCAGATTGATTATCAATCTCCAGAAAGTTCAAATACTAGGACTCCAGAATGATTATCAATCTCCAGAATTTTCATTAACATTCTGCAGAAGTTCATCATCATTCTCCAAGCTGTTTTGACATAATCAAAACTCCAGATCAAATCAAAGATATTAACAAATATATTTGAAGTACAAAGGATCATTAAACAAAGGAAATCTGAACAAGAATCAAAGGTTTCAGCCCAGTCAAAACAGAAATTAAAAATAGTCAAAAGCTGGATTATTTTTAATCAGAAATATTGCCTTTGGTCAAGCCTGACAAGAGCACTACCAACGGCTCTATTTGACCATCATTAAATGCTCTCACACCTATAAAAGGAAGGCCAAAGCTCAGGAAGAAAACACAGCTTCAAGTACAAAGAAAAACATCACTCACACACACTTACATACTTGAAAGCTTCTCAATCACAAATAAAAGATTCAGTTCTGTTTTTCTTCTTTATATCAGAATCATCTACTGAATTCTTTTGTCAAGAATCTAATCTCAAACACGAGTTGAGCATACTCAGATTCTGTCCAAAAATCAAAGACATTCAAGTTCCAAGATATATCATCAATCACTCACGTACATACTTGAAAATCTCCAATCACTTACAAGAATCAGTCTGATTAAGTTCTTATTTACTCTGGTACATTTGTACTGAATTCTTTGTAAAGAATCAAATCTCAAAAAAGAGTTGAGACATCAAAGATTCTAACAAAACAATCTCATTACTATTGTAAAACTCAAACTATAAGAGTTAAGTATAGTTTGGGGTAGATTGTAAGAAATCCTATCAAGGTTGGTAGGTGATTTGATTAATCTCTTTTTGGGTGGAATTAGTTTAAAGTTTGTAACAAAGATCAAGGTTGATCTAAGCTAGGTGCTGTAAAACCAAGAAGGTTCTTGTTTTAAACAGTTAGTGGAAAATCTCACCGTTGTGAGGACTGGACGTAGCCCGGGTTGGGTGAACCAGGATATATTTGTGTGTGATATCTCTTCCCTTATCTCTATTTATTTTTAGTCTGTTAATTATCAAGTTAAATAGATAAACTGAACTGTTGATTTTAACTAACCAAGAACGTTCTCTGTTTTCTGGTGAAAACCAAGAACGTTCTCCGTTTTCTGTTTTCACAACCAAGATCAATCTTGAGTTATTTTCTTAAGTTTTTAACAGGAATTTTAAATGGGCGAATTTACAATTCAAACCCTTTTTCTTGTAAATCGATATTGCTACTTCACTTTTTACTTATATTATACTATCAACATGATTTTAAAACTCATCTCCTTTGATGTTTGTGTTTGACTTGCTTGGTTCTGCGTTTGCAAAATCGCAGTTATTACTGGTTATTGAGTCTTGAAGTTTACATTTTGGAGAAGCTTTGCTCTGATAGGTGATACCGAGAATGAGAGTTATAAGTTGTATTTTACTTATTTAATTAGAAACGAATTTTTGTATGAAAACCCTATAAGTACTACTATGTTTTTGGAATTAAAATAAGAAATTATAGTTAAATCTAGTCTATTTAGATTGCACTGTTCTATAGGAGGAAAAAGTCTGAAATATTCCATTTGTATTTTGAGAAATGTGATATCCTAATAAATCATAAAAGTTTCTTTTCTTTTGAAAGAGTTTTTATTTATCCGCTACAAATGTTAGTAAAAATATGATATAAACGTTTTATGTATATTATTATGGGCTTTAGGGTTTACTAATTATTTAAATGAATGGTTGTTTAGGTATACTTATTAAAAAAATTGTTGTAATTTTTCTAAGCAATAAGTATTTTTAAGTAATGTTTTAGATCAAAATTTCGAGGCATTATATTATGATATCATAGTAGGTCTGTCCAATCAGGCCGAGTAGGTTAAGTGTTGGTTTAGTGTCAGTAAGATGTTAGTCGTGTCAATTGTGGTTTCTTGTGAATTGTGTTCATTATTTGACTTTTACTTAATATTATTGGGTTATGTGTCATATGTTTTTCCATGTACGTACATGTCTTGTGAATTGACCGCTACCTAATTGGTGAAGTTGTTTGTTATCTATTCATTGTTGCTTAACTATTTGTTTGGTGCATATGGTCCTTACTTGAGTAACCAAGAACTTCTTCAAATTGCTTTATTAATTTTATGAATTTTATTTGATTACGAATGTGTTGCATTGCCTTACTCTTAAAGAATCATGTTGTGGATAGTTTCCTAATTGAAAAAAATTATGTTTCCTTGCTTTATGTTAAAATTAAGAAGCGACATTTTTATTGATTAGTTGTGTGTCATAAAATGTTAGTTCTTGTTTATGTTACTTTAAATTGTTGTGAAACTATTTTATTTGCTTATTTAAATGTCAATTAACTGTTTTTTCTATATCTTAATACTACAGCTTAAACACTGCAAAAATTTGATTATTAAATTATGTCTTATATTTAAAAATTCATATTATATGCACTAACAATTTTTGAATATTTAAGGTTGGTTGAACTTTACAGTTAGAGTTTTTACAAAAAATAAATTGTGAAGGAGTTAAAGTTGAGGTATTTTATAAAAGGAAAATATAATTATATGTTTGAATCGTTGACTTATTTTAAAGAATGAAATCATGTTGGAGGTTTGTTGATTTATAGAAAAATATATCTATGATGATTTTGTTTAAAATTTAGAGTAGCCAAACATTTAACCCAAGTTTGACTAGGTGTTGTTTTTAAGAAAATCTAAAAGATTCGTGGTAATAATAGTTTTGAGAAGATAATAAAATAAAGTAGAACTAATTTAGAAGTTTTGATATGTTCTCTGACACCGTAAAGCCCCAAATGAATATTTTTGACATTGAGTAATAAAATTCTTCAAGAAAATAAATAAATAAATAAACTTTTGAACATTTTTACATGGTAAAGAGTATCATGTAATTACTTAGCACATCACGTTAATCCAAAATATCCATCAAATTTAACAACTCGAAGTCATAATATTAGACAACAAAATTCCTTTGAAATACATGTATATAAGTTTGGCAATAAATGTCAATATAGTCCCAAACCAATGTCACTATTAGAGTGAGAATTCCCAAAATAAAAAGACGTTAACAAAAAGGCATATAATAAAAGTCTTCAAGATAAGACGACTTCCAACACTCTGAGAGTACTAGTCATCACTTGCAGCTTGCAGCTCGTTTGCGACCATCGCAAATTCCAAACACAAAAACGAAGGGTGAGTTTCGAAATCATGAATGGCACAAGCATGAGAAACATTCAAGAACATAATATCAAAGGATAATCCAAATCAATAACAATAAAATAGTCACAAGGATGAAATGTTATGCATGTCCTATACTCTATACTTCTTCATCATTAGGTACCATTCTACTCTGAAGTACTTGGTTTGGAGGCCTGATACTATGCCACTACAAGAGTGGGCAGACAATTCATGAATGGCCAAGTTCCCATAGATCCCCTCAACTCAATCCGAGACACATATACGCGACGGTTGGAGTACTCATGTGTTGCACGGTAGCTCCCGACCTTAGGGACACTACAACATTTTTCATTTTAGGCCACACTTCACTTAGCAACGGGTAAAAAAGTGTGGCTGGAAACAAAAATAGGCAACAGTTTTTCGGGTGTTGCCTATAATTTACTTATAGAGTACAATTTTTTAACTTTGAATGAAAAACCGTTGCCTATTTAGGTTTAATAACTACACATTTTAAGTGTGGTCTAAAGTAATGAAAAACCGTTGCCTATTTAGTTTAAATAATAATTAATTAATTGTATTTTTTTTTTTTTGAAAAATTTCCTAATAGCTTCATTATTTTTTATTATGGTTGCAAAACCACAGAAACAAAGCATGCTAGCTGCTCCGTGCCCGGTGCCCTAACCATTCACTACAACATTTCTAACCTATATCGCGAAATCAGTACGTTCCCGGTGCCCTAACCAAATTTCGACCTTCAACCTTCAATCGGAACCAAGAAACAGAACCTTCAACTTCAATCGGAACTATTTCCTCTTCATTATCTATTTCCCCTTTTGCGCATTGCTCCGTCTTTTCCGTCTCGCTCCGTCTTCTCTGTATTCGCTTGAGGTATTCATCTTCTCCCTCTTTGCTTATTATTAATGATGTAGGTCTTGTTGTCTATGAATAAAAAGGTATAGATAGTGTATTTAGGTTTGGTTTCTAAGTTCAGTCTGCCAGGATATCGATACTTTTCTTTAGTTGATAATGAAAATGAGTCTCAGCCTTATTTAGGTAAAACCAGTTCATAATCTGCAGAATGCAGAGGAAGTCATTGCCGAGCCTAAAGTGACACTAATGATCATTTACAATTGTTTTCGAGAAAATTAGAACTTTGTCCATAGACATGTCTAGAGATTACAAGGTCAAAATCTTAACACTGAGTTAGTACTTCATGGACTTATTTTGTTATTCGTTTCACGAATCGAAACAACAAAGACCGAATCTGAGTGGATTGTGGAACAAAACTGTTAATTGCTTAATTACTTTAATCAATAACTTACTAGTCATATCCACTATAACATACTGCAAACTGGTCTTCCCTGAATCTTTTATTCTTTCCTCTTCATCATCAATCCACCTTGTGATCCTATAAACAAAGTTTTCTAATAAGTTTCCAATTTTATTGAAGGGAGATTATTTTTTTGCATACAACTAAGAGCAAAACTCCAAATCCTCCAAGTGTCTCTTACCTTTCTCTTAAATAGCTTGCATTGGCAAAGTAAATTGGTGCATCAATTTCAAGAATTAGTATTCCAGGAACATGATGTGCATTTGGATAATGTTCTACATTTCTGTATGCTGCAGAATTTGGAATGTTTCCTAAAATAAATGTTCTAGGCCTTGAAATAAATAAAAGTAATCTAAGTACAGATATTGCAACCTGCATATTAACAAAAAAAACATATATTAATTTGAATAACATTTTATATCAAAAAACTTAGGAAAAAAATATATGAGCACAGTGATACTTACTGCTATTACTAAGCCAATTTCAACACTTCCAAAGACAACTCCAATATAGGCACTGAAGCATACTAAAAAATCAAATTTGTCAATTTTCCATAAATGAATAGCTGCTTGATAATCAATGAGTCCAAGCATTGCTACTACAATTATGGATGCTAGCACCACTAGAGGAGTGTATTGGAACAAGGGTGTTAGAAATAACAATGTTAACATTACTGCTATTGACATTACAATGTTTGATGCTGCAGTCTTGCATCCAGCATTGTAGTTCACAACAGTTTGCGAAAATGGTCCTGAAATAACATTCAATTTTTATGTCACAAGCAGATATTTGGTTGTTCAATTTATATATTTTTTGTAGTGGTGAAAGATGAAGACTAAAAAATTAATTTAGAGGTTAGTGAATATTTGATACTAATAGTAATAGATAATTAATGAAAAAATATGACACATGTAACACAAGACATGAGAAAATCTGGAATTATAAAACTGTCACTGTATCAACATTTCTGACTAATATAGATTCAAAGTCTCTCATTTCCTCTTCACTAGGAATAAAAAAAATTGTGATCATATAGAGCTTTCTTCAATTCCAGACATGGCAGATTTGTCATAAACCGTTAGTATGCGTGATTTGCACCTGCCACCTACTCCTTTCACATTGTTCCTACTCCTTTTGTTATATTTTTATCACTAGACTTTGTAGATCTTTAATTGCTGCTTTGTAGATCTTTATTTGAGGAAGTTGCTGCTTTGTAAGGTGTTTATGCTTTGTACCTGAATTTTGCTGCTTTGTATTTTGCTGCTTTGTAGTACCTGGATAAGTTGCTGCTTTGTAGATCTTTAATTGGTTAGGTGTTTATGCTTTTCAATTTCTCCATTAACCAAACAATGGTTGTTGTTTGTTTTAGTTCATTGGTAACTACTTGTCAATTTCTGTAGTTACCTCTGCTGCAGGTTGATTTAGTTCATTGGTAACTCCATGTTCAATAAAAGTTTGCATGAATAAATACTGGTTCTGCTAGTAAACTAGATAGATAGTTGAACCAATTTACAATATATGAAAAATACAAAGAGAAGTTGAATAATTCTGTACTAGCTTCAAATGAATGATTAGAATTTGATTCTTGAAATTGAAAATCATTGATCACATTAGTTCCTTCAAAATAATTGCAAGGATTAAATGGCTAACCCAACACACAGATTAAATGGTTCTTGTTTTATTTACCAAGCTTTAGAGCTAAGTTATAACAAGCCCTGTATCTAGTTTAATTATCCAAATAAAGCAATCAATTATTATTATACAGGTTGAGTTCTGGATCTGTTTGGTGCTCACTCTTTTTGGCTATATCCCTGGAATTATCTACGCCATCTATGCTATTACTAAGTGATCCATCTTCTGTACCTACCTTTTGTAAGTACCTTTTTTTTCTACTTCTTCCAATTACATTCATTCTTTTTATGCACTACACTTTTTTTACTATATATTTGATTTATTTGAAAGGGGTTTTCTACTGGATTGATCTCAACAAACGCGTATATGTAATATCTATAATTATTATATATTATAATTAAAATTTTAAAACAATATAAAAATTATTTATACAGTTGATCGATCATAATTGTTGGACTAATTGTTGATCGATCATAATTGTTGGACTAATTGTTGATCGATCATAATTGTTGGACTAATTAATTAAACTTCAATCTACTTGATATTATTTTTGTTATTTAGAGTGATGGACAAAAAGTGGACTACACTTCATAGACTTAATTCAAAGTATCGGAAAGGTGTAGAATCGTTTTTAGATTTTGCCTTCACCAAAGGAGAACCTCAAGGCTGCACGATTTTATGTCCCTGTGCTAAGTGTAGAAATCGTTGTTGGAGAAGAAAAGAAGTCGTTCGTGATCACCTAATAGGATTTGGTTTTGTACAAGGCTACGATGTTTGGGTATACCACGGAGAGCAAATATCGTTGCCTAAGGAAATTGATGCTCATATGGAAAATCAAGAGGACTCGCGTGATGACATCAATGGCTTACTTTATGACACATTTAGGCACGTTGAAAAAGTAGAGGGTGGCAACAAGAGACCCAATGAGGATGCTAAGAGTTGTATCCGGGATGTGAAAACTTCACTACTTTATCATTTATAATTCGACTTTACTTGTTAAAGTGTCTTCATGGGTGGAGCAATGTATCGTTCAATGGTCTTTTGGAGTTATTGAAAGAAGCCATGCCTAATCTGAACATTCCCGAATCTTTTAACAAAACAAAAGCCATAATCAAGGATTTGGGCCTTGATTATAAAAAAATTCATGCATGTCCAAATGATTGTATGTTGTATTGGACAGAGCATGAAAATGATGATACCTGCAGCACTTGTAAAGCTTCAAGATGGAAGGAATTTACTCAAGTAGATTCAGAGTTTGAGGATCCAAAGTATGATCACAAAGTTCCTGCAAAATTTTTGAGGCACTTTCCACTGATTCCAAGACTTCATAGACTATTTATGTGTTCGAAAACAGCCGAGTCGATGAGATGGCATGAAGAATGTCGATCAAAGGATGGTAAATTAAGGCATCCTGCTGATGGCCAAGCATGGAAGGACTTTGACATGCTTCATCCTGATTTTGCTTCTGAGAATCGTAATGTAAGGCTTGGCTTATCCAGTGATGGTTTCAATCCGTTTAGAACTATGAGCATATTGCACAGTACATGGCTTGTCATGATGGTGGTATACAATTATCCACCTTGGATGTGCATAAAATCTGAGTATACAATGTTGTCGTTATTGATTCCTGGACCACAATCACCAGGAAATGATATCGATGTGTACCTTCAGCCATTGATTGAAGAGCTAAAGGAATTGTGGGAATTTGGAGTAGAAACATATGATGCCTCAAAAGATCAAACATTTCAATTGCGGGCATCTCTGCTATGGACTATTAGTGACTACCCTGGGTATGCTATGTTGTCAGGTTGGAGCACCAAAGGAAAGTTGGCATGTGTATGTTGCAATTATAACACTAATTCAACCTACTTGAGACATAGTCACAAAATGTGTTATATGGATCATCGTGTTTTTTCACCGGCTAGTCATGCTTGGAGGGCCAATAAAAGGTCATTCAATGGAAAGAAAGAACATAGGTCTGCACCACCTATGTTAGAAGCTATAGAAATTGTGGAAAGCTTAAAAGATTTTGAGAATGGATTTGGAAAGAAGAATAAGAAGAAAAAAAATGATGGTCTATGGAAGAAGAAGTCAATATTTTTTGAGTTGTCGTATTGGGCTCAAAATACTTTACGTCATAATCTCGATGTAATGCATATTGAGAAAAACATATGTGATAGTATTATTGGGACTCTATTGGACATATCACGAAAGACAAAAGATCATGTTAATGCCCGTTATGATCTGCAAGATATGGGGATTAGAAAGGAACTTCATCCAATAGAGATTGGCGGAGGTCGGACAAAGTTTGCAAAAGCATCTTTCTCAATGAATTCCCAAGAGAAGTCTATGTTTTGCAGTGTTTTGAAGGCTGCCAAGTTACCCGATGGGAGTGCTTCTAACATTTCAAAATGTGTGCATGTTGGCGATAAAAAGATATTTGGTTACAAGAGTCATGATGCACATTTCATGTTACACTACTTATTATAAGTAGCAATAAAGAGCATAATGCCAAATCTAGTGGCTGAACCTTTAATTCGTCTTGGGTCATTTTTCCGCTCTTTGTGTCAAAAAGTTATCCAAGTGCAAGATTTGGATTATCTAAATGTAGAGATTGCTGAAATACTTTGTCAATTGGAGATGGTTTTTCCTCCAAGTTTTTTTGATGTAATGGTTCATTTGCCTATTCATCTTGTACATGAAGTTAGATTGGGCGGTCCCGTTCAATTCCGATGGATGTATCCCACAGAAAGAAACTTATGTAGACTTAAAAGTTATGTTCGTAATAGAGCTCATCCAGAAGGTTCTATTGCTGAGGGATATTTGGCTGAAGAAGCTTTGACTCTTTGCTCAAGATATTTGCATAAAAGTGTAGATACAAGGCTGAATAGAATGAGTAGAAACTATCATAACAATTATTCTTGTGAAGTAGATTCAAATGGTTACTTTTCAAGTATTGGACGACCTTTAGGGGGGAAGCAAAATGGAAAGTTATTTTCAATAGACTCAGCATCAAAAGCTCAAGCCCATCGATACATATTGTTCAATTGTGATGATATTCAAACATACATAAGGTACCATAATAGTTTATTGTTTATTCCCTACTTGTATACAAAACATAACTTAGAGTTATTTTTAACAACTAATAGTGTTACCTTTGTAGAGAGTACGATGAATGTGTTAGTAGTCACACTAAAGGAGGAAAATGGATCAAGGCTAAAAGACAAGGTCAAGATTTTAGTGAATGGTTTAAAATTCGAGCCTTGGAAAATGATGTGTCAGATCACCTCAAAGCATTATCTAGAGGTCCAAATGGTGCTGCAAAGAGGTTTTCAGGTTACCTGATCAATGGTTATAGATTTCACACTGTGAAACGTGATGCAAGGCGCAAAACTCAAAATTCTGGTGTAACTTTGGTTTCCTTGACCAAAAGTTTTGCAAGTTCTAAGGATGAAAATCATAAAACAGATCTTGTCACTTACTATGGAGCAATTAATGACATAATTGAGTTAGACTATTACAGCCAACTTAAATTTGTGTTGTTTAAGTGTGATTGGTTTGAGGCTAAAGAAGACAAATATGGGCTTACTTGTGTACATTTCAACAAAAAATGTTACCAAAATGATCCATTTGTCCTGGTGTCTCAAGTCCACCAATGTTTTTATGTGCAAGATCCTTTTGATGAAAATAAACATTATGTTATGAAAACCGTTCCTAGAGATCTGTTTAACATGGGTGACCAACCAAATACTAGAGTTCAAGAAGAATATTTTGATGATCCATTTTATGATATTGGAAATTTAAATGCATCCAATAATGAAAATGACCTCAATTGGGTTAGGGAAGATATTCCAGCTACAATAGTTGAGAAGCCTGCACATGTTGTGAAGGAATTCGAAGACAAAGATGATTATGATTTGGACGATGAAGAGCTGATCTAGAGAAGCAAATTAGAGAAAGGAGAATATTTATTTGTTTAAATCTGTTTTTAAATCTGACTCTTCATTTGATGCAATCTTTATTTGTTTAAATCTGGTTTTACATCATCCCTCTAGGAATTCTTTATTGCTAAAAGAAAGAATCGTGGGCATTGATTGTTTGTATGTGGATTGCAGTGTGTAATGGTTTTTTTGGCTGGATTGCAATGTGTAATGTTAGTAATTTATCAAATTGAAATTTAGCACAAGGAATTAAAGAACAGAGCAGTGCGGTAGAGAGCAGAAAATTAAATAACAAGGAATGTAACTTGTTAACAATACAAAGCCTGTGAGTTTAGCAGAGTTGTCCTTGAGAAGCAATAGTTCATATTATTTATTTACTTATAAAAATAAACAGTCAACAAGGGGCACTGTTTTTATGGTACTGTTTTTATTATTTCCTGATATTTCATTTCCTGTTTTATGGTACTATTTTTATTATTTCCTGATATTTCATTTCCTGTTTTTGTGGTACTGTTTTTATTATTTCCTGATATTTCATTTCCTGTTTTTTGTGGTACTGTTTTTATTATTTCCTGATATTTCATTTCCTGTTTTTGTGGTACTATTTTGTGGTACTGCTTGAAGTAGCTTTACTGATATTTCATTTTTTTTCTACAGAAAATGAATAAGGCAGCAGGAGCTCAAGACCAAGGTGAAAGAAGTACTTCTAAGTTTGAGCTACTTCAAGCAAGATCAAGCAATGAATTATTAAGGAGATTCAAAATCAAGCGTGAAAAGATAATCAGAGGCATTGCAGTAACTAATGAAGATATGGTTGGAACCAAAGAACCCCTTAGCAAACAAAACAATTCATCAACTAAAAAAATAATTAGTTCCAAGGCTACATGGTTAGACATGCAAATTCAAGGACTCAAGAATGCTTCTATTAAGATTGCACCTCAAGCACAATTCAAGTTATCAAATTTTGCAGCTGCTGGCCAAACAAATATATCTTCAAATAAGGATTCTTGTTCAACAAAAAAGAAGTTTGACAATGTCAAGAAAGTTACAAATGAAGCATCAATGAATCACAATCAAGGATCAAGACAAAACCAAGATCCAAAGAGTCCCATCATGAATCAAAGTAAATCACCTATATAGAATCAAAAAGCAAAAAAAGAGTGGAGAATGAAGAAGTTCAGTCACCAATGAGAAAGGCATCGGGAGAAAATGACATTTTAAGAACAAAACAAAAGGCCAAAAAAAGGGTGGAGAATGAATATGACGAGGTAATGACAACTCAACAAAGTGCAACAAAGAAAACCAAAACAATACCCTTGTGCAAATCAATGTTAATTGAAGATTTTCTTAACGAAAATAATGAACTACATGATGAAGAAGAGTTGGCAAATGATTCAGAAATTGAAGAGGAAGAATATGTCATGGAAGAAGAAAATGAAGACCAACATGAAGATGACGAATGTAGTGGTAATTATCAAATATAAGTTTAGGATTTTATCTTGTCTTATATATTAATTTTTCATATATATATTTGTGACTTATCAAATATATTAATTTTTTATATATATTTGTGACTCATCTTTAGGATTTTATCTTATCTTATATAAGCTTAATGTCGAAATAGGGACAGCTAAGAAAAAAACAAGGGAACCAACTCAGTGCTTGCAAATACATGGAAGAAAATTCCGTATAGAAGTCATCTTAGACAATGACGGAGAAGTGATAGGACCTGACGACAAAGTTGTAACTGACTTGGGTTATTTCCTTGGCACTATCGCAAGGAATTCAACTTTTTGTCCCTTGATTTACACAAACTTTAAGGAAGTGTACAAAAATCACGAGGAACATATATGGTCTTATATTCAGGTATAAGAGTTTAATTTTCGTATTTCATTTGATCGTCAAATAGTTATCACATGTTGATCACAATAATGTTTTTCAGAGTAAATTTATTATTTCTAAGAAAGGAAAGAAAGCCGTATTTTCTCGGATAAATGATGCATGGAGACGTTACAAATGTTATATCAAGAGAACCTATTTTCTGAAATACTCAACCTTAAATGAAAGGATAAAAAAAACAGGCCTGAAAGCATACCAGAACCTCATTTCAAGAAATTGTTGAAATATTGGAATAACAGTACCATCCAAGTAAGTGTGTACATAGTTTACATTACTTTTAGTCACTTTTTGTTGTATAGAATCTTTTATATATATCCTACTTTAATTTTTTTCACTTACATTGTAGAACATTAGCAAGAAAAATGTTGTTAATAGGGCGAAACAGAAGTTTATGCATCGAATGGGGACGACAAATTTTGCTAGAATTCGGGCAAAAGAGGTACAATATTTATTTTTATTTATGTGTCTTTGTTATATATAAATAAAAAGTTGTCATAATAAGTTTTAATTACTCTATTTTCAATTCTTTACCAATAAAGCGTGCAAAGAAGGAAAATGGGAAGGAAGTCAGTCAAGCTGAAATGTTTGTGATAACACGTCAGCGAAGAAAAGCAAAAATTGATGAAGAAACAGATAATGCCATTGTATGTTTTTCTTTTCATTATATACTTTTAATGTCTACATTAAAAACTTTTAACATTGATTTTTTCCTATCAGGCTAAACTTCAAGATTCAATTCAAAATTCTAGTGAGCTTCCTGACCAAGCCTTTCAATCATTGTTTGGTAAAGAAAAGCTCGGTCGAGTTCGTTGTTATGGAAGAACAGCTACACCAACAATGTTAAAAAAAATGAAGAGATTGCTAACATTAAAAAACAGTATGAAGGTGAAATTAGTAGCATGAAGGAAAGGATGGAAGAATATGAATCATTTATAAAGAAAAGGATGGAAGCATATGAGGAACTTCTAAAATGTGTGTTGAAGCAGCAAAACCCAAGTTTAAGTGAAACTGTTGTTGATAACATGATGGGACATGCTTTAGGCATTGCAAATAGTGCGGCACTCCATTCTTCTACATCAACCCATGTTCCTGAAATGGTATAAGTATATTAGTTTGAATGATATAACTAACTATACCTGATATGTAAAACACATTTACATTACATGCATATTTACGCATACATACATACACATAGTCTCACATACATATTTTGATAGTGTACTTAATACTTACTATTTTCAGGTTGGACTTGAAGATCATCACCAAGATACATGAAGCTAGTGGAATGTATCAAAGACTTGGTTGTTTGATAAGACAATTCATTTTTTTGGGATGCCTAGCTAGTAATAGAGCTCATACAATATTTTGATAAGTAAATTGTTTGATTATCATGTATTGGTTTTTCTTGGATGTTTATTAATATTTATGTTACAATATTTTGATAAGACCGTGGCCTAAACATTTTTCAATATTTATGTTACAATATTTTGATAAGACCGTTGGCAAAACCAACTCATAAAATATTTATGAAATGAATATTTATAAAATATTTATAGCTGAACATCCAAAAAACCGTTGCCTATGCTTTTGACAACTTTATAAATGTGTTGCACCAAACTTTTTTATTGTTGCCACAACTTATAAAACCGTGGCCTAAACAATTAGGCAACATTTAAAACAATTGTGGCCAAAATGTTTTACCAACATTTCCATAACCGTGGTCTACAGTTATATGCAACACATACAAATCTATTGCCTTAAACCAAAAAACCGTTGCCTATGCTTTTGACAACTTTATAAATTTTTTGCATCAAACTTTTTTATTGTTGCCACAACTTATAAAACCGTGGTCTAAATAATTAGGCAACATCTAAAACAATTGTGGCGAAAATGTTTTACCAACATTTCCATAACCGTGGTCTAAAGTTACATGCAACACATACAAATGTGTTGCCTGAAACAAATATAATATGCACAAAACCGTTGCCTAACTGTATATGCAACATTTATGAAATTGTTGGCAAAACCAACTCATAAAACCGTTGCCTGAATTATTCAACAAAACCGTTGCCTCTTTCAGTGTCTTCGACAACGGTTTTTTGGAATTAGTGGGCAAAAGTAAAAAACTGTTGCGTTTGCTAATAGGCCACGACCACCTACACCACACTTTGTAAACCATTGTGAAACCGTTGCCTAACCTTTAGGCCACGGTTTTTTTGGTTTACACCACACTTTTTTATTGTTGCCACAACTCAAAAATGAGAATTAAAGATCTACATTTTTTATGAAGACAAAAAGATCCTTGATCAAAAAGAAAAGGATTTTTAAGCAACTTATCTTTCAAATTTATATTTAGGTAAAAGCATTTGATATTAAATCAAAATAAAGTTTAAGTACAATATTATGAGAACCTTCTGATAGCATATGCATTAAAATGTTTTATAAAAATATTTAATAACATAAACATTGTTTGAAAATAAAGTTTTTACAAAACTGGAAATCTGTATTCGAATACGAAGTGTCGTAGTCGAATACAGACTATAAAATCAGAAGCTAAAACTGAAGATCTGTATTCGAATACGAAGTGTCGTAGTGGAATACAGATTGCAAGTCAGTAGCTAATTTTAAACATTTGTATTCGACTACAGCTTTGTGTATTCGAATACAACTGAAGTCAGTGGCAAAAATCCCGTACTTGTAGTCGACTACAAGACATTGTATTCGACTACAACATTCAAATTTCAAATACAAACAGAACGTTATAGAAATGTATTCGAATACACTGAGACTGTATTCGAATACAACTTCAAAACAATGCAACTTTTCAGTTTTGAAACATTGCACAAGTTCATCAAAACGTTTGGGAATCATTGCCATTGATCTGAAGTGTTACCTTAGAATATAAATACTTCAAAACTTCAGTTTTAAACTAATCAATCCTACCACGAACTTTGAACAACTTTCTGAAATATTTTGTGATCTTTTCAAAGTTATATTTTCATACTTCAAGTACATGCTCTACATTTTCATATCATTGAGAAAGGTTCTCTATTGTACTTGAAAGTATTTTGGATTGGTATCCTTGCACAAACTGTTATATCCTGTTGTTCTTAATTAAGAACATTGTTGTAAAAATCATTAAAGTTATTGTTTGAAGAAACTGGTGTATTTTCTTCAAGTGTTGTAAACTAAGATAGTGGTGTGCTATCTTAGGCAGAGTGTTAGGAATTTGTAATTGAAGTCTTAGGGTTAGACTTGTACTTATTCTAACAGATATTGGAAAATCTCTTGTGGGGTGCAAGAGGACTAGATGTACCCTTGGTTGTAAGGGGAACCAGGATAAATTTCTGTGTGTTTTTACCTTCTGTCATTTATAGCTTTCATTCACTAACATAACAAGATTAAACAAACTTAAAACAGTCACTTAAACAATCTCCAAAACTCTAAAAACAGAAAAATTGTCTATCACCTAATTCACCCCCCCTCTTAGGTGCAACTCTGTTCTTACAAAAAATGTTGTAGTGGGATTAACCCACTAATCCACCTAGAAATTCCCTGCCAGAGATGCCCCCAAGGTCTATCAATCTTACCTTTCGGTTTGACCGCAGCCCCCCACGATTAGACTCATTCAATTGTACTATCCCAAAATCATTAGGTTTGTCAGACCCTTCCTATATGATGACAAAATATTCTTAACTCCAAAAATCTCTAACATCTAGTTCATACTTATTTGATTATCACAACTCAACAACTCTCAGTTTGAATTCACAATATTCATCAAAATTTATATATACGTAAATATCAGTCATTCCACAATAATCATCAGAATTTACATCATTATATAAATATATATATATATATATATATTGATCAAATCCCAATATTTGGTCCACACCACTCACAATGAACAGTCTAGTCATATCAATCACAAAATAGGAAGTCAAACAAGTGATGCATTCAAGTAAAATCATAATCTCAATCAAGTAACAAGAGCACTCAAATACACATCATCTAGACTATAACAGTTAGCATGGAATTTCATAAAGCTAAATATCATATAATCTTGACATAATTTAATTCACGACAATTCTATAGGTTTCTAAATTATATTTTAGTCCTCACTGTTACCATCCATATTTCATTAATCAATTATTATTACTCAATAGGGCTTCACCGTACGTAGTAAGCCTCAGATGAATCTATTGGAATTAAGACATTCCCGTGCACTCCATGTTATATTATACTCATAATATCGAACCTCCTCTCACCCTTTACCTCGATTGAAGATTTTGCCAAATGAATCTGATCTTCTAATTTGTCGCGTCTTTGTCGACTGTCATCTCTAATAATTTGCGAGAGAATTATAGCCATGCAACCACCAAATACAAATAAATTACTTACTAAAAATAAATAAATAAATTATCTACTATTGGTAATATAACTCAAAATTATATTTAATATCATTAAAACATACATATTACTTTTATCAGATTTTGTTTAAAACTAAACGGGGATAGAAAGAACTAAATATAACGTATATGTATATAGTTTGGATTTTTAAATAGGTATCTATATATATATCAGATGAATGCAGGTAATAATATTTAGTTACAACTTATTAGTGACAACACTCAATTTTATATTATAATTAAAATAAACTAAACTCTTTAGAGACGCAAGTAATAATATTTAGTTACAACTTATTATTGGTCACACCCAATTTTATATTAAAATTAAATTAAATTAAACCCTTTAGATGTAAATTAGACTCTATGCCTTATTGAATTCACGACAATTTGCATAAATTTTATGTTGTCTTATTAAAAACTAATTGCTTACTTATCATACATTTAAATTTAATCTTTAGAAATTTTATGTTATTTGAAATTGAAATAGTAATAAGTTTATTTTTATATTGGTTAAAATAATGATATAATAATTGATATTCAAACCAAATATAAATAATAAATCAAATATATTTAGTATTTCATTTCAATCATGATCCTGAGTTATCAAATAAAACAATAAAATACGGTAAATAAATCATCGGCAGAAAACTCAACTAATAGTAATACAAATGGTAGATTTTGACAATAATTTAAGAATAATGAAAAACTAACTGGAAGAATGAAAGATTATGTAAAAAAGATAATATATATTTGATTCTTTAATCCAATAATAGTAGCCGACAAAATCACGATTGAGAGACAACGATGATAGTGATAAGATATATAATTGTAAACGAGCATTGTTAGTGTGTATGGAGGAGTTGGAATTAAAATATAGAGAAAAAAGAAAGGAATTTGGCGTTGTTTCTTTCTTTTTTCTTCTTCTGGGAATTAGTAGGATACATGCAGCACGACAACCTTTGGACAAGCACAAACCTGCTTCAATTTTATATATATATATATATATATATATATATATTATAGTAGTAATCGTTTTAGTTATCAGGCCTTATTAGTGGTATATATACATATGGTGCTAAATTATTAGTAGTACATTTATAATAATTTGATTGAAAAAATCAATTTTAGAACATTGTTTAACTTGAAAATGGTTTATCCAATTCTTGATTTATATTAGTTAGCTAACAGTGTTACGTGTCCTATTTGCTGCATGAAAAAAATCATTGATTTAGTTTGTGTTAAGTGATAAAAACTAATTCAAAAAAAAAAAATTAAATTGTGATAAATTTGGAGTTGTTGAATTGCTTTTGAAATATGCTACATGCTAATAGTTAATGTTTGATTTGTGAAATAAGCTTAGAGTCATGATGCCAAATTTGTTGAATTAGTTATCTAAATGTATATATGATTATGTGGGCAAGTAATTGTTGTGATTAAGTGCTCCTAGTGTTGAGAATTTGTGTATAGTGTTTAAGAGTAGTTAACAGGGTTTAAAAGTAGGATAATTACATATTCCTTGTTATGATTGTTCATTATATATTAATGTAAGTATCATTTATTTTGTGGTTGTTGCTACTTTTAATTCACAAATAAATTACTGTAGATGAGTAATTAAGAGAGTTTTTAACTTGAAGTAAGGAGTACAAGTTGTGGTGCCACTTCTGTAGTGTTGAACCATGTTAAAAAGCCTTTTAATTACTCGTGTTTGAATTTGAATGAATACAATTATGTCTACCTTAAGTAGTTGACTCAATGAGTAGCAAGGACTAGCTAGCTCGATGACTCATCGTTGATAAAAGAAGCGAAAATAACTCGTTGTTAGTATTGTTGAAAATACTTGTTAATTTTATTTTTGAAATAATTTAAAAATATGTCCATCTCTTATGTCAATTGAAGTGATTTAATTATTAAATGGATGTGTTGAGAATAGAATATCTATCTATGACTTAACTTTTCTTCTTGATTATTTATGAAGTGTATTGTTATAAAGCGATTGATTGTAAATCTTAAATAGTGTCATTGAGTTGTTAGATGTGTTCCATTTTATAATTCTCATAGATATGAAATAACTTAATATATTAAAGATTGTTTTGTTTGTGTGATTTAAGTGAAACTTGTTGAATATTTGGTGATAGTATTTAAACTTTATTTTTCAAGAAGTAAAACCAGTAAAACTTTGTTTGAAAAAAATAGTTGAAACGTACAATGTACTTGAAATATGTTTCATTTCACTAGAAGTTATTACTAACTAAGTCTATATGCTATGTTTTGTTTGTAGATTTTATAGTGAGTAACTCTATAGTATTTTCTTCCATAGTTGAATGCTAAATATGATATGTGTTATTGACCCATGTTATCAATTCTATCATGCTACGCAAAGTGATTTATGATATGTTAGTACTTAAATGAGTTATGAATGTCCTTGGCATGTTTATTATATCATCAAATACTAAGTTTGAATCTTGATGGTGGTAAATTAGATAATAGTTTGCTTATTTCTTCATTACAAATTTTCGAGGACGAAATTGTAACATCCCAAATTTTATAATCAACTATTTTTATGAATTAAATAGGATTTTAAAGAATTAATTTGGTGTTGATATTATTTTAGAATATATGTTGATTAATTTTATGATTACTTCTCCGTATATGTGTGAGTTTCCTATGGTTTGGTAATCATATACATATTTGATTTAATGAGTAATATAGCACCCGTGGTCCCTTAACTTAATTTTAGTTAACGTTTTGGTCTCTAAAACGTTAACTGAAATTAAGTTAAGGAACCACGGGTGCTATTTAGCCTATAAATTATAAATATCATGTTTATTTATTTAATTTACTTTCCAAAAAATAATGGTATTTCAGCAAGAGTATTTAAAATAAAATGATTAATTTCTTTTATATGTATATATTTTTCTATGATACGGTGACTTTATACAAATTTATTGTGATTTAGTAATAATAAAAAGTGTTGGCATTATATTTATCTATTTTATCATTTTGATTAGGGGTGTACATGAGCGCGGGTCGACCCGTCAACCCGATCAACCAACCCAATCCGTTCTTGATCGGGTTGGTTCGGTTTGAGTTAAATGAAAAAATATGGGTTTAGAACTTAACCCAACCCAAAGATAATCGATCGGGTATCAAATATTGTCAAAACTGGCCCAACCCAACCCAACCCGCGTACACCCCTTTAAGTGCTTCGACTTGAAGTTGACATTGCTTAAAATTGATGAATTTTCATATTTTATTGAATTTATTTATGTATTTGAAGATTGTTGGATTTATTTATTTTTGTGAGTGGTTGTTGGCTTTTTTAAAGAATTGAATGATGTGATTGAAATTTTATAGTTTTTGACACATTCAAGTATTAAATATATTTTCATTCGATATATTTTTCCGTAAAATAAAAAACAAGTTATTATTTATGTATAATCCGCAAACCCAACTCATCCCAATCTTGATCGGGTCGGTTCGGTTCGGGTGAAATGAAAAAAGTACGGGTTTAGAATTTAACTCAACCCAAAGATAATCGATCGGGTCGGGTATCAGATTTTGTCAAAACCGGCCCAACCCAACCCGCGTACACTCCTAATTTTGATCATTCTCTAAAGATGGTAGTATTTTGATGTAAATATTTTGAAAAAATAACATTTTAATAATTGTGGTAATAATTATGAGTATGATGGTTATATATATATATATATATATATATATATATATATATTTTAAAGATTGATTACTTTAATTACTCTATTTTTGCAAAATATTAGTTTTAAAATATTTAGAAATACTTTTGTGTCTAAAGAAGTGTTAAAAATTCGTTTTGATAATTTTTGGTCTTATTTTTGAAAAATAAAAAGAAAGAGGTAAAA
The DNA here is from genome assembly GCA_037974295.1 of Cicer cuneatum. Lineage (NCBI taxonomy): Eukaryota > Viridiplantae > Streptophyta > Magnoliopsida > Fabales > Fabaceae > Cicer > Cicer cuneatum. The sequence continues at coordinate 34,471,421 of JBBPBO010000001.1, forward strand.
TGTGTTCTATGAGTTAGGTGTAACATCCTAAAATCAAATATTAGAAACAATTAAAATTTCTAATTTTAAAATTTAAAATAATCTAAATTTTAGATTATTATTATTATTATTATTATTATTATTATTGTTGTTGTTGTTGTTGTTGTTGTTGTTGTTGTTGTTGTTGTTGTTGTGGTCGTCGTCGTCTAGCCTTATATAGATGTATTATCTCAAGAGCTTAGCTGTACAACAGCTGATCCAAAATCAAATCGATATATACTCGTTTTCTTTGTAACAATCAAGAGTTTAGTGGAGCAAATATAAGATATCTAGTTAAATTATCTTATAATTTTTAAATATAAATATATACAAATAAAAAAATACTTAATTCAAAACTCAAAAGAGAGAACTATATCAAAATAAAGAATAGCAAAAATACCTAGCGGTTATAGTTGCAATAGCAGTTTATAGCAATTAACATATATGATCCTTTTTATCAAAAAATACTCCGAGAGGTGAATAATCAGACTCTTTAACTCTTTCATGATACATTTATTTTGGGAATCTGAGATGAGAAAAGAGTTAGATATTTTGAATGGTATTTTTTTTTTCCGAAAACCTAACTCTATTAAAATTGAGATTTTATGAAAACAATCTTAGATTACGAATTGATTTATTTACTATTTTGTTTGTTGAATTGTTGTACCTTTTGTGATCGTTTGAATATGTATTCTTCAAAAGATTATTTTATAATGTGTTCTTGAATGGTTGTTGTCATTGTATATTTAAAGAAAATATTATATTCTAAATATGATTTTATGAAGATGATTCTGAAAAATGAATTATTTGTATTGTATTTGTTTGAGATGAGCTTATTCTCCATATGGATGGGTCTAGTACCCACAGTTAATTACCTGGATGAACTACGTGCTCCATATAGATGGGTCTTATACCCCACACTAGATAAGTTGGTGCTTCACACGATAAGATAATACTCAGATCACAGAAGTAGTACATCTCCATATAACAATGGGACATTATTGAATTGATTGATTGATTGATTTTATGCAAAATAAATTTGTGTATTTGATTATTATAGATGTGAATTATTGTTAATTTAAGTGGATGATTTTATATTAATTATTGGAATAATTGGTTGTTTTAGAAATATTATTTATATTATTAATATTTCTAAAGAATATTTTTAGAAGAACGTGGATGTCATGATAAATTTTTCTTGTTATCGCGCAGGCTGAGAACAATACTTGTTTTAAAATTTTGTATATTATTTACTAGGATTTAGTATCTCATTAAACTGAGACCGTCAAGGACGTCGAGAGATGGGAAGTCCTACCTTTTGTTAGAAGAGTAATTTCCTTAGATTATGTTAATAGATCAAGAATAAGTAGTTATAGTGTCTACATCGTATTTTATTTAGGATTAGTTATTAAATGCACAGTTTTGAATATTTTTATATGTTAAAGAATTTTCAACTGTAAGGTTTTATTTTAAGGATTTTACATTATTATTTCTTTTGGACAATTCATTATTTAATTTAGTACCATATTCTCTTATATAAATATGAAAAGTTTTTCATTATTACCTCAATTATTATACCCACATAACTAGGCGTTATATTTTTGGTATCAGAGCACGGTTGAACCTGGATTGGAATGGGGCATGGGTTTACTTTACTTTTTTTTTTATTAATGTCTTATTTTTATATAAAAAAAACTTGGGCTTATAGGATTGCTTGTTATAGTCATAAATTTTGCATGCTATTATGTTGGATATTGGGCCTGGTCCACTCAGTGTTTGATAAGTGGTATGCAAATTTATGGCGGGTAATAGGTGGGATGAATAACGCACTTGTCGAGGCTCTCAGCTTGATAGCTTCAATCATGTGAGAACAGACAGAGACTCTTCGTTATTTGAGAGTATCCAATATCACAGCGGTATCAGCCATAGACCTTCAATATGTAGGAAATTTCTGAATTTCAAAAGAACAACCCACCACCCATTTAGAGGAAATTGTAACCCAATTGAGAAGTATTTTCCCCATAGTGTTCTCATTCAGAAGGAAACATAGTTTTTTCATCTTCGTCGGGGAGATATGTCAGTTTTAGAGTATGTCTCCAAGTTTGAAGTTGTATCAAGGTAATAAAATTTGTGCTAGGACTAAAGCCTGAGTTGCAAAGCTTTATTGGAATTCTACAGATTCATGACTACCCTACCTTGGTAAACAAGTCTAGGGTGGTTGACAAAAGATGCAAGCACTGAAAGCTGAGAAACGAAAGGAAAAGTTTAACTCTAGTGGAAAGAAGTTCCACAATAAGGATGATAAATTTAAGAAGAATATACTCTTTGTTCCCACTATTTCAATGAACAAGCAAGGACAAGCTTCAATTGGTAAGAATAATGGATGTGAAAAGTGTGCATTCAATCATGGCGATCAGTCATGTACTGTTGTACGAATTAAATGTCTTAAATGTGGAATAGTTGCACATTTTGCTAGATGTTGCAAGATTGAGGGCAATCCCAACCTAGACCACAAAACCAAGGGAAAGTCTTTAAACTATAAGGAGAAGACGTGAAGGAGTCAGATGGTCTGATAAAAGGTATAGGTTTTATTAAGAATAAAAATATTATCATATTGTTTGATTCAGGAGCGACATGTTCCTTTATATATTTGCCTTGTGTGAAAACCTTACAGTGGACTATTTCTTGTCTACCTATTGATTTTTGTGTTAGTACCCCTAATGAAAAAAAATCTTATTACCTCCACTACATGTTTGAATTCTACTCTTGTTTATTAAAATGTGTCTTATATTATTGATTTGATTTGTTTACCAATGTTAGAGTTATATGTTATCCTTTGAATGGATTGGTTGTCGTCGAATGATGCACACTAGTCTGTTAACTTTAACACTGATAAAGTGAGTTTACGATGATGATAATAATAATAGTAATAAAATATAATAAGGGAATATAGGCTAAATGGATAAGCCCGATAATAAGCCTTATACTAAACCTATTTCTACTAATATATATATACAGTAAGCCCAAATACCACTTCGGTACTGTTTATCTATTTAATAAGGTGAGCATATTTGAGTATTTTTATAGAAATTATGTTGTATTATGTTGAAATTAAGTTTTGATTCATAGGACTGTCATCGCTCATTTTAGTCTTCATCATATGATTTTAATCTCCTATTTGTTTAATTTCCCTTCACTGCAAACCTACAACCTTTTTGGTTTAAAATACTTAATAATTTAAATTACTATTCTACTATATGCATCAATATCCAAATTTCAAAGGCTTAAGTCTAAATGAATATTAATTATATACCGTTTCTTCCGATCAGGGACAGTATATGTGTAATCATAATTACTTGATCAAATTATATCAATACATATGAACAGATTATGAAGGTGCAAACACGAGAAGAGGGGTTGAATTGTGTTTGTACTTCTTGAATTCTTTTTCTGTTTTTGATGATTATTTGAAATCTAAAATATAATCAAGAAGAGTTAGCAGCGGATAAAAATAAATAACACAAGGATTTATCTTGGTTCACCATTAACTAGGCTACATCCAGTCCCTTCACCTCGAAGGATTTTTCCACTAATTCAAAACCATTGAATTACAACAGCACTACTGACCCTCCAAGTCAGTCTTTCCAAACAATCTTACAATCCTAGAATTTTGAGGAACACAGCACCTTGACTTCTCAAGTCAAGTCTTCTCCTACCAATCTGACAACCCCATATTGCAAAAGGAATTACAACACCTTGAATCTAATTGCTAAGTCACCTGCTACCTCTTCTGACTCTTCAGATTGTAGACTCTACTTCAACAATATAGATTTAACACAAGGGAACGAAAAACACGAGTACTTGCTTCTGGAAAGCTGAAACTCACAATTAACCTCACTGAAAACTCGAGGGTTTGCTTCTAGAAGTGTATGACTGTTTTACTGATTTTCGATACTAAGTCTTCTGCCTTGAGCCTCATTTTATAGATGAATAATTAGGGTTTCTTCCATGCTTAAATTCGAGCTGTATCTGTCCAGATTCTCTTGCAAAAATAACTTGGCCAATCCTGTTTCACTTAAATAAAAAATGTATCTTTTTAGCTCTAGATTGCATTTGAAAATTCTGTAAACCAATCTTGTTTCTTTTAATTTCAAACCATAACTTTTTAAGCTTCAGATTGCATTCGAATTTCTTCAAGACTTCAGTAATTTTTGAATCAAATCCCCTTAATACTTTGATCAAATTTCTATCAAAATTTAATCAAGTATTCTTTAAATTTTAATCAACTTATAACTGATTTTCATCGTGATTAAAATCGGGACCGTATGATCTTCTGATCTCGACCAACTATGGACTTTATGATCTGATCTGCCCCAATTTTGTGATCCTCTGATCTCGGACAACACTGGACCATAGGATCTGATCTTCTAATCTCGGCCAATCACTGGACCATATGATCTGATCTTTTGATCTCGGCCAACATTGGGCCATGATGCTTAAATCTGGACCATTGATCTGAAAATTTTCCCTCTGATCTGGACCAAGTCGGACTGAGTCTGGATTGAATCTGAATTAAATATAGACTTATGAGATTTTAATCTGGACATTTACCTTCTGATATGGATCAAGTCTGGATTAAATCTGGACAATCATTTCTTCTAATATGGACTTAGTTTTATACTCTGGACCATGCTATCTTCTGGTCTAGACCAAGTCATTTGTTCTGGACCAGTTGTCTTCTGCTCTGGACCAAGTCTAAATTAAGTCTAGACTGATTCTTATTTCACGACTAGGCCATCTTCTGTTCATGATTAATTATGGACCAATTCTGACTTATGATTCCTTCTGGTCTGGACCAAGTCTCCTTCTGGACTCTGCTTCCTTTTGATCTGTGCCAGGAAAGATATCCTTTGCTGATGTTATTTGCTCTTTGATGACATCCTCTGATATCATCTAGAGGTGTATCCTCTGGTGCCTTCAGGATGCATCCTCTAGTACCTTCTGGATGCATTATCTGGCCTAACATTATGGTGGCATATCTATCTTCTCGTTTCTTCCTCTGGATGTATCTTTTGGTGGTGTCATCCTCTGATTTTGCACAGCTTATGATTTGTTCTTCTAAGTCAACATACTATTTACATAAAATACTTTTGTTAACATCAAAACTAAGTATAGAACCAACTTGGTTCCAACATTCTCCCCCTTTTTGATGATGACAAAACCTTGTATTTTTTATGACTTATTTTGTTAGGCTCCCTCTAAGTCTAATGCCCTAGACTTTTCCTCTCCTTTTCAACTCCTTCTTTCGTTACACTCTTTCTTTTCTATCTTCTTTTCTCCTTTCCCTTTCAACTCCTTATCTTGTTTCACTCTTTCTTTTCTCTCTTCTTTTCTCCTCTGCTTTTCAACTCCTTCTAACTCTCTCTTTCTCTCCCCCTTTTTGTCATCAGCCAAAAAGGATTGATCTTCTGACCTTTTTTTTTACATCTTCTAACTTTTTTTGATATCTTCTTGAGTACAAAAAAATAAATAACAGGAAATAAAATACAAAAAATAAAAGGTACTCCTCTTCAAAGACTACTTGATCTAGTCAAATATGGAGATTATATTGAGATGCTTCTTGATGAACTCGAATCGATCTTCAGGCAATGGTTTAGTGAATATGTCAGCCCATTGATGATCTGTGTCTACAAACTGGATACTTAGTGTTCCCTTTTGAACATGGTCTCTGATAAAGTGATGTTTGACTTCTATGTGTTTGGCTCTAGAATAAAGGATAGAGTTTTTGGTTAGGTTGATGGTTGAAGTATTGTCACAATATCCACTAAGTTGATATGTAGGAGTTTCTTTGTAGAACAGGGTGAGATTGATAGTGCCTTTTAGGTATCTCACGATTCTTTTGACAGCAGTTAAGTGGGATTCCCTAGGGTCAGCTTTGTGTGTTTTTCTGGTCTACCTTTTGGCCGGATTCATCTTTTTCAAGTGAGCAGGTGGGGTGCATGAGGGTGGCCATAGGCTTACAATCACTCATCTTGAACTTTTTGAGAAGTTCTTTAGTGTACTTAGATTGGTGAATGAGTATACCTGTTTTGCCTTGCTGAATCTGAATTCCTAGGAAGAACTTAAGTTCTCCCATCATGCTCATTTGAAACTCTTGCTACATCAAATTAGAAAACTCTTGGAAAAAAGTGCCATTAGTGGATCCAAAGATAATATCATCAACATAAACTTGAAAGATTGGAATATCATCTTTAATGGATTTTCTAAACAAAGTGTTATCTATTTGGCCTCTATCAAACTGATTTTTAAGTAAGAAATTGCTAAGTCTGTCATACCATGCCCTAGGTGCTTGTTTTAAACCATATAAATATTTTTTAAGTTTAAAAACATGGTTTGGAAAATCATAACTTTCAAAACCTGGGGGCTGTTTGACATAGACTTCCTCACTTATATAACCATTTAAGAAAGTACTTTTGACATCCATTTGATACAAAGTAATATCATGATTTGCAGCAAAAGAGAGTACGATATGAATTGCTTCTAACCTGGCCACTTGAGCAAAAGTCTCAGTGTAATCAATGCCTTCTTGCTGACTGTATCCTTGTGCCACAAGCCTAGCTTTATTCCTGACTACATCACCTTTTTCATTGAGTTTGTTCCTAAACACCCACTTGGTTCCGATGATATTTTGTGTGGTCTGGACACCAGATCCCAAACATCATTCCTTTCAAATTCATTCAGATCTTCTTGCATTGCAAGAATCCATCCTTCAAATTTATCCTCTGAAGATTTGTCGTATTCTTGCTTGTAGCTTCTGATTCTGGTAGATCTGTATCAACTTCTGGTTCTGGTAACTTAGCATCAGCTTCTGGTTCTAGTAAACCTGCATCAGCTTCCTCTTTCTTTGACTTTTCATGTCAAGCTATTTGTCATATAACATAATACAAATCAAATAATTTAAAAATGAACTCAATACAGCCAAACCATTAATTCTGCTTCTGGTGGTTTCTGCTTGTTTTTGAAACCACTGGAATGCTGTTTCTGCTAAAGTGTTTAATTTGTGTGAATCACCTGGTTCCTTTAAATCTTTGAGAAACTACAAAATACTTATCTAGCTTTGATCTTTAAGATCAAGCCTCTTGTTATGACAATAAACATAAATATCAAACAATAATAGTATTTACAGCAAGATATAACCTCTATGTCAACAGTTTCAGTTTTACTCTGAAAAATCCTTTTGCTTCTAATTTTTAGATTCCGAATCTGTACGCTATGTGATTATATGGTTTGGATGAAGGGCTTTGAATTCCCTCCCTGGTTTCTGGTCTTGATGAATTTCAATGGAGTGTTTGAAGAACTCTCCTGATTCTGATTCTTCTCTTTCTACTGATACATCAGGTTCCTTTGATCGTTCTGGAACTGATGGTGATTCTGGTAATTCTGTTTCTTCTGGTAATAGTGAGTGTGATTCTGCTGTTTATGGCTGAACCTTTGATTCTGATACTGATACTGGTTCTGGTTCGGGTTCTGGTTCTGATTTTGGTGTGAATTTTACTGACGAGACCTTTTTTCATCAGACTCATTTTGCTTTATTCTAGTGGAAACTGAAACATACACCTTTTTCTGTTTGTGCATTGCCAGCATCCATTGACCAGGCACCATGATTGGTGTTTTCTTCTGGTTGCTCAGAACATTTGTAACATAAATAATTTTACCTTTTGGTACCCAAAACTAGTTGGGTCCAGGTTTGTTAGTCTTGAAAGGTGTCTTGTTTTTCCTTGATTTTATCATGGGACAAGACTATTTTAAATGACCTTTCTTAGCACAAACAGCACATGAAACATCAGAGGAAATAGGTTTAGTTACAGTTATAGTTTCATCAAATCCTATGCCTCTTTTGCCATTGTTACTAACTCCATAAATCATGGAAGCATACTTATTTCTTTCCATACCATTTGCAATAAAGTTTTGAAAAACTTGTTCATGCATATCAGATTCACAAATAGTATTGGAAGCAGAGCAAATATTACTTTTGAGAGTTAGATTTTCAGAATTGAGTCTGGCAACTTCAGTTTTAAAATTAGTGTTTTCAGTTGCAAACTTAGCATTTTGATCTTTAAATTTTGTACTTTGATTAGAATTTTCTTTTCTTCCCTAAGAGTTTTCAGTTTTAAAGACATTTTGTTGTTGGCATTTAGAAAGTCTTTAAGAGCAGTAATTAATTCAGATCTGGTAAGATCAGAGAATAACTCTTCGTTTTCATCTTCTGAATCAGTTCCAGATTTTGTGTTGGATCCAGAACTTGAGTTGATATGTGCCATTAGAGCCAATACTGCTTCCTCTGATGTGCTTCCACACTTGCCGGAATGAATGATTTGTCCATTCTTCTTACCTTCTGCTTTTCTTCCAGAGCTAGTACCTTTATGGAGTCCAGAGGCAAACTTGATGTGAGCCATCATAGCTGTTTATGCCTCTTCATCATCTGATTCTTTTCCAGAGTCAGCATCTGGGTCGAATCCAGAGGCAAAATGAATATGAGCCATCAGAGCCAATTCTACTTCTTCTGATTCACTTATAGAGTCAGATTTTATGTTGGATCTAGAGGTAGAATTGATGTGGGCCATCATTGCTAATTCGGCTTCTTCCTCATCAAAAGATTCATCAGAATCATCCCATGTTGCAATCAGATTTTTCTTCTTGGGTCTGGAGTCTTTCTTCTGGTGTTTTCCTTTCTCCAAATTCGTGCATTCTGATTTAATGTGCCCAGGTTCATTGCATCCATAGCAGATAATGCTCTTCTTGTCAGCTTCTTCTTTTCCTCTGTTGGAGTGTTTTCCATTTTTCTTGGGAGCTTTCTTCTTTCTGTTTAGGCACATCTTTGCAATCTTTTTGGTTATGTAAGCAAGATCATCGTCTTTACCATCACTATCCTCTTATTCTGATACAACCTTTGCAGCTTTCTTCTGTTTTGACTTAAGGGCTAAAGTCTTCTTCCTCTTTGGTTCATCTGCATTCAACTCTATTTCATGAGACCTAAGAGAGCTGATAAGATCTTCAAGCTTCAAGGTATTCTGATCCCTAGCTTCTTGTACTGCAGTAACCTTTGGTCTCCATTTGGCTGGTAAGCTTCTGAGGATCTTCTTTACATGATCTGCAGTGGTGTAGCTTTTCTTTAATACTTTTAAACCTGATACCAGAATCTGGAATCTGCTGAACATTGCTTCAATGTCTTCATCCTCTTCCATCTTGAACAGCTCATACTGTTTGACCAGTATGTTTGCCTTTGCCTCTTAAACATGTTGACTTCCTTCATAGGTCAGAACCAGACTGTCATAGATGCTTTTTGCTGTTTCCTTGTTGGTGCATCTGTCAAATTCTTTGAATGTGATAGCATTGATCATGATGGTTCTGGACTTGTGATGCAGCTTATACAACTTCCTCTGGTTGGGATTCATATCTTCTACATCCAGTTCTTCATCTTCTGGTGTAGTGGGTGCAGTGTAGCCTTTGACTAACCAGGTCCAGAGATCAGGATCTTGGGAGATGAAGAAGCTTCTCATTATGTCCTTCTAGTATTCAAAGTGATCTCCATCAAACAGTGGGGGCCTGTTGATGTTCCCTCCAAATTCTTCTTTGGATTCTGACATGTTGAACCCCTTGGACCTTTCCTCAAACACTGTTAAGTGCTCAGCCTTGAGACCGAGCTCTGATACCAATTGAAGGTGCAAACATGGGAAAGGGGGTTGAATTGTGTTCGTACTACTTGAATTCTTTTTCTGTTTTTGATGATTATTTGAAATCTAAAATATAATCAAGTAGACTTAGAAGCGGATAAAAATAAATAACACAAGGATTTATCCTGGTTCACCATTAACTAGGCTACATCCAGTCCCTTCACCTCGAAGGATTTTTCCACTAATTCAAAACCTTTGAATTACAATAGCACTACTGACCCTCCAAGTCAGTCTTCCCAAACAGTCTAACAATCCTAGACTTCTCAAGTCAAGTCTTTTCCTACCAAATCTGATAACCCCAGGTTGCAGAAGGAATTACAACACCTTGAATCTAATTGCTAAGTCACCTGCTACCTCTTCTGACTCTTCAGATTGTAGAATCTACTTCAACAATATAGATTTAACACAAGGGAACGAAAAACACGAGTACTTGCTTCTGGAAAGCTGAAACTCACAATTAACCTCACTGAAAACTTGAGTGTTTGCTTCTGGAAGTGTATGACTCTTTTACTGATTTTTGATACTAAGTCTTCTGCCTTGAGCCTCCTTTTATAGATGAATAATTAGGGTTTCTTCCATGCTTAAATTCGAGCTGTATCTGTCCAGATTCTCTTGCAAAAATAACTTGGCCAATCCTGTTTCACTTAAAAAAAACGTATCTTTTTAGTTCCAGATTGCATTTGAAAATTCTGTTGACCAATCTTGTTTCTTTTAATTTCAAACCATATCTTTTTAAGCTTCAGATTGCATTTGAATTTCTTCAAGACTTCAGTAAATTTTTAATCAAATCCCCTTGATACTTTGATCAAATTTCTATCAAAATTTAATCAAGTCTTCTTCGAATTTTAATCAAGTTATGATTGATTTTCATCATGATTAAAATTTGGACCGTATGATCTTCTGATCTCGACCAACTCTGGAATTTATGATCTAATTTGCCCCAATTTTGTGATCCTCTGATCTCGACCAACACTGGACCATATGATCTGATCTTCTAATCTCGGCCAATCACTAGACCATATGATCTGATCTTCTGATCACGGCCAACACTGGGCCATATGATATGATTATCTGATCTCGGCCAACATTGGGCCATGATGCTTAAATCTGGACCATTGATCTGAACATTTTCCCTCTGATCTAAACCAAGTCTGGACTGAGTCTCGATTGAATATGAATTAAATCTGGACTTATGATATTTTAATTTGCACATTTACCTTCTGATCTGGATCAAGTCTGGATTAAACCTCGACAATCATTTCTTGTGATCTGGTCTTAGTTTTATACTCTAGACCATGCTATCTTCTGGTCTGGACCAAGTCATTTGTTCTGGACCAGTTGTCTTCTTTTCTAGACCAAGTCTGGATTAAGTCTGGACTAATTCTTATTTCACGACCAGGCCATCTTCTGGTAAGGATTAATTCTAGACCAAGTCTGACTTATGATTCCTTCTGGTCTGGACCAAGTCTCCCTCTGACAAGCTTCCTTATGGTCTGGACCAGGTCTCCTTCTAGACTCTGCTTCCTTCTGATCTGGGCCATGAAAGATATCCTCTAATGATGTAATTTGTTCTTTGATGACATCCTCTGATATCCTCTGGAGGTGTATCATGTGGTGCCTTCAGGATGCGTCCTCTGGTACCTTCTGGATGCATTATCTGGCCTAACCTTCTGGTGGCATATCTATCTTCTGGTTGCTTCCTCTGGATGTATCTTCTGGTGGTGTCATCATCTGATTTTGTACAACTTCTGATTTGTTGTTCTAAGTCAACATACTATTTACTTAAAATACTTTTGTTAACATCAAAACTAAGTATAGAACCAACTTGGTTCCAACAGATTATACTAATAGTGGACATGTGTTCTTTTTTTTTTTTTCAATTTTTAGCAATGACAAACCTAGGCATTTGATCGACTTAATTAACACGGGCATATATTCTAAAATTATGTTACATCTAAAGGCTTCATTTTAATTTTAGTTATAGTGAAAAGTGGTTTACAGTACATATCAATTTAAACAAATAGTATCAATTTCATTACGTATATGCTATGTGATTCTGATTTATTTTAATTAGAATTAGACATTTATTTTATGTTAATATATTTGTAAGTATATTTAGTATTAAATATATTTTTGGATGATATTGCAAATAGTGAACAATTTATTTATCTATTGGAGCAAGTAATTAATCTGTATTTTTGATTTATTTCTTCCGCGGACTATTAAAGACGAGGGTCGAGTAAGACGCGACACGTTAGCAGATCAGATTCATTCGGTAAAATCGTCAATCGAGGTAAGGGGTGAGAGAAGGTTCGATTTTATGAGTACAAAATAACATGAGATGAACGAGAATACTAAAATTCCCAGATATTCATCTGGGGTTTACTACCTACGGTCGAGCCCTATTGAGTAATAATAATTAATTAATAATATATGAATGGTAATAGTGAGAACTAAAATATATTTTAGCAACTTTTATAATTGTTGTGAATTTATTTATACCAAGATTGCATATTATTTGATTTTATGAAACCTTGTGTTGATTGTTATTGTATGAATGATATGTACATGAGTGCTCTTGTTTACTTGATTGAAATTGTGATATTACTTGAATGCACCGCCTGTTTGATTTCTTATTATGTGATTGATAAAATTGGACTGTGCATTGTGAGTGGTGTAAACCAAATATTGGGATCTATTGTGATTGGCTAATATATATATGTATATATATATATAATGATGTAAATTCTAATGAATATTGTGAATTCAAATTGAAATTTATTGAGTTGTGACAATCGAGTAAGTATGAAATAGGTATTGTAGGTTTTGGAGCGAGGATTGTTTTGTCATCATATAGGGAGGGTCTGACAAACCTAGTGATTCGGGGAAGTACAACTGAATGAGCCTGATCGTGGAGGGCTATAGTCGAACCATAAGGTAAGACTGATAGACCTTGGGGGTACCTCTAGTTGGGAATTTCTAAGTGGATTAGTGGGTTATTCCCTAAGGCCGGGAGCTACCGTGCAACACAAGAGTACCCCGACCGTTGCGTATATGTGTCTCGGGTTGAGTTGAGGGGATCTATGAGGACTTGGCCATTCATGAATTGTCCGTCCACTTTTGTAGTGGTATAGTATCAGGCTTCCTAACCAATTACTTAAAAGCAGAATGGTACCAAATGATGAAGAAGTAGAGAGTATAGGACATGCATAACATTTCATTCTTGTAACTATTTTATTGTAATTGATTTAGATTAACCTTGAGTGTTTCTCATGTTTGTAATAATTTAACTATTTGCGTGTTCTCCTCGTTTATCTTATACTTCGAAACTCACCCTTTCATTGTTTGTGTTTGGCGTTTGCGATGTACGCAGATAAGTTGCAAGCTGCAAGTGATGATTAGTACCATCAAAGTGGCAGAAGTCATCTTGTCTTCAAGACTCTTATTATATGCATTGTGTTAACATCATATTTGAACATCTTTTATTTTGGCAATTTCTGCTTCGATAGTGACACCGGGTTTGGGACTATAATTGCAATTATTACTAAATTTAATTACGTGTACTTCCAAGGGATTTTATTGTCTAATATTATGATTTCAAGTTGTTATGTTTGATGGAAATTTTTTGGATTAATGTGATATGTTAAATGATTGTGTGATACTCTTTACCCTTAAAAAAATGTGTTTGAGAGTTTATATATTTTCTTGAAGAAATTCATTATTTGAAAAATAATAAGGAAAAAAATTTAATATTAATTTGGAGTTTAAGGTTTCACAGCAAACATATTACTCAAAAAGTTCAAAATATTATAGTTAAATTCTTTAAGACAAACATAAAATCAATCTTTTTCTCTTTTAAGACATGAACTCAATATATCAATATCTTGCGAACCACTAAGTCAATATCTAGTCCAACCTTGCATGGAGAAAATCCTTTACCTTAGGAGCTTTACTTCCTAGCAACACGTTCTAAGCCACACGAGTCAAAGAACAAGTTAAAGCTCTAAACTTTACTTGACATGGTATTAAAAGAAGAAAGAAAATTGTAATTCGACTTGGCAATAATGATGATGATAATGATGGTGTGAGAAAAAGGAAGGAGACTATGTTTCTCTCTTTTTTTATTTCTTTTGTTTGTGTTGGAAAATTTAGGAATTTAGGAGAAAACAAAAATTGGCATGGAAATAGAATATGAAGGTGTGTAGACTACCTTTTAATTTTTTTTACTAATAGTTATGACACCAAAAATTATCTAGAATTCTTTTTGTAGAGAATTAAAATAAAATTATAATCTTGATTTACGAAAGAGAGAGGGAGTCTTGAAATATAACAAATGAAATAAGTCTTTCTTTTTTGGTAATCTTGTAATTGCACAAAAAAGATAAGACCCATAATTAAATTTGTAACATTCCTTTCAAAAATTAATTAAAGGTATTAAGAATGAGAGAATCTACATTATCTCCTCTCTTAATTGGTTGAGACAAGGACATAAAGTCTACATTATGTTAAGACAACACCATGAATTGTAATAAAATCGAAGAGGCAGTCACATTTTTATTTATACTAAGGAATAAGGCAATACAACTTCTATAAATTCTATTTAATTAAATAATTCAACTAATATTTTCATCAACTAAATAAATCAAGCAAGATAAAAATATCACATCAGGTCACGCATATCAAAATAAAACCAACATATCTTACATATCGATTCAACGATTATCGAAACTAATCAAATAAACAAAATACACAATAGTCCAATTAGAAGATATGCATACCATAAACCGTCCTCATGTAATTGTCACGCCAAAAAAATTAAATTAAAACAAAGATTATAATTATTCAGGTAAAGTATAGGGTGATAAAATTTAATTTAATTTCTTTACACAAAGAATAAATTATTAATTAAATAATAAATCACAGCAAATACTAAAAGACACATGTAATATATATGAAAATATTGGGGTGTTACAAAAGTGATTTTAGCTACAATCCTCGAGTTGATATTTTGATGATAAAAAAACAAACATATAAGGAAAATTATCATCTAACTGTATTTGCTAAGTGTGCACATTCATTTAGAAGACGAAGAAGTATACTGATAACTATCAATTTTAAAGCACCATAAATTATGAGTAAATTAGATATAATAGTCTAAGTGTTTCTAACACAGAGAATATTATCACCTAATAAACAAGTAATTATGTTTACTAATAGAGCAAGTCACAATATAGCAATAAGAATTATTGCAATACGCATATGATAATCTACAACTCGAGTCAAAGCATTAAAGACAAAGGAAATACAAGTCAATAATTGACCCTTTAAAGACAAAGGAAAAGAACATTGTAATGATTATTTGCCTCTGACTCAAAACTCATCTTGATTCTCTAACTCAAAGATCAAAGGAAGAAAGCTATAACTAAAGTATCTAATAAAATCAATGTTGTGTCATAAGCTAGATCATGTGCTGATCAAAGAAAAGAGAATCTACTAAACAAGCTCACAATGACTCTGACGAAACCGTTGAAGCTCTGTCTGACTCTGATGAACACATTCTCAATGCATCTCTGATGAATCCATTAATACAAGCTCACTCCGATAATCCTACGTCTATAGAATCTGGTACGCCAATTGATCTTCTGAAAAACATATCAAATCAACACTTTGATAAAGTCAACACTTGATCAGAAGTCTATGCTCCAATATTATTTAATCGTCATCATGGACTTAACCTCTAACTAAAGAAGTGCATATCTTCCTGTAATAGTGACATCTTTTGAGATCTATCTTCTTAATTTAAGATGTGCTGAATTATGAATGAAGATATATATGGATATGTCTTAAAGACTGATTTGCCATAAATAATGATTTAAGATCTCTAATGGTAACAATCTCAATGGTACATTTCTCAGTATTTAAGTAGAAACCGATCAATATGAAAACATAGAAGAGAGAATGAAAATTGAAATGTGTTAAAAAGAAATTATGTAAAAGCCTAGAACACATCAAAAGAAAAGAATGAATGAAAAATCCTTTCAGTAGAGAGCTATTAGAATTGATGTCAATCAGCAAATTCTTCGACTATACTAAGGAAAAATCTCTCTATAAGGGGAGGACTAGATGTCGCAAGAGTCTATTGTGAACTAGTATAAAAATCCTTGTGTTCCTTCTCTCCCTCTCTCTATTACTCTAATCTAAGTTCTTTGGGATTCAACTTTATTTTACTAAACATGTTTTTATAATTATAAGTTGAATAATTTGATAAAGAACATATATTTTTGGCTAGCAATCAAAGTATTTTTCAGAAATGTCAAAACACAATTTAAACCCCTCATTTATTGTGTTTTCTAACACTTTCAATTGGTATCAAAGCTCGCTCTCTTGATTGAGCACTTTATCATATAAGGGTAAAGATTGTTTACTGCTAGAAATACTAGTCAAATGGTCTGAATTTGTGTATGTATTTGGATCAATCCTATTTTCTCTTTTATGAAATTTCTGTTTTTTTTTTAATTTCTTTCAAAATCTAGATTGACAAAAACTGATTCCAGAAGATTGTAATTGTTATATGAAAAATAGATAAAATGCATTAACAGAACATCGATTTCTCATGTGACAATTTCGTCTCATTATGAAAGTCTATTCTTGAAAAGCTTTTTTCTTTGTATCCTTTTAAAAAAATAACTAAATCAATGTATTGAGATAAATGAATTCTCAAAGAGAAGAATATAAATGAAAAAGGATTTTTACTGTCTTCTTCGAAACAAAGTAAACATCTCAAAGTCATGTCTATATAAGAGATATTATCTTAGATTAAAATCATCTAAGGAAATACTCCATCATTTGATTAGTTTTTAACAGCAGATTGAAACTCCCTTCTATGTTTTTTTCTCAAAAATCCTCTTAAATATGTTCTAAAAACTCTCTTAATTTTATTTTATTTTCTGGTTGTGGTCCTTGAAACTCTTCAATGACAAACTGAACAAAACTCTTATGCTTCTACAAGGAAAAGTGAGTTAATCAGTGAGAATAGTCAACTTGATAATATTGAAATTTTTCTTATGATAGCAAGAAGTGTTAGTTGATACAACAAAATTATTAGTGCAAAGTAAGGAAAATAATTTATTGCATTTCAATAATGAAACTAATCAAAATAGGGAGAAGTTTACTAAAACTTCAATGATCTATAATGTATGTTCAAATGTGTAGGTAACCCTTTAGAAGGAATGGTTAGTAAATCCACCTCTCAGTCAACAGCATTATTTGAGAAGGTTGAATGGCAACAATTTGAAGTCCTTCATCATAGCAAAGGTTGGAGGATACAATCAAGCCTTCTTGGTTAAAATCAAGACAGAATAAAACAATGCTTAAAAAGGGTAGATCAAACATAATCAATCATCTGATCATCATCATCTAGGAAGAGCAAGCATGGGTATAATGTAAGAATTATCCTCAAAGAAGCCTAAACTTCAAATAAAGGACCAACACTCCCTCATGGAAGATCATCATCTGATCCCTTCCCTAGAGAAATTTGTATAAAAAATGAGTTTAAGTATCTCACCATCTGGTCAAACTCATGGACATATCTGCTCAAGGAGAAGATCTTTACCTCTAGTATATAGCGTGTGTGACTCATCATCTGATACTCACATATATGAAATCAAAGCACTAGAACAAAGGACTACATTTGTTGATTCAGAAGAAAGAATGAATAGAAACAAGCTAATTATGCATCAAGTTAGAAGATCATCTGAAAGAAAAGTCAAACAAACTCTAGTAAGATAAGAGTAAGCAGAAATTTGCTAAATCATCATTTTCAATCATCGGTCAAGTATTCTTCAATTTATTTCATTATTTTATTTGTACTTGTTTGTCTTACCTAATAAGTTTTTGCTTGTTTATCTTATCCTTTGTCCTTGTATGTCTAGTAAATATTTTTACTCTATTTTGCGTGTTTTTGTTTTCTTTTCTGACTTATTGTGTGTCTGTATAGCCACTTCTTATCCTCTTTACATATCTTTTGTCTTGGTTTGTGTTGTCTTGTTTTTTGTCTTGTCTCTTGTTCTCCATCATCTGCATCATATGCATTATCAACATCATATGCATCTGTTTGCTGAATCTGCATCTAAGTATCGTTTTGCATAACATTTGCATATATGACAAGTACTTGTAATTAACACTTGTTTCCAAAGGATTAACACCTTCTAATAACATGGTTTGTTATTGTTTTTGTAGTTTTATAACAAAACCTGATGTATGAATAAAACAAAGTTAGTAGCGGATATAAAGTAAATATAAAACACAAAATTTTATACTGGTTCACCGTTAACTAGGCTATGTCCAGTCCCTTCACTTTGAAGGATTTCACTAATTCAAAAATCTTGAATTACAACAATACCATTGACCCTCCAAGTCAGTCTTCTCAAACAGTCTAATAATCTTAGACTTTTGAGGAAAAGAACCTTGAATCTAATTGCTAAGTAATCTGCTACTCCTTCTGACTCCTTCAGATTGTAGACTCTACTTCAACAACTTAGATCAAACACAAGGGAAAGAAAACTTAGAGTACTTGATTCTGGAAAGCGGATACTCACAATTGACCTCACTGAAAACTCAAGTATTTTGCTTTTGAAGTGTATGACTCTCAAGTATTTTCGATGCTGAGTCTTCTGCCTTGATCCTCCTTTTATAGATGAAGATTAGGGTTTCTTCCATGCTTAAGTTCGAGCTGTATCTTGTCAGATACTCTTGCAAAAATAACTTGGCCAATCGGGTTTCACTTAAATAAAAAACATATCTTTTTAGCTCCAGATTTGCTTTCAAAAATAACTTTGGCCAATCCTGTTCTTAGTTAATTCTAGACAAAATCTTTCTTCCCGCCAATAGCTTCTGAATTCCCATAAGACTTTTAATATTATGATCAAATTTAATCAAGTCTCCACTGATTATCATCATGATTAAATCTGGATCGTTTGTCTTCTGCTCTCGTCCACATCTGGACCATACAAACTGATCTGCTATTATCCTCTGATCTCGGCCAACACTGGACCACACGTTCTGACCTTTTGATCTTGGCCAATCACTAGAATATATAATCTGATCTATTGTGATCCTCTGATTTCGACCAACACTGGACCACATGTTCTGATCTTCTGATCTCGGCCAACACTGGGCCATGATGCTTAAATCTAGACCATTGATCTGAATATCTTCCCTCTGATCTAGACCAATTCTAGATTGGGTCTGATTAAACTGAAATTAAGTCTGCACTTATATTTTACTATGGACAATTACCTTCTAATCTGGATCAGGTCTGGATTAAATACGGACAATCATTTCTTCTGGTCAGGACTTAGTTTCATATTATGAACCATGCTATCTTCTGGTTTGGGCCAAATCTGGATTAAATCTCTTGTTCTAGACCAATTCTTTTATGCTCTAATTAAGTCTAGATCATGTCTGGACTAATTATCATTTCACGACCAGGCTATCTTCTGGTCAGAATTAATTCTGGACTAAGTCTGACTTATGATACCTTCTGGTCTGGAACAAGTCTCCCCCTGGCAGACTTCCTTCTGGTCTGGTCTGGGTCTCCTTCTGGACTCTACTTCCTTTTGATCTGGGCCAGGAAAGATATCCTCTGATGGTGTTTTGACATCCTAGTGTATCCTCTAGTGCCGTCACGATGCATCCTCTGGTACCTTTTGGATGTATTATCTGGTATCTTCTTGAGGTGTATCCTCTGGTCTGATTTTATCCTCTGGTAATTCATCTTCTACCTCTAGTAACTTCATCTTCTGGTGGCATTTAATATAATAATTCTAAGTACAAAATAAGATTACATGGAGTGCTTTTGTAAACATCAAAATCCTAAGTACTTAGAACCAACTTGGTTCCAACAATCTCCCCCCTTTTTGATGATGAAAAAACCTTAACTTATTTTGCTAGCTTATAACTCGAAGTACTTGAAATACTCCCCCTCAGACCAATCTCTCCCCCTAAGTCAAATAATGACTCTTTCTTCTCCTTTTCAACTCCTTCTTAAATCACTCTTTCTTTTCTTCTCTTCTCCTCTCCTTTTCAACTCCTTCTCTTTTCATCTTTTTATGTTCTCTTTATTTTTCTCTCTCCCTGTTTCTTCTCCTTTTCAAATCCTTCTCTTTTCACTCTTTCTTTTCTCTCTCTCCCCCTTTTTGTCATCAGCCAAAAAGGGGTCCTACTATTTTGTAATTTTTTTTCTCTTTACAAATTAAAGAAAGTAAAAACAGAAAAATAAAAAACAAAAAGTAAAATTACAAGAAAATTAAAAACTCCTAACATGACTACTTGAGCGAGTCAGATATGGAGATAATGTTGAGATGCTTCTTGATGAACTCGAACCTATCTTCAGGTAATTCTTTGGTGAAGATATCAGCCCATTGATGATCAGTGTCCACAAACTGGATGCTTAAAGTCCCTTTTTGAACATGTCCCTAATGAAATGGTGTTTTATTTCAATGTGTTTGGCTCTAGAGTGTCAGATAGGGTTCTTGGTTAGGTTTATGGCTGAAGTGTTTCAAAGATGTTGTAATCTTCAAGTTGATGTTTCATCCAGATTAACTGTGAGCTGCATCTTGCTACTAATATATACTCAACTTCAACTGTTGACCTGGCAATGGTGCTTTGTCTTTTGCTTGACCAAGAGATCAAATTATCACCTAAGAATGTGCAATTGCCACTTGTACTTTTCCTTTCCAACTTGTCTCCCGCATAGTCAGAATCACAAAACCTCTTAGTTTGTAGGTGGGGGTTTTCTTGTATAACAACGTAAGGTTGGTGGTTCCTTTAAGGTATCTCAAGATTCTTTTGACAGCAGTTAAATGGGATTCCCTAGGGTCAGCTTGTAAACGGGTATAGACACAAACACTAAACAAGATGTCAGGTCTAGAAGCAATTAGGTAAAGAAGGGATCCAATCATACCTCTGTATGTTTTCTGGTATACCTTTTGGCTAGTTTCATCTTTCTCAAGTGAGCAGGTTGGGTGCATAGGGGGTGGCCATAGGCTTACAGTCACTCATCTTGAACTTTTTGAGAATTTCTTTAGTGTATTTAGATTGGTGAATGAGTATACCTGATTTACCTTGGTGAATCTGAACTCCCAGGAAGAACTTAAGTTCTCCCATCATGCTCATTTGGAACTCTTTCTGCATTAGGATAGAAAACTCCATGCACAAAGTGCCATTAGTGGATCCAAAGATGATATCATCAACATAAACTTGAATAATCAAAATATCATTTTTAATGGATTTCCTAAATAGAGTATTATTAATCTGACCTATATCAAATTCATTCTTAAGCAGAAAGTTACTAAGTCTGTCATACCATGCCCTTGGTGCTTGTTTTAAACCATATAAAGATTTTTTAAGTTTAAAAACATGGTTTGGAAAATTAGAATTTTCAAATCTAGAGGGCTGTTTGACATAGACTTCCTCACTTATATAGCCATTTAAGAATGCACTTTTAACATCCATTTGATACAAAATTATATCATGGTTAGCAGCAAATGATAAAAGAATTCTAATTGCTTCTAACCTGGCCACTGGAGCAAAAGTCTCAGTGTAATCAATACCTTCCTGTTGACTGTATCCTTGAGCTACAAGTCTGGCTTTGTTTCCTACCACTTCACCTTTTTCATTGAGTTTATTCCTTAACAAGTCTGGATTCCAATAATGTTTTTGTTTGGTCTAGATACCAGATCCCAGACATCATTCCTTTGAAATTCATTCAGCTCTTCTTGCATTGCAAGTATCCAACCTTCCTCTGCTAGAGCATCATCAACATTGGTTGGTCTGCATCAACTTCTGGTTCTGGAAGATTTGGAACAGCTTCTGATTCTGGTAAATATGCAACAGTTTTTGATTCTGGTAGATATGTAACAGCTTCTGGTTCTGGTAAATATCCAGATTTCTCTTCTGACTTATCTTGGCTGTTTCTGACTTGATCAGATTTATCTTTTAAAGATTTGTCATGTGTTGCTGACTTGCTTGTATCCTCTACCTTTCCAGGTACTTCTGTTTCTTCTGCTTCTGCTTCTGCTCCCTTTTGTTCTGGTCAACCTGCATCAGTTTAATCTTGCTTTGACTTTTTAGGTCAAGCTGTTTGTCATAATACAAATTTTAATAATTAATAATTGAACTAAATACAACCAAACCATTAATTCTGCTTCTGGTGGTTTCTGCTTGTTTTTGAAACCACTGAACTGGTTTTACTGTTTCAGCTGAACTTGTTCAGATTATTTGGATCACCTAGTTCCTGCAAGTACTTATCGAGCTTTGATTTTTAAGATCAAGCTTCTGGTTATCACAGTAAACACAAAATTAACACAAAACATATAACCTGTATATCACAGTTTCATTTTCCCTCTAAAAACCCTTTTGTTTCTTCTTTTCTAGTTTTCAGATTCTGACTTTTGAATGTTCTTTGATTAGTGGGTCTGGATGAAGAAATTTGAATTCCTATCCAGGTTTGCAGTTTTGATCAATCTGATTGGAGTGTTCTCCTGATTCTGATTCTTCTCTTTCTGCTTATCAAACTTTGCTGCTTCACTGTCAGAATCAGAGTCAGACTCAGATTCATACTCAGTTCGAGCTATCAGAGCCAGTTCTGTTTCTGGCCTTTTTTAGCAGTTTCCTTGATTCTCTTTGGTTGATAGATCATGTTCCTCTGATGATTCTGGAACATGTTTTGGTTCTGGTAACTTGGATGAATCTGGTGATTATGATAACCTTGATGATTCTGGTGATTTGGATGAGTTGTTTGAATCTGATAATTCTAGGGATTTGGATGAATCTGGTGATTCTGATGAATCTGATAATTATGATAATTCCTGTAGTTATATTGATTCTGATAATTGAAGTTATTTTGATGATCAAACCTGAACCTTTGATACTGATACATGTTCTTGTTCTGGTTCTGGTTCCAGTACTGATTCTGATTCTGGTTCCAGTTCCTGTGCCTCTGATACTGGTTCCAGTCCTGGTTCCAATTCCTGTTCTGATTCTGGTTCCAGTTCCTGTTCTGATTCTGGTTCCAGTTTTGATTATGGTTCCAGTTCTGGTTCTGATTCTGATTCTGGTTCTGGTTGAGTTGACGAGATCTTCTTCCATCAAACTCAGATTGCCTCTGTCTGGTTGTAGCAGGAACATAAACCTTCTTCTGCTTGTGTATTGCCAACATCCATTGTCCAGGCACCATTGTTGGTGTCTCCTTTTGGTTGCTCATAATATCTGCAACATAGACAATTTGATCTTTTAGTACCCATAACTGATTGGGTCCAGGTTTGTTTGTTTTAACAGCTCTCTGATCTTGTTCAGATTTTACCATTGGACAAGATAATTCAGAGTGACCTTTCTTAGCACAAACAATGCATAAAACATCAGAATGAACAACTTTACTTTCAGCAATCGTTTCTGAAAAACCAAGACCTCTCGTTCCAGTGATGTTGTTTCCATAAATCATAGATGCATATCTATTTCTTTCCATTCCATTAGAAATAAAGTTTTCAAAAAATTGCTCATGCATATCGGATTCACAAACAGTTTTGGAAGTGGAACAAATATTACTTTTGAGAGTTTGGTTTTCATATTTGAGTCTTACAACTTCAGTTTTAAAATCCTTGTTTTCAGTTGCATACTCAGAATTTCGATTCTTTAAAACTTGGACTTCTTTGGTCAGATTTTTCTTATCTTCCCTAAGTGTTTTAAGTTTTAAAGACATCTTATTGTTTGCATTTAAAAAGTCTTTAACAGCATCAATTAATTCAGATTTAGTGAGATCAGAAAATACCTCATTGTCTTCATCTTCTGAATCTGTTCCAGAGCCTGAGCTGTATCCAGAACTTGAGTTGGTATGAGCCATCAGAGCCAGAATTTCTTCCTATGATGTGCTTCCAGACTTGCCTTAATGACTGCTTTGATAATTCTTTCTTCTGCCTGTTTTCCTTCCTGAAGCTGTGCTTTTATGAAGTCCAGAGGTAGACCTGATGTGTGCTATCATTGCTGTTTCTGCCTCTTCTTCATCAGACGATTCTTCTTTTGATTCTGATACATCCTAGGCTGCCATCAGACCCTTCTTTCTGAATCTGGAACTCTTCTTGTGTTGTTTGTCTTTTTCCAGAATTGGACATTCTGACTTGATATGTCCAAGTTCATTGCATCCATAACAGATGATGTTCTTCTTATCAGATTCTTCCTTTCCTTTGCTGTTATGTTTCTTCTTGGAGCCTCCCCTCTTCCTATTTTCCCAGAT
This sequence comes from Cicer cuneatum, assembly GCA_037974295.1. Classification (NCBI taxonomy): domain Eukaryota; kingdom Viridiplantae; phylum Streptophyta; class Magnoliopsida; order Fabales; family Fabaceae; genus Cicer; species Cicer cuneatum. The sequence goes on from JBBPBO010000001.1 coordinate 34,495,463, forward strand.
CTTAACCATCTGTTTGGTTAAGTAAGCCATATCATCACAGTCATTGTCGCTATGCTCTGATTTTGGTGCTGCCCTTGCAGCTTTCTTCTGTTTCGACTTCAGGGCCAAATTCTTCTTCTTCTTTGGTTCATCTGCTTCCAGTTCTATTTCATGAGACTTGAGTGAGCTGATCAGATGTTCAAGTCTTAAGTTATTGAGATCTCTAGCTTGTTGAACTGCAGTAACCATTGGTCTCCACTTGGTTGGTAAGCTTCTTAGATTCTTCTTGACATGATCTGCTGTTGTGTTGCTTTTCTTCAAGACCTTCGGTCCAGATATCAGAGTCAGGAATCTACAGAACATTCCATCAATGTCTTCATCATCTTCCATCTTGAGCATCTCATACTGTTTGACCAGTATGTTAGCCCTTGCTTCTTAAACCTGCTGACTTCTTTCATAGGTCAGAACCATACTGTCAAATATGCTCTTTGTTGTTTCTTTATCTATGCATCTGTCAAATTCCTTGAATGTGATGGCATTGATCATAATGGTTCTGGACTTGTGATACAGTTTGTATAATTTGCTCTAGTCTGGTTTCATATCTGTCACGTCCAGTTCTTGAGTTAGATTTCCTGGAACAGTAGGTGCAGTGTATCCTTTGACTACCAGCATCCATAATTTAGGATCTTGAGATATGAAGAAACTTTTCATTCTATCCTTCCAATACTCAAACCTGTCTCCATCAAACACTGGTGGTCTGTTGATGTTGCCTCCAAAATCATCTTTGGATTTTGCCATGTTGTTGACCCCTTGGACCTTTCCTCAAACACTAGTTAAATGCTCAGCCTTGAGACCGAGCTCTGATGCCAATTGAAGGTGCAAACACGAGAAAGGGTGGTTGAATTGTGTTTGACTAATTTGAATACTTTTTAGTTTTAAAACAAAACCTGTTATGTATGAATTAAACAGAGTTAGCAGCGGATATAAAGTAAATAAAAACTCAGAATTTTATACTGGTTCACCGTTAACTAGGCTACGTCCAGTCCCTTCACTTTGAAGGATTTCACTAATTCAGAAACCTTGAATTACAAAGTACCAATGACCCTCCAAGTCAGTCTTCTCAAAAAGTCTAACAACCCTAGACTTTTGAGGAAAAGAACCTTGAATCTAATTGCTAAGTAATCTGCTACTCCTTCTAACTCCCTCAGATTGTAGACTCTACTTCAACAACTTAGACCTAACACAAGGGAAAGAAAAACTTAGAGTACTTGCTTCTGGAAAGCGGATACTCACAATTGACCTAACTGAAAACTCAAGAATTTTGCTTTCGGAAGTTTATGACTCTCAATTGATGCTAAGTCTTCTGCCTTGAGCCTTTGTTTATAGATGAAGATTAGGGTCTCTTCCATGATTAATTTCGATCTGTATCTTGTCTAGATTTTCTTGCAAAAATAACTTACCCAATCGGGTTTCACTTAAATAAAAAACATATCTTTTTAGCGCCAAATATGCACTCGAAAATAACTTTGGCCAATCCTATTCTTGATTAATTCTGGATCAAATCTTTCTTCCTGCCAATAGCTTCTGAATTTCCACAAGACTTCAATTTATTTTTGTATCAAATCATCTTAATACTTTAATCAAATTGCTATTAAAATTTAATCAAATTTCTATTAAAATTTAATCAAGTCTTATTTGAATTTAATCAAGTCTCCATTGATTATCATCATGATTAAGTCTGGACCGTATGATCTTCTGAACTCGACCACATCTGGACCATGCAATCTGATCTCGGCCAACACTGGACCACATCTTTTGATCTTCTGATCTCGGCCAATCACTGGACCATATGATCTGATCTAGACTTTTTTATGATCTTCTGATCTCGGCCAACACTGGGCCATGATACTTAAGTCTGGACCATTTTACATTTATCCTCTGAAATTTTTCATTTAATCTGGACATGAATTTTACCTTTTGATCTGGACACTTATCCTCTGATCTGGACATGCTATCTTCTGGTCTAGATTGAATCTGAATTAAATGTGGACTTATGATATTTTAATCTGGACATTTATCCTATGATCTGGATTCAAGTATGGATTTAGTTTTATACTCTGAACCATGCTATCTTCTAATATGGACTTAGTTTTATACTCTGAACCATGCTATCTTCTGGTCTGGACCAAATCACTTGTTTTGGACCAGTTATCTGAAGCTCTAATTAAGTCTGGATAGATTCTTGTAATTACTACCAGGCTATCTTCTGGTCAGAATTAATTCTGGACCAAGTCTGACTTATGATTCCTTCTGGTCTGGAACAAGTCTCCCTCTGGCAGGCTTCCTACAGGTCTGGACCAGGTCTCCTTCTGGACTCAGCTTTCTTCTGATTTGGGCCAGGAAAGATATCCTCTGATGATGTTTTGACATCCTCTGATATCCTCTGGAGGTGTATCCTCTGGTGCCTTCTGGATGCATCCTCTGGTATCTTCTAGAAGTGTATCCTCTCGTCTGATTTTATCCTCTGGTAACTCATCTTCTGCCTCTGGTGACTTCATCTTCTGGTGGCATATTCTGCCTCTAGTGACATCATCTTCTGGTGACATTTTATATAATAATTCTAAGTACAAAATAAGATTACATGGAATGCTTTTGTAAACATCAAAATCCTAAGTACTTAGAACAAACTTGGTTCCAACACAATGATGCATGGCTATAGCATACAAGATTTTCGCATATCCATATGGATCATTTAAATAAGTTAGTCTAGCATGAACTTGTTGTAGGCTTACCAAAGATGAAATTCATTAAGGACAAATTATGTGATGCTTGTCAAAAGGGTAAGCAAACTAAGGTTTCCTTCAAACCCAAAAACATTGTATCAACTTCAAGACCACTTCCATTGATACAAGTAATTGTTGATGATTTGGTCCATCAAGAACTAAAAGTCTTGGTGGAAATTCATATGAACTAGTAATTGTTGATGATTTTTCATGGTTCACTTGGACCTTATTCTTGGAAAATAAAGATGAAGCTTTTAAAACATTTAAAAATTATGCCAAACTAGTCCAAAATGAACAAGCAACCAAAATTGTATCAATAGGAAGTAATCATGGAGGAGAATTTCAAAATGCTTCTTTTGTAGAATATTGTAAAGAAAATGGAATCTTCCATAACTTTTCTGCACCAAGAACACCTCAACAAAATGGAGTTGTTAAGAGAAAGAATAGATTATTAGTAGAACTTGCAAGGACAAAGATAAGCGACTCAAGTTTACCAAAACACTTTTGGGCAGATGCTGTGAGTACAGCTCGTTATGTATCCAACTGGGTAATGATTCGGCCAATCCTAAAGAAGACTACATATGAACTCTATAAAGGTAGAAAGCCAAACATCTCTCACTTTCACATTTTTGGATGTAAATCCTTTGTGTTGAATAATGGTAAGGAAAATCTTGGTAAATTCGATGAGAAAGCCGATGAAGTTATTTTTATTGGTCATTCCTTATCAAGTAAAGCTTTTAGAATTTTTAATAAAAGAACTACGAAGAATCTATGCATGTATCGTTTGATGAATGTAACCCCTCAAAAGAAGATAAAATTATTTCTTGTGATGATGATGATGATTTTATAAGTGATGATATAAGCAAGGACAATCAAGTTGATCAATCAATTCAAAGGAATCAAATCAGTATAGAACAACAAGATCAACACAATGATCTCCCTCAAGAATGGAGAACACATCGTGATCACCCCATTGATAACATTATAGGTGATATCAACAAAGAAGTTACTACAAGGCTAAATCTCAAAGATGCTTGTTTGAATATGGCATTTGTCTCTCAAATAGAACCTTATAAGGTAGGTGAAGCCCTTAAGGACGACCAATGGATACTTGTCGTGCAAGAAGAACTAAACCTGTTTGAAAGAAACAAGGTTTGGGAACTTGTTCCAAATCCTGGAAATAAACACATAATTGGTACCAAATGGGTGTTTAAGAACAAACTAGTTGAAAATGGTGTAGTTGTTCGAAACAAGGTAAGGTTGGTCGCTCAAGGATACAACCATGAAGAAGGGATCAACTTTGATGAAACATTTGCTCTGGTAGCAAGGTTAGAAGCAATCCGTTTATTACTTGCTTCTGCTTGATCTATGAATTTTGAATTATTTCAAATGGATGTCAAGAGTGCTTTTCTAAATGGTTACTTCAATAAGGAGGTCTATGTCAAACAGCCACCTGGCTTTGAAGACTTCAAGAATCCTTCACATGTATTCAAATTAAAGAAAGCCCTTTATGGTCTGAAACAAGCTCCAAGAGCTTGGTATGATAGGCTAAGTAACTTTCTATGTGAAAGAGGATTTGAAAAGGGTAAGGTAGATACAACTTTGTACATTAAAAGGATTAATGATCAAGCTTTACTTGTTCAAATCTACGTTGATGATATCATATTTGGATCAACCAATAACGGATTATGTGAAGAAATCTCATTGATGATGCAAGAAGAATTTGAAATGTCCATGATGGGTAAGTTAAATTATTTCCTTGGACTTCAAATCAAGCAACTCAAGAATGGAATTTTAATCAATCAAGCAAAATACTATAAGGAACTGTTAAAAAGATTTGAAATGGAAAACAGTAAAGAAAGTGCTAATCCTATGGGCTGTGAAACTTATGTAGATAAAGATGAATCTGGTAAATGAATAGACATATCAATGTATCGAGGTATGATTGGTTCTCTTTTACATCTAACGGCCAGTTGGCTAGATATTATGCTCAGTGTCTGCTTATGTGCAAAGTTTCAGGCAGATCCTAAAGAATCACATCTTGTAGCAGTAAAACGAATAATGAAGTATTTGAAATGATCAACCAATGTTGGCTTATTGTATCCAAAAGGTAGTATATGCAATCTTGTTGGGTATTCTAATTTTCACTATACAGGATGTAAAACAGATCGAAAAAGCACAAGTGGCACTTGCCATATCTTAGGTAATGCAATAGTGTCATGGTCTTGTAAAAAGCAAGCATGTGTGGCTCTAAGCACCGCTGAAGCAAAATACATAGTAGCAGGAGGTTGTTGTGCACAGATTATATGGCTCAAGCAGCAATTACGTGACTATGGACTTGATCTAGGATGCTTCCCTCTAAGGTGTGACAATACTAGTGGTATCAATATCACAAAGAACCCAATCATGCATTCTCGGACAACATATATTGACATACGTCATCACTTTCTGCGCGATCATGTTATCAAAGGCAATGTTGAAGTTACGTTTGTGGATACACATAATCAATTAGCAGATATCTTCACAAAGCCTTTGCCTAAAGATTCATTCTATAAGATACGAAGAGAACTTAGCATTTTAAATGAAAATGATCTCAAACACAAGGTATTGATGCTTTGTAAGTCATTCCATTTAAATTCTTAAATCTTCATCTTCACTTGATGTTTTGCTAAACTGAATCTTTGATATATGAATAAGTGTTTTTTACACGATTATATCTTTTAAATATTGTTTTTCAATAAAAATTCGACTTAAAAATTAAAAAAAAAATTCTTATTGTAGCCGAATACACTTAGCTTGTATTCGAATACATGTATCCATAATTTTCTGTATTCGAATACACTATGGCTGTAGTCGAATATAGATTCGAATTTTTCTGTATATATATACGTTTTTATCAGATTTAGGTCAGTTTTACTAAAATTCAGTAGCTGGATACAGAAAATCATCAATCTCTATTTCTCCAAAACATCATCCAAACTTACATGCAAACATTACCAAACCTCTATCCTATCATCAATTGCATCTAAGTTTGCTTCAAACTCAAAATGACAAAGCCAAATCCCCAAATTTTTCCCAAATCCGAAAAACTCTATCTTCTTCAAGCTTTACCATGGATGCACGAAAAAGAGGTTCCCGAACCAAGCATGCTGCAGTGGGTCCTTCAAAAAGGAGGGCTAAAAATGATAATGTTGCAGACCTGTCCAGATTACTTCATACACCCGAAGAAATCAACCGGTTCAGAACCTTCTACACGAATAAGAAGTTAATCACTCCAAAATATGGTACTCTTAAATCGTTTTCAGCCTTTAAATTTCCCGAGTTACTTAGGACACAATATTTGGAACCCTTCATAAGTTATAATGGTCCAATCTAAGCTAACTTAGTTAGGGTGTTTTACTGCAACCTTAAGAAAGGAGTAAAGTTGATATCTCAAGTAAAAGGAAAATACACTGAGTTAGATATTCAAACAATTGGAGAAATTCTGCAGTTACCATATGAAGGTCAGAAACATAGACCTGGAAACTTGTGTGAATGGGAAAATATTACAAAATATGATGCTTATGTTTCATTGTGCCGATTTAACAACAATACCATGGAAAGGAAACGGGCACAGGCTGGTTATGAATTTGCTCGGAAATGGTATAGTGTTGGAAATTTGACTGTTGAAAACAGCTTGTTGCATTATTTCCTCAGTTATATTCTAGTTCCTAAAGCAGGAAATTACTTGCAAATAACTTAATTTGAGCTTCAAATATGTTCTTTATGCTAGAAGGAACTAATCTCAACTGGTCATATTTTGTCCGCTCCATTATGTTTTCTTCCAAAGATGCCTTAGGTTTACCATATGCAAAAGAAGTCACCAGGATATTCGATTACTTTAAGGTGGATTTTTCAGGAGAAGTAATGTATACTCCTTCAAAGGAAAATGTGTTGGATTTGAACGTGGTGCATAGTATGAAAATTGTGTGGAGCAAGCCACTTCAAACATATGTTCATAAAGGCGATCTTGGACAATTGTCGGCGGCTGCTCAGGATGAAGCTGAAGAAGTAGAAGAAATGGCGTCGGATGATGATCACGTTTCAAATTGCATGGTTATGGACAAACTTAACTCCATTCAAAACTTCATCATTCAACAAATTCAAACTATGAACACCTTGTTGGAACCAAGTTGGTTCTAAGTACTTAGGATTTTAATGTTTACAAAAGCACTCCATGTAATCTTATTTTGTACCTTGAATTACTATATTAAAATGCCACCAGTAGATGAAGTTATCATAGGATACACCTCCACAAGTCACCAGATAATGCATCCTGAAATTACCAGAGGATACACGAGGATGTTAAAACACCACCAGAGGATATCATTACTGGACCAGATCAGAAGGAAGCAAAGTACAAAAGGAGACCTGGACCAGACTAGAAGGAAGCCTGCCAGAGGGAGACTTGTTCGAGACCAGAAGATATCATAAGTCAGACTTAGTCCAGAAGTTATTCTGACAAGAAGATAGCCTGGCAGTGAAATGATAAACAGTCTAGACTTGATCCAAACTTAATTAGAGGAAAATTAATGGGTCCAGAACAAGAGATTTAATCTAGATTTGACCCAGACAAGAAGATAGCATGGTTAAGAGTATGAAACTCAGTCAAGATCAGAAGAAATGATGTCCAGATTTAATCCAGACCTGATCCAGACCAAGAGCTAAATGTCCAGAATTAAATATCCTTTGTCCAGATTTAATTTCAGTTCAATCCAGACCCAGTTCATAATCGGTCAAAATCAGAGGGAAAAAGTTCAGATCAATGGTCAAGATTTAAGTATATGGCCCAGTGTTGGTCGAGATCAGAATATCAGACCATGGCCCATTGTTGGCCGAAATAAGAAGGTCAGAACGTGTGGTCCAACATTGGCCGAGATTAGAAGATCAGAAAGTGTGGTCCAGGGTTGGCCGAAATCAGAGGATCACAGCAGATCACTTAGTATAGTCCAAATGTGGACGAGAGCAGAAGATCAAAGGGTTTAGATTTAATCATGATGATCATCGGTGGAGATTTGATTAAATTTGATCAAAGTATTAAAAAGGATTTGATACAAAAATAAATTGAAGTCTTGTGGAATTCAGAAGCTATTAGCAGGAAGAAAGATTTGTTCCAGAATTAATTAAAGTCAGAATTGGTCAAAGTTATTTTTGAAAGGCAATCTGGAGCAGAAAAAGATTTGTTTTTTATTTAAAGTAAAACACGATTGGACAAGTTATTTTTGCAAGGGAATCCAGCATGATACAATTCGAATTTAAGCTTGGAAGAGGCCCTAATCTGCATCTATAAAAGGAGGCTCAAGGCAAAAGACTTGGCATCGAAAAATGACAGAAGAGTCATACACTTCCAAAAGCAAACACTCAAGTTTTCAGTGAGGTTAATTGTGAGTTTCAGCTTTCCAGAAGCAAGAACTCGTGTTTTTCTTTCCCTTGTGTTAGATCTAAGTTGTTGAAGTAGAGTCTACAATCTGAGGGAGTCAGAAGGGGTAACAAATTACTTGACAATTAGATTCAAGGCGTTGTAATTCCTTGTACAATCTAGGGTCGTCAGATTGGTAGGAGAAGACTTGACTTGAGAAGTCAAGGTGTTGTATTCCTCAAAAGTCTAGGATTGTTAGACTGTTTGAGAAGACTGACTTGGAGGGTCAGTGGTATTATTGTAATTCAAGGTTTTGAATTAGTGAAATCCTTCAAAGTGAAGGGACTGGACGTAGCCTCGTTAACGGTGAACCAGTATAAAATTCTGTGTTTTATTTTTACTTTATATCCGCTGCTAACTCTGTTTGATTCATACATCAGGTTTTGTTAAAAAACTGCAAAAACAGAAAAAGTATTCAAGTTACAGAAAAAGTATTCAACATGGCAGAATCCAAAGATGATTTGGGAGGCAACATCAACAGACCACCACTGTTTGATGGAGAAAGGTTTGAGTATTGGAAGGACAAAATGAGAAGTTTTTTCATATCTCAAGATCCTGAATTATGGAAGCTGGTAGTCAAAGGATACACTACACCTACTGTTCTAGGAGATCGAACTAACGAACTGGACATGGAAGATATGAAACTAGACCAGAGCAAAGCATACAAATTGCATCACAAAGGCAGAACCATCATGGTCAGTGCCATCACTGTAACACCCCGAGTTTAAAACACAGTGCGGGTGCATTTTTTTTTTTCAATAAATAATTAAAATGAGTTTTCCAAAATTAATATCAAGGGAATTAAATAAAAATCAGTTCATAATACAGCGGAAAAAGTAATACATTAATTCCCAAAATAAAATTACATTTCCCAAAACTCAAGACCCTATACAAAAGTCTAGACTGATCATGCACTAAGCTACAGTAGCACGGTCTCCACCGTATCCCCTACAAGTCTCTTCTTCAGCCAGTTGTCTGCCCCTTTGTGTCGTCCACAAATACTCCGTATGTGAAAAATCAGGGGAAACTAACGACGTTTCCGTCGTTAGTGTATCCGTCAGTAGGACGGGTTCGGGTAACATCTGAGGGCAAAGCCCAAAGTCCACAATATAATAGCAAGGGTCACCGACCGAAATTAACAAATAAGCACATAGCATATATCTCACAACAACACATATATTCATGGCATAATATATGACAATGATGAGGAAAATAATAATGCTCATTTGAAATTTAATGACATATATGCCTTTTCAAAACAGTAGCCAATGAATATGAAAAATATGTGGTAAGTACAACTAACACTTCAGCAATCACAATCATTAATCCGAAATTCAGATTCTAAAAAGTACTCACACATATTCAAATTCCACTCATCATCATAATCCAATTGTGACCCACCGGTCAATCACCCCGATGCAATATGCATATGCTCATGTATACAATTTCTTGGAATCACCAAGGTGCAGTCGCTCAACAGACCAGCACAACATGTTTGACTTTAATGGCCCTCAAGACCAAGGTGCAATCGCTCAACAGCTCAGCACCTAGTGCAGTCGCTCAACAGACCAGCACGTTTGACATATACCAAGGTACAATCGCTCAACAGATCAGTACCTAGTGCAGACGCTCAACAGTCCAGCACTCGTGCAATCGCTCAACAGATCAGCACGTGGCTGCGCATTTCATGGTACAGACGCTCAACAGTCCAGTACCAGTGCAGACGCTCTACAGTCCAACACTTATATACCAAAGTACAATCGCTCAACAGATCAGTACCTAGTGCAGACGCTCAACAGTCCAGCACTCGTGCAATCGCTCAACAAATCAGCACGTGGTTGCGCATATTTGAATGGACCACCACGAACACGCGGCCATTCCGTAGCCCGGATAGAATGGACCACCACGATTACTACATTCACATGTATTAGCCTCTCACAGGCCAAATACACAGAAGTTAAATCCTCGCACGGATAGAATGGACCACCACGAACACGCGGCCATTCCGTAGCCCGAGTAGAATAGACCGTCCAATACACGCGGAACTACTTTGACCCCGGATAGAACAGACCGTCTAATACACGCGGAACTATTCTATAACCCACGGTTACTACTTAACTTCGCGGACCATCACGGTTACCGCATTACTCTGTGGCCCATCACGGGTACCACCTGACTATGCAATGCATGAACATGCAATGTTTTCTCTTCACTGAAAATAGTATGCAATAACAAAAAACTCAGCCTTTCCAGCATTTCCCCCAAAACATCTCAACACAATTAATTTCATCATTCAACACATCAATGATTAAACAGTCAAGCAATCATTAACAATTCACATTATCTCACAAATTCCATACTTAATCATCTCAAGTCTTTCCATTGTTCCCCAAACTCTTAAAATTCATAAAACAGTGTTTAAAAGTGAGTTTTTGGAAAAACACGAATCTGTATTCGAATACAGATCCCTTGTATTCGAATACAGAAGCTGAAACTAGTGAAAATCTGCAATTTTAACATTCTGTATTCGAATACAGCATGCCTGTAGTCGAATACAGAAGACAAAACCAGAATGATCAACATCAGAAACGAATCAGAATCATCAACACCAGAACATCAGAAACAGAACCAGAATCAGAATGATTAAAATCCGAACATCAGGAACAGAACCAGAATCAGAATCATCAACACCAGAACATCAGAAGCAAAACAGAATGATTCACACAAGAATCATCAGAAGCAAAACAGAATGATTCACACAAGAATCATCAGAAGCAGAAGTAAAAAAAAAGATTATCAGAACCATCAGAAGCAGAAACAAGATGATTATCAGAATCATCAGAAGCAGAAACAGGATGATTAATATCAGAACCATCAGAAGCAAAACAGAATGATTATCAGAATCATCAGAAGCAGAAATAAGATGATTATTAGAATCATCAGAAGCAGAAACAGGATGATCAATATCAGAATCATCAAAAGTAGAAACAAGATGATTATCAGAAGCAAAACAGAATGATTCACACAAGAATCATCAGAAGCAAAACAGAATGATTCACACAAGAATCATCAGAGGCAAAACATAATGACTTATACCAGAATCATCAGAAGCAAAAACAGACTGATTCACATCAGAATCATCAGAAGATGGTTAACATCATAACCATCAAAAGCAGAAACAGAATGTTTCAGATCAGAACCATCAGAAGCAGAAATAGAATGGTTCACATCAGAACCATCGGAAGCAGAAATAGACACAGAATGATCCACACAAGGATCATCAGAACCAGAAACAGAAACAGAATGATCCACACAAGGATCATCAGAACCAGAAACAGAAACGGAATGATCCACAGAAGGATCATCAGAACCAGAAACAAAAACGAAATGATCCACACAAGGATCATCTGAACCAGAAACAGAAACAGAATGATCCACACAAGGATCATCAGAACCAGTAACAGAAATAGAAATTCTTCTTCTGTATTCGACTACAGGGCTCGTAGTCGAATACAAGTTTGAAAACTTAAGTAAAACAGAAATTTTACAAGTTGTAGTCGAATACACACATGTTGTATTCGAATACACCTTCGAAAACCAGTGAAAATTTACTGAGATTCAACCCTTTTCAAACTGTTTTCTTTTAAAACAACGACCAAACAACAAAACAGATTCAACACTTTTTTTTTTCCAGACAATACTTCCCTCATTAAAAATCCCTTTTCTTTTTAAAACATCAACATCATCAGAATCACTCAAACATAAACAGAATCAGGATCCAACCCCAATCATCCAGAACCAGAAACAGAATGTTCAATCACCAGAATCATTCAGATTTTTCAACCATCAGAACAAACATGCAAGCATCACAGCTTTCTCAAAACATTAGAATAACATGTATAGCATTTCAGCTTTTCAAACAATCAGAACAACATGCAAAGCATTTCAGCTTCCTCAAACATCAGAATAACATGCATAGCATTTCAGCTTTCACAAACATCAGAACATGACTAATGTTTTCAACCAAAACAGAAATCATCACACAGCAGCAAAACACCAACAGAATGCATTTTTTGCATTTTTAAAACTATTTTCCAAAACAGTTTTATGAACATGTATTTTAACCATCTTTAAAATAACATGCAAAACATCTTCAGTTTTCTCACACAAGTAAAACAGCATTAATGCATTCAATCAACAACAGCCATCACAGAATCATCACATATCAACAAAAATGCATTTTCTTCATTTTTCAAGATGTCATTTCGAAAACAGTTTTTCCTTTCAAAACAGAACTGAAATATCATGCATTTACAGCCCTAATGCAACTAGAAAGTGGAAGGTGCCCTTACCCTTATTGCGTGTTCTGCTATTCCTCTCGTTTCTGATTCTGCTCCCGTTTGCACATCCAAAACCGGTGAAACTGCAGCTTGAGTTTGTTGCTACGAAACTGGGTTCTTTAACTCCGTAATGATATGGGGATTAATTTTTGTACTGGGGTTTTGGTGTTTCAGTGTGTGGATGTTCCAGTAGTGATACTTTGAAGAGTTCCCTCTCTTCTTCTTTTATAATCGTGACTGGAATGGGAAGGCAGAAAACAGCACACAGGATGGAAGGGAAAAGTACTGTTACATGCAGCACTATTACATGCAGTATGGGAGGTATGGAGTTCTGATTTCTGTCCAGCCCCTCACGTGTACTTATAGGCTCACTTGAGTGCCATCTCCTTTGAAACAATGATACAATAATGCTGGATTTTCCAGCTGGATTTCTCAGCACTTAATCCTTTTGCAATTAGCCACTAATCCTTAATTAATTGTCCAATTAATTTAATTACTCATAATTAAATTAATTTAATCTTCATCCAATAATTTTAATTCATCCTCCAAAATAAATATTTATATATATATATATTCACTCAAAACATACATATATTAAATATTTAACAAAAATTCCCAAAATACCCTTAATATTAATTCCATAAATTAATATTAAATTTAAGGATCTTACAATCACATTCAAGGAATTTGACAGATGCACAGATAAAGAAACAGCAAAGAGCATATTCGACAGTCTGGTTCTGACATATGAAGGAAGCCAGCAGGTTCAAGAAGCAAGGGCTAACATACTGGTCAAACAGTATGAGATGTTTAAGATGGAAGATGATGAAGACATTGATGGAATGTTCTGCAGATTCCAGACTCTTATATATGGACTGAAGGTCTTGAAGAAAAGCTACACAACAGCAGATCATGTCAAGAAGATTCTAAGAAGCTTACCAACCAAGTGGAGACCAATGGTTACTACAGTTCAGCAAGCCAAAGATCTGAATAACTTAAGACTTGAAGATTTGATCAGCTAACTCAAGTCTCATGAAATAAAACTGGAAGCAGATGAACCAAAGAAGAAGAAGAAGAATCAGGCCCTGAAGTCGAAACAGAAGAAAGCTGCAAGGGCAGCACCAGAATCAGAGGATAGTGACAGTGACTGCGATGATATGGCTTACTTAACCAAATAGATGGTTAAGATCTGGGAAAACAGGATGAGAAGAGGTTCTAAGAAGAAACATAACAGCAAAGGAAAGGAAGAATCTGACAAAAAGAGCATCATCTGTTATGGATGCAATGAACCTGGACATATCAAGTCAGAATGTCCAATTCTGGAAAAAGACAAACAGCACAAAAAGAGTTCCAGATTCAAAAAGAAGGGTCTGATGGCAGCCTGGGATGTATCAAAATCAGAAGAAGAATCGTCTGATGAAGAAGAGGCAGAAACAGCAATGATGGCACACATCAGGTCTGCCTCTGGACTTCATAAAGGCACAGCTTCAGGAAGGAAAATAGGCAGAAGGAAGAATGATCAAAGCAGTCATTCAGGCAAGTTTGGAAGCACATCAGAGGAAGCAATTCTAGCTCTGATGGCTCATACCAACTCAAGTTCTGGATACAGCTCAGGCTCTAGAACAGATTCAGAAGATGAAGACAATGACGTACTTTCTGATCTCACTAAATCTGAATTAATTGATGCTGTTAAAGACTTTTTAAATGCAAACAATAAGATGTCTTTAAAACTGAAAACACTTAGGGAAGATAAGAAAAATTTGACCAAAGAAGTCCAAGTTTTAAAGAATCGAAATTCTGAGTATGCAACTGAAAACAAGGATTTTAAAACTGAAGTTCCAAGACTCAAATCTGAAAACCAAACTCTCAAAAGTAATATTTGTTCCACTTCCAAAACTGTTTGTGAATCTGATATGCATGAGCAATTTTTTGAAAACTTTATTTCTAATGGAATGGAAAGAAGTAAATATCCATCTATGATTTATGGAAACAGTAACACTGGAAAGAGAGGTCTTGGTTTTTCAGAAACGATTGCTGAAAGTAAAGTTGTTTATTCTGATGTTTGATGCATTGTTTGTGCTAAGAAAGGTCACTCTGAACTATCTTGTCCAATGATGTTCCATAATCATCATAGGAACATGGTTTATTGACCAAAGCAGAATCAAGGAAACTGCTCAAACAGGCCAGAAGCATAACTGGCTCTGATGGCTCGAACATAAGCTGAGTCTGACTCTGACTCTGACTCCGATTCTGACAAAGAAAGAGCAAGGTCCGATCAACAACACAAAGCTTGGTATCTTGACAGTGGTTGCTCCAAACACATGACAGGAGACAAATCTATGTTTCTGGATCTGACTATGAAGAATGGAGGCAAAGTTTCCTTTCAAGGAAACTAGAAAGGTCAGATTATTGGTACATGAACTGTTGGTAACACTTCTTCCCTTTCTATTAAAAATGTTATGTTAGTCAAGGGGTTAAAACATAATCTTCTGAGCATAAGTCAATTAAGTGATTGCAATTATGATGTTATCTTTAATAAAAAAACTTGCAAAACTGTTAGTCAACTTGATGGGTCTATTTTATTTACTGGCACTAGGAAGGACAATGTTTATAAAATTGATCTGTTTAGTCTTGCTAAGCAACAGGTTAAATGCCTATTATTTGTAAGTGAGCAGAATCTGATTTGGCACAAGAGGCTAGGGCATGCAAACCCTAGACTTATATCCGAGTTGAGCAAACTCCAGTTGGTAAGAGGGCTTCCCAAGGTAAGTTCCAAAACTGAGATTCTGTGTGAAGCATGTCAAAGAGGTAAACAAACTAAAAGCTCTTTTAAAACTAAAAAATGTGTTTCTACCTCTCAACCACTTGAACTGCTTCACTTAGATCGGTTTGGTCCTGTTCAAACAGCTTCTCTCGGAGGTAAGAAATATGGTTTTGTGATTGTTGATGATTACTCAAGGTGGACTTGGGTAAAAATTTTAAAGAACAAAGATGAATCTCACAAAGTGTTTATTTCTTTTTGTAAGCAAGCTATGAATGAACAAGGTGTTAAGATCATAACCATCAGAAGTGATCATGGAGGTGAATTTGAGAACAAGTATTTTGAAGAATTCTGTGATGAGAATGGGATCTCTCACAACTTCTCATCCCCAAGAACACCTCAACAGATTGGAGTGGTAG
Organism: Cicer cuneatum; assembly: GCA_037974295.1. Classification (NCBI taxonomy): domain Eukaryota; kingdom Viridiplantae; phylum Streptophyta; class Magnoliopsida; order Fabales; family Fabaceae; genus Cicer; species Cicer cuneatum. The sequence continues at coordinate 34,511,203 of JBBPBO010000001.1, forward strand.
AAAGGAAGAATAGATCATTGCAGGAGATGGCCAGAACCATGCTGAATGATATGAAGGTTGCCACCTAACTTTGGGCAGAAGCTGTCAACACAGCTTGCTACATTCAGAATAGATTCTACATCAGGTCCATCTTAAATAAAACTACCTATGAACTGTGGAAAGGTAACAAACCTAATATTTCCTTCTTCAAGCAATTTGGATGTACTTGTTTTATGTTAAACACTAAAGATAACTTATTTAAGTTTGACTCTAGATCTCAAAAGTGTACCTTTATTGGTTACTCTGAGAGATCGAAAGCTTATAGAGTGTTTAACAAAGAAACTAACACTGTGGAAGAATCAATCCACATTAAGTTTGATGATAAACAGCTTCACTCTGAAAAGTCAAAGCAAGATGAGGAAATTGCAGGTGAACCAGAGGCACAGGAACCAGAAGCATGACCAGCAGCAGAATCTGAGAAAGATCAAGATGAAGAAGAACATGATGACTCTGAAGACAAGTCAGAGGGAAAGAATGGATGGAAGTACAAGTCTTCACATCCAGAATCTCTCATTATTGGCAGTGCATAAAAACCTTTAAAGACCAGATCATCAAGTAGAGAAACCAATCTGTTTGGTTTACTCTCAACAATTGAACCAAGCAATGTTGATGAGGCTTTGGCAGAGGAAGGTTGGATACTTGCAATGCAAGAAGAGCTAAATGAATTCCAAAGGAATGATGTTTGGGATCTGGTATCCAGAGCAAACAAAAACATTATTGGAACCAAGTGGGTGTTCAGGAATAAACTCAATGAAAAACGTGAAGTGGTAAGGAACAAAGCCAGATTAGTAGCTCAAGGATACAATCAACAGGAAGGTATCGATTACACTGAGGCATTTTTTCCAATGGCCAGGTTAGAAGAAATTAGAATTCTTTTATCATTTGCTGGTGATCACGATATAATTTTGTATCAAATGGATGTTAAAAGTGCATTCTTAAATGGCTACATAAGTGAGGAAGTCTATGTCAAACAGCCCCCTGGATTTGAAAATTCTGATTTTCTAGACCATGTTTTTAAACTTAAGAAATCTTTATATGGTTTAAAAAAAGCACCAAGGGCATGGTATGACAGACTTAGTAACTTTCTGCTTAAGAATGAATTTGATAGAGGTCAGATTGATAATACTCTATTTAGGAAATCCATTAAAAATGATAAAAGTTTATGTTGATGATATCATCTATGGATCTACTAATGGCACTTTGTGCAAGGAGTTTTCTGACCTAATGCAGAAAGAGTTTCAAATGAGCATGATGGGAGAACTCAAGTTCTTCTTGGGAATTCAGATTCACCAAGGTAAATCGGGTATACTCATTCACCAATCTAAATATACTAAAGAACTTCTTAAAAAGTTCAAAATGAGTAAATGTAAGCCTATGGCCACCCCCATGCACCCAACCTGCTCACTTGAGAATGATGAAACCAGCCAAAAGGTAGACCAGAAAACATACAGAGGTATGATTGGATCCCTTATTTATTTAACTGCTTCTAGACCTGACATTTTGTTTAGTGTTTGTGTCTATGCCCGTTTTCAAGCTGACCCTAGGGAATCCCATTTAACAGTTGTCAAACGAATTTTGAGATACCTTAAAGGAACCACCAACCTTACCCTGTTATACAAGAAAACCCCCACCTACAAACTCAGAGGTTTTTGTGATTCTGACAGAGGGAGACTTGTTCCAAACCAGAAGATATCATAAGTCAGACTTAGTCCAGAAGTTATTCTGACCAGAAGATAGCCTGACAGTGAAATGATAAACAGTCCAGACTTGATCCAAACTTAATCAGAGGATAAATTAATGGGTCTAGAATAAGAGATTTAATCCAGATTTGACCTAGACCAGAAGATAGCATGGTTTAGAGTATGAAACTCAGTCAAGATCAGAAGAAATGATGTCCAGATTTAATCCAGATCAAGAGCTAAATGTCCAGAAATAAATATCCTTTGTCCAGATTTAATTTTAGTTCAATCCAGACCCAGTTCATAATTGGTCCAGATCAGAGGGAAAAGGTTCAAATCAATGGTCAAGATTTAAGTATATGGCCCAGTGTTGGCCGAGAGCAGAAGATCATACCATGGCCCAGTGTTGGCCAAAATCAGAAGGTTAGAACGTGTGGTCCAACATTGGCCTCAAAGGATCACAGCAGATCTGTTTGCAAGTCTAGGTTGGCCGAGATCAGAGATCAGAAACTGTGGTCCAGGGTTGGACGAAATCAGAGGATCACAGCAGATCACTTAGTATGGTCCAGATGTGGACGAGAGCAGAAGATCAAAGGGTCAGATTTAATCATAATGATAATCGGTGGAGATTTGATTAAATTTGATCAAAGTATTAAAAAGGATTTGATACAAAAATAAATTGAAGTCTTGTGGAATTCAGAAGCTATTGGCGGGAAGAAAGATTTGTTCCAGAATTAATTAAAGTCAGAATTGGTCAAAGTTATTTTTGAAAGGCGATCTAAAGCAGAAAAAGATATGTTTTTTTTTAATGTAAAACCCGATTGGACAAGTTATTTTTCAAGAGAATCCAGCAAGATACAACTCAAATTTAAGCTTGGAAGAGGCCCTAATCTGCATCTATAAAAGGAGGCTCAAGGTAGAAGACTTAGCATCGAAAATCACAAAAGATTCATACACTTCCAAAAGCAAACACTCGAGTTTTCAGTGAGGTTAATTGTGAGTTTCAGCTTTCCAGAAGCTAGCACTCGTGTTTTTCTTTCCCTTGTGTTAGATCTAGGTTGTTGAAGTAGAGTCTACAATCTGAGGGAGTCAGAAGGGGTAGCAGATTACTTAGCAATTAGATTCAAGGCGTTGTAATTCCTTCTACAATCTGGGGTTGTCAGATTCGTAGGAGAAGACTTGACTTGAGAAGTCAAGGTGCTGTATTACACAAAAGTCTAGGATTGTTAGACTGTTTGAGAAGACTGACTTGGAGGGTCAGTGGTATTGTTGTAATTCAAGGTTTTGAATTAGTGAAATCCTTCAAAGTGAAGGGACTGGACGTAGCCTCGTTAATGGTGAACGTGTATAAAATTTTGTGTTTTATTTTTCTTTATATCCGCTGCTAACTCTGTTTGATTCATACATCAGGTTTTGTTATAAAACTGCAAAAACAGAAAAAATATTCAAGTTAGTTAAACACAATTCAACCCCCCCTTCTAGTGTTTGCACCTTCACACCTCCATTGGCAACCGATTCCAAAATATTGAGACAACCATTACACAAAACCAGGAGGTCCTGATCAATGAACTAAATGGCTTGTCCCTCAAAATTGACCAAATTTACAACCTAACGGATGATCCAATGTAGTCTCGCTGCTGTAGTTTATTTTATTTTTCTTAAATACTGTTTTATTTCAACCTTTTTGCAAATGTTCTATAAAAATTGTTGATGTTTACTTAGACATCATTTTCTTAGTTTATGGTTTGTTCTCATGTTATATCTTATGTGATGTTTGTTTGTCCCTCTATATATCCTTTGGATATTTGTATGTATCAATATTTGTCTGTTATGTTTTTCTCATTTTTTATCATGTCAAAAAGGAGAGAAAATTGGTATATATGCTATTGTTGTTAAAAAATTTAGGTTTTCAAAAGTTCAACACATGATGGCTATTGGAACCAAGTTGGTTTTACATTCAGAGTTTTGATGTTAACAAAAGTATTTTATGAGAACAATATATTTGACTTCAAAGAGTATGAAAGAAGATATGGTCAAGATTTGTAGAAGATTTGAAGAAGATTTAATTAAGATTTGAAGAAGATTTGATCAAAATTTGAGGAAGATTTGTTCAAAATTGGAAGAATATTTGATCAAGATTTGATCAAAATTTGAAGAAGATTTGATCAAGATTTATCTACAACAAATTACAAACAAAATCAATCTGAAGAATTTACAACCTCAATCTAAACAAAAAAGAAACATAATCAATTTGAAGAATTTACAAATGCAATATGAACAAAATACAATTCAGAATTAAACAAGGACCACATTGAAACCCAAATTTTAACTATAACTGGATACTCAAGGCTGAAGAAGAAGAGCATAAAAAATAAGAAGAGAGTAGAAGAACTCAAGCTCAAATTCCAAATTCATCTTAGAGTTCAAAGAGAGAAACACTTGTTTGAAGGAGAAATATTTTCTTAGTGTTCTTTTCTTAAAGTGTGAGAGTTATAATTATCAGTTTTGTTAGAAGCAACTACTCAAGTTCTAATCTTTTTTATCCAACCCAATAGTGGTTTAGTTCCTTCTTCAATTTGGGGTTGTCAGGTTGTTAGGAGAAGTCTTGCCTTGTAGGGTCAAGATGGTGTTGTTCCTCAAAATTCTGGGGTTGTCAGGCTGTTTGGGATTCAAGGTATTTGAATTAGTGGATGAAAGCCTTCTGAATGAGGGGACTGGATGTAGCCAAGTCAGTGGTGAACCAAGATAAATCTATCTGCCAAATATTCAAGCTTTCAATATTTTCTGCCTCTGAATTCGATTGCTTCTTATCCAAGTAATTCATATAAACCAACCAGCCTTCATCAAATCAGCAAAAAGTTTTCAACTTTGGAAAACACAATTCAACCCCATTCTCGTGTTTGCACCTTCAATTGGCATAAGAGCTCGATTTCAAGGCTGAGCAATTTACAATGTTTGAGAAAAGATCCAAGCGTTCAACATTTCTGGATTCAGTGAATCAGCGGCTGAAGAAATTGAGGTATTTTCTGAATTTACTCGATCTGATTTAATTACTTCTATAAATGATTTTTTAAATATTAATCACAAATTGTCTTTTAAACTGAAAACACTTAGGAAAGAAAATACAAATCTAATTGAAAAAGTTAATATTTTAAAGAATCAAAGTGTTGAATTTAAAACAGAAAATGCAACTCTGAAAATTGATATTACTGAACTTAAGACAGATAATGTAATTCTGAAAATTGGTATTACTGAACTTAAAATGGAGAATGCAAATTTGAAAACTGATATTACTGAACTTAAGACAGATAATGCAACTCTGAAAACTGATATTACTGAACTTAAAACAGAGAATGCAAATTTGAAAATTGATATTGCTAAACTTAGGGGTGAAAATCTAACTCTGAAAAGTGATTATAGTTCAACATCAATTTGTAACTCTGATAAGCATGAAGAAGTATCAAGATTTTCTTGATAACGGTATGGAAAGAAGCAAGTATGCATCTATGATTTATGGTGTTAGTAGGAATGGTAAAAGAGGAATAGAATTTCAAGAAAAAGTAATTGAACCTAAATATTTTCCATCTAGTAATTATGTACTATTTACTATAAGAAAGGTCACACTAAAATATATTGTCCTATGTGTTTATGGAAAGACAAGAAACCTTTAGGAACTAACAAACCAGCACCCAACTAGATTTGGGTACCAAAGGATAAAATTATTTATGTTGCAGATATTCTAAGCAACCAAATTGAAACACCAGTCATGGTGTCTAGTCAATGGATGCTTGCAATTTATGAAGGGAAAAAGGTCTATGTTCCAACATCGACCAAACAGAAGCCAATTGATTCTGGTGGAAGAAGAACTGGTCAACACAATACCTTTCAGAACCAGAACCATATTATGAACCAAAAATATCAGAAAAATCTAGAGTACCAACAGAATCAAAACTGGCAGAGAAATCACACATATCAACAAAATCAAAATAGGCAGACAAATCACACATATCAACAAAGTTGGAACTACCAGAAGAATCAGAATTAATATCAGTTCCAAAACTATCAGAGGAACCTAATATATCAACAGAAAGAGAAGTGTCAGATTAACAATCAGAATCAGGAGACTTCTTTGAACACTCTAATCAAATTCATCAAGACTACAAACCTGGATGGGAATTCAAATCCCTTTTTCCATACCCTCTATTAAGAGAATATGCAAATTTAGAATCTGAAAACCAAAAAAAGAACAAATAAAAGGGTTTTTAGAGTGAAACTAAAACAGTTGACATATAGGTTATATATTTCTTTAAATATTATTATTGTTTTGATATTATGTTTACTGTGATATCAAGAAGCTTGAACTTAAAAATCAAAGTTCGATAAGTATTTTGCAGGTTCTCAAAAATTTAGAGGAAACGGGAGAATAACAAAATTTGAACATTTCAGCAAAAGCATAATACAACTTGACCTTGAAAAGTCAAAGCAAGATGATGGATGGATTATTGCAAAGCAAGATGAAGAACTTTATGTTAAACAACCCCCAGGTTTTGAAATTTTTGAATTTCCAAATCATGTTTTTAAACTTTGGAAATCGCGGTATGGCCTAAAATAAGCACCTATGGCGTGGTATGATAGACTTAGTAACTTCTTGCTTAAAAATAACTTTGAAAGAGGACAAGTAGACAATACACTTTTTAGAAAATCAATAGAAGATAACTTTCTTATTATTCAAATTTATGTTGATGACATTATTTTTGGATCTACTAATGGCACTCTTTGCCAAGAATTTTCTAAATTGATGCAGCATGAATTTCAAATGAGTATGATTCAAGACCTTAAGTTCTTCTTAGGGATACAAATTCAGCAAAGTCAAAAAGGTATATACATTCATCAAACTAAATATACAAAAGAGCTTCTCAAGAAGTTTAAGATCAGTGATTGCAAACCTATGGCTACACCAATGCACCCTACTTGTTCACTTGAAAAAGATGATTCAGGCCAAAAAGTTGACCAAAAAACCTATAGAGAAATGATAGGATCCCTACTTTACCTTACTGCTTCTAGACCTGACATCATGTTTAGTGTGTGTGTTTGTGCAAGATTTCAAGCTGACCCTAGGCAATCACATTTAACTGTTGTTAAGAGAATCCTTAGATACCTAAAAGACACTACCAACCTTACCTTGTTCTATAAGAAATCTCCTAAGTACAAACTTAGTGAATATTGTGATTCTGATTATGTTGGCAATAAACTTGAGAGAAAGAGCACTAGTGGAAACTGCACCTTTTTAGGTGACAACTTAATATCTTGGTCAAGTAAAGAGACAAAACACTATTGCAATGTCAACAGCAGAGGCTGAGTACATTTTACCAGTTGGCTACAGTTCTAAACTACTTTAGATGAAACATCAACTAGAAGACTACCAAATCCTAGAAACTAACATTCCTATCTATTGTGATAACACTTCTGCCATTTGCCTAACCAAAAACCCTTTACAACATTCTAGAGCTAAACACATAGAGATCAAACACCACTTCATTAGGGACTCTGTTCAAAAAGGGGTACTAAACATACAATTTGTAGACATTGAACACCAATTGGCTAACATATTCACCAAACCACTACCTAAAGATAGGTTTGACTTAATCAAGAAAAACCTAAATCATACATTCATCTCTTATTGATAATGTAATCACTTCAAAGTAGTTTAGTTTTAAATTAGTTTTTATATTTTCTTGTAATATGTTATATTCATGTTATTTAAAAAAAAAACTCATTTTCATGTCTTTTTGTCTGATGACAAAAGGGGGAGAAAGATATTTGATAGGGTGGGGAGAAAGAATAGAAAGAAAAGTTATGAAAAATACAAGTTTTGTCATAATAAAAAAAGGGAGATTGTTGGAACCAAGTTTGTTTTACATTTAGAGTTTTGATGTTAATAAAAGTATTTTATGAGAACAATATATTTGACTTCAAAGAGTATGAAAGAAGATATGGTCAAGATTTGAAGAAGATTTAATTAATATTTAATTAAGAATTGAAGAAGATTTGATCAAAATTTGAAGAAGATTTGATCAAGATTTATCTACAACAAATTACGAACATAATCAATCTGAATAATTTACAACCTCAATCTAAACAAAAAATAAACATAATCAATTTGAAGAATTTACAAACGCAATCTGAACAAAATACAATTCAGAATTAAACAAGGATCACATTGAAGCCCAAATTTTAACTATAAATACATACTCATGGCTGAAGAAGAAGAGCGTCAAAAATCAGAAGAGAGTAGAAGAACTCAAGCTCAATTTCCATATTCATCTTAGAGTTCAAAGAGAGAAACACTTGTTTGAAGAATAAATATTTTCTGAGTGTTGTTTTCTTAAAGTGTGAAGTTATTATTATTATCAGCTTTGTTAGAAGCAACTACTCAAGTTCCAATCTTTTGTATCCAACCCAATAGTGGTTTTGTCCCTTCTTCAATCTGGGGTTGTTAGGAGAAGACTTGGCTTGTAGGGTCAAGGTGGTGTTGTTCCTCAAAAGTTTGGACTTGTCAGGCTGTTTGGGAAGACTAGCTTGGAGGGTCAGTTGTTTTGTAATTTAAGGTATTTAAATTAGTGGATGAAAGCCTTCTGAATAAGGGGACTGGATGTAGCCAAGTTAGTGGTGAACCAAGATAAGTCTATCTGCCCCAAATATTTATGCTTTCATTATTTGCTACCTCTGAATTCGATTGCTTTTTATCCAAGTAATTCATATAAACCAACTAGCCTTCATCAAATCAACCAACAGTTTTCAACTTTGGCAAATACAATTCAACCCCCTTTCTCGTGTTTCCACCTTCAATGACATGAACTCAAATTCAAAGGGGGATTAAGCATGAATTAAGGGGGAGAAATCAAAAGCTCTTTGAAATTTCAACAACAACAAGGTTTTGTCGTCATCAAAAAGGGGGAGAATGTAAATATGCAATAATGCTTATGTTTTTTATGAAGTTAAAGACCTTGCAAAGTGATCAAGTTGCAAGTTTCAAATGAAGTCAACAATCAAGTCAACTAGTGTCAATATGCTAGAAGACATAGAGTTTAACGTATATGATGCAATCTAATATTGTTATATTTAAAATGCAAATGAGAACCTTATACTTTTAGCATATGAATCAAAAGAATTTTCAAAGTGTCAAAATGCATGAACAATGTTTGAAAGTTAAGTTTTTGACAAAAGCTAAAGTTGTATTCGACTACATATATGTGTAGCCGAATACAGATGAAGTTAGTAGCAAAAATTACACATTTGTATTCGACTACAACATTTTTTAGCCTAATACAAACTCAAGTCAGTAGCTAAAATAGCATTTTTGTATTCGACTACAGGATGTCGTAGCCAAATACAAATACCAAGTCAGTAGCTAAAATAACATTTTTGTATTCGACTACAAGGTGTCGTAGCCGAATACAAAATCAAGTCAATGGCAAAATTCACTCATCTGTATTCCAATATAAGGATTCGTATTGGAATACATGCTTAAAATTGTTTGAAAAATCTGAACATTACAGAGGTGTATTCGACTACACATAGGTTGTAGCCGAATACAATTGCAAATCAAATATGATTTTTCAGTTCATAATGATTCTGGATCATTGCACATATTCATCAAACCTCTAGGAACAATTGCCACTGATCTGAAGTGATGTCTAAGTAGTATAAATACTTCTTAGTTTCAGATTTAACTTAACAACTTTCACACAAATTTAGAACTTTCTTAGAGAAATTTTATAGATCCATCAAGAGTCAAACTTTCATATTTCAAGTGCATATTGTTTTGCATTTTGATATCATTCAGAAAGGTTCTCTGCTACACTTGAAGTACAATAATATTGAATTGTTATCATTGTACAAATAAAGCATATCAACTATATATTCACTTAAGTTCAATCAAAATCATTCAAGTTATTATTGAAGAAAGTGGTGTACTTTCTTCAAGTATTGTAAACTAAGATAGTGGTGTGCTATCTTAGGGAGAGTGTTAGAAGTCTCTAATAGAAGTCTTAGAGTTAGACTTGTACTTATTCTAACATTAGTGGAAAATCTCTTGTGGTGTGCAAGAGGATTGGATGTACCATTGGTTATAAGGGGAACCAGGATAAACTCTTTGAGTTCTTTATTTTTGTGCCATTTACATTTTACTTCACTTATCATAAGTCAGAAAAATAATCCATTAAGTCTCTAAAAACCAGAAAATTTCTAAACACCTAATTCGCCCCCCCTCCCCCCCCC
>JBBPBO010000001.1:34521379-34650589 GCA_037974295.1 Cicer cuneatum
CGCCCCCCCCCCCCCCCCCCCCTTTCTTAGGTTCGCCTCTGAACTTACAGATCAAATATGTGAAGCTTATGCAAACAGAAAACAAGTCAAAAGCAGTTTTCACTCGAAAGATTTTGTTTCAACAAACAGAATCCTTGAACTACTTCACATTGATCTATTTGGCCCCATTAAAACAACAAGCTTAGGAGGAATGAAATATGGTTTTGTTATAGTTGATGACTTTTCGCAATCCACATGGGTACTCTTTTTAAAACAAAAAGATGATGCATTTGACGCCTTCAAAACTTTATGCAAAAAGGTACAAAATGAAAAAGACTCCAAGATTATCTTTGTAAGAAGTGATCATGGAGGAGAATTCATAAATACTTTCTTCAAAACCTTTTTTGATGAACTTGGCACTTCTTATAATATGTCTTGTGCAAGAACTCCTAACAAAAATGGAGTTGTTGAACGAAAGAATAGAACATTACAAGAAATGGCAAGAACAATCTTGGAAGAATCAAATATTGAAAAATACTTTTGGGCTGAAGCTATCAACAGTTCATGTTATATCTAGAATCGTGTATCGACAAGAAAAACTATTTACAAAATACCCTATGAAATATGGAAAAACAAAAAACCAAATATTTCATACTTTCACATTTTTCGATGCTATTGTTATATTTTAAATAACAAAGATAACTTGGGAAAGTTTGATGCAGAATCAGACAAAGCCATCTTCTTAGGATACTTAACTGATTCTAAAGGATATCGTATATTCAATTTGAGAACTAAAACTGTTGAAATAAGCATGCGTGTATTGTTTGATTCATTTGATGATCTTGATGTAAGTAAGAGAGGTGATGAAGAGGAAGAACAATCTGGACAGCCACAACAGATTGTTCCCCAGGAAAATGAGATCGATAAACAATCTCCTTTTCAAACTCCTTCTAGAAGTTGGAGAATCATAGGAGATCATCCTTAAAATCAAATCATAGGAAATACATCTGATGGAATCAAAACCAAAATATCTTTTAAGGATGATATCAACAACAACAACATGGCAATGATATCTCAAATAGAGCCAAAATTAATAAAGGAAGCCATAGTTGATGAATCATGGGTAAAAGCAATGCAAGAGGAACTTCTTCAATTTATAAAAAATCAAGTCTAGCCTCGTGTCCCAGATCTACAAGATCAAACTATTATTGGGACAACATGGGTATTCATGATATAAATTAGATGAAGAAGGAAAAGTCATAAGAAATCAAGCAAAGCTAGTAGCTCAAGGATATAACCAACAAGAAGGTGCAGATTATGATGAAACCTTTGCTCGCGTTGCAAGGTTAGGAGCTATCAGAATTCTTCTTGCATATGCATCTCATAAACTTATTAAACTCTTTCAAATGGATGTCAAAAGTGCATTTTTAAATGATTTTTAAAATGAACAAGTATATGTCCATCAACCTCCAGGTTTTGAAAATCAATTAAAACCAAACCATGTTTTTAAAATTACCAAAGCTCTATACGGATTAAAATAGGCCCCTAGAGCTTGGTACGAAAGATTAAGCTCCTTACTAATTAAAAATGAATTTTCCAAATGAAAAATTGCCACAACACTTTTTTAAAAATGGATAAAAATGATTTACTTATTGTTGAAGTGTATGTTGATGACATCATTCTTGGATCAACAAATGAAAAAATGTGTGAGGATTTTTTTAATCTCATGCAAAGTGAATTCGAGATGAGCATGATGGGAGAATTAAGATATTTTCTTGGCTTACAAATTAAACAACATAAAGATGGTATTTTCATATGTCAAGAAAAATACATAAAAGATCTTTTAACAAAATACAAAATGAATGAAGCCAAAATCATGACAACTCCCATGCATCCATCCTCCTCATTAGACAAAGATGAAAAAGGAAAATCCATTTCTGAAAAGGAATACATGAAAATGATAGGTTATCTACTTTATTTAACTGTAATCAGGCCTGATATTGTGTTTGTAGTTGGATTATGTGCTAGATTCAAATCTTCACCAAAAGAATCTCACTTATCAACAGTAAAAAGAATTTTTTGTTATTTGGTTGGTACTACTAATCTTTGCCTTTGGTATAGCAAAGGTTCTCATTTTGATCTTGTAGCCTACTGTGATGCTGACTATGCCTGAGATAAAGTTGAAAGAAAAAGCACAAGTGGTGCATGTTAGTTCCTGGGAGAAGCCTTAAGTTGGTCATGTAGAAAGCAAAATACAATTGCTCTAACAACCATTGAAGCTGAATATGTCTCAGCTGCAAACTACTTCTCCCAAGTCCTATGGATAAAAAATCAACTTGATGACTTCTATAAGTTACTCAAACATTCCAATTTACTGTGACAACACCAGTGCTATTAATCTTTCTAAAAATCCTATTCAGCACTCAAGATCTAAACACATTAAGATAAAGCATCATTTTATTAGAGATCATGTAAACAAAAAGGAAGTTGAATTAATTTTTTGGGTTCTCAAAAACAACATGCAGATATCTTTACCAAACCCCTTGTAGAGGAATGTTTCAATTCTATTAAAGAAAGATTAAAAATCATTAAAAATCTTGTCAAATTGCATTAATAGTATTTTGATAAAAAAAACCAAGAATGTTCTTGTTTTGGCGCAACAATCTCCGTTTCAAAAGGAAGTTCAAAAACTCAACTTTAGTCTATCATTAATGGTAACTGTTCTTTTTGTCCCTTGAACTCAGAAAGCAACACGACTACAACTGCCACATCTGCCTACCACTGCCACCTTCGCCCATATATTCATCTTTCCCAACATCACTTGTCATTTTGTTTCCCCCACCACTTCTTCAACCCACGTGTGATCCCCTTTCATCTTCCCACAACTGCCCCTTCTCCGTTTTCTGCAAAACGCATGTTTCCCCTTCTGTCTACAACCTTCGTTCTTCTCCTCTCTACCTTCACTCATCATTTCTTCAAAAATGGCGCTCCCAAAGGAATCTGCTCGCAAAAACCATAACCCTCGAACACCTTCTCCATCACCCTCTCCATCCCCCACTCGATCACCATCTCCTCCACCACGTCCTACACCCCCATAAATCTCCTTAGAAAAAACTTTTCTAAGTACCTATCTTCGTCTCCCGAAACAAGCCTCTGACTTATCACACTTGCTCCACTATCAACGGTTCTCTTTCCTCTCTATCAATGCAACCCCCTAACACCAGTTAAATCCCCCCATATCTCAAAAAACATCCTACAAGACTACCTCTAAAGCTACCTCCTCCAAACGTAGGTCAATGTGAATCATGGCAGAAGAGTGAAGGTGCAAACACGAGAAGGCGGGGTTGAATTGTGTTTGACTAACTTGAATACTTTTCCTATTTTTACACTTTTAAAACAAAACTTGATGTATGAATAAAAACAGAGTTAGCAACGGATATAAAGTAAAAATAAAACACAGAATTTTTATACTGGTTCACCATTAACGAGGCTACGTCCAGTCCCTTCACCTTGAAGGATTTCACTAATTCAAACCTTGAATTACAATAGTTCCACTGACCCTCCAAGTCAGTCTTCTCAAACAGTCTAACAATCCTAGACTCTTGAGGAATACAGCACCTTGACTTCCTAAGTCAAGTCTTCTCCTGCCAATCTGACAACCCCAGATTGTAGAAGGAATTACAACGCCTTGAATCTAATTGCCAAGTAATCTGCTACCCCTTCTGACTTCCTCAAATTGTAGACTCTACTTCAACAAGTTAGATCTAACACAAGGGAAAGAAAATAACACGAGTGCTTGCTTCTTGAAAGCTGGGACTCACAACTAACCTCACTGAAAACTTGAGTGTTTGCTTTGGAAGTGTATGGCTCTTTTGTAATTTTTGATACTAAGTATTCTGCCTTGAGCCTCCTTTTATAGATGCAGATTAGGGCCTCTTCCAAGCTTCATTTCGAGCTGAATCTTGTTGAATTCTCTTGCAAAAATATCTTGACCAATTGGGCTTCATTTAAATAAAAAACATATCTTTTTTAAGCTTCAGATTTTCTTTCAAAAATAATTGGCCAATCATGTCTTTAGTTTCTTCCCGCCAATAGCTCCTGAGTTCCACAATACTTCACTTTATTTTTGTAACAAATCTTTTTAATACTTTGATCAAAATAAATTAAAATCTCCACCGTTAATCCTCATGATTAAATATGGACCATTTGATCTTTTGCGCTAGTACACATCTGGACCATACTAAGTGATATGTTGTGATCCTCTGATTTCGGCCACTGCTGGACCACACTTTCTAACCTTTTGATCTTCTGATCTCGGCCATCCTGGTCTAGCAAACTGATTTGCTGTGATCCTCTGATCTTGGCCATTGCTGGACCACACATCCTGACCTTCTGATTTCGGCCAACACTGGGCCATGGTCTGATCTTCTGATCTCGGCCAACACTGGGCCAAATACTTAAATCTGAACCATTGATCTGAAAATCTTCCCTCTGATCTGTACCAATTTTGGACTTGGTCTGGATTAAACTGAAATTAAATCTGGACAAACAATATTTCAGTCTGGACATTTTACCTTCTGTTTTGGATCAGTTCTGGAGATCATTTCTTCTGGTCTGGACTTAGTTTCATACCCTGAACCATGCTATCTTCTGGTCTGGGTCGAATCTGGATTGATTCTCTTGTTCTGGACCCATTAACTTATCCTCTGATTAAGTCTGGATCAAGTCTGGGCTGTTTATTATTTCACTGTCAGGCCATCTTCTGGTCAGAATAACTTCTGGAATAAATCTCACATTTGATTCCTTCTGGTCTGGATCAAGTCCCCTCTGGCAGGCTTCCTTCTGGTCTGGTCCAGGTCTCCTTATGACTTTGCTTCCTTCTGATCTGGGCCAGCAAAGATATCTTCTGGTGATGTTTTGACATCCTGGAGTATCTTCTGGTACCTTCAGGATTCAATCTCTGGAACACTTTGATCTTCTGCTTCTTATTACTTCAGCTTCTGGTGACATTTGATTTAATAATTCAAGGTTCAAAATAAGATTACATGGAGTGCTTTTGTAAACATCAAAATCCTAAGTACTTAGAACCAACTTGGTTCCAACAGAGAGGACACTTCCTCAAAAGCCAAAAGCATCGACACTATCGTCTACACCATATATGACGATGACAACGACTCTAAATTCGTACCTCCTTCAAAATGCAACGCTCCATCAAAACCCTCTCTCAAAGACCGAACAACAAAACCATTGAAAAACCTATTTCCTTATTCCCAAACCTCATCTCCTCCAACCAAAACAAATCCTCCTAAAACCACCACGTCACTCTTGAAAACAAAGTCAACTTCTACTTTGTCCCAATACCTGAGTAAACACAAACTAAAAAACCCTAAGAAATTTTATTCCCAGAAAACCCATCTCACCAGAACGTCCTGCATCTCACCCGATCATCCAACAACCTTCTTCCTTTCAATCTAAACCTAACCAAACCTCGTCTGCTCCAAAAATGTACATCCCACCACTTATTTCATCCAAGTTTCAAAAAAATTTCAAGACAAATGGGCAAAAAGACCCATTGGCGTTGGCAGGGTCTTCATGCTAGATGATCTTTAGTATGAAGGAATTTCAATCAAGCATCACATTGATGCTCTTGGTTGGATTAACTTCCTAAAAATCTCTAATTCATTCTACCCTGAAACCCTGAAGTTATTCGAGCATTTTACTGCAAAGCTTAGGCATTTGCAGACAAATCCCTTCTAGTTTCAAACCTAAAGGGCATTGAAATTCGTCTCACACTGGACATCCTTACTGAAATCCGCCAACTGCCTTCTGAAGGACCTACTGTATTCAGGAAGGATTGGTACTCTATGCTCAACATTAACAAAGATCTGGTATTAGATGAATTGTTTATCCCTGACTCCACCAGTTTCGTTTCTGCTGATCGTAAACCTCTAACAAAATTTTTTAAATACATTAGTCAGCACTCTATCTTGCCACACTGTGGGAATCATGAATATGTCTCTGACGCTCTCATCATTTACCGTCTCCTTCATTGCAAAAGATTGAACCTCCCCCACATAATTATCCAAAATATGATAGCCTCCACAAACCGTGATTACAAAAGAAACATTGTGCCCTATGGTATGGTTCTAACTCGCATTTTCAGATACTTTAACATTCCACTCACTACTGAAACTTCCACCTTCAAGATCTCAAAACTTTCATCCAAAAACATCTCACACATGAAAAGAGAATCTACTCCAGCATCCATCAAATTAGATTTCCCCCTACCTCACTAAAAAGGAAACGTTCAACTAGGAAAATAGCTTTTGAACCACCTATTGCACCTACCATTCCTCAAGATCATTCTCCACTACATCCAAACAAACTCCTATTTTCCACTCCTCCATGAGGATCCTCTCCCGTTGTGAATCCCTCGATTGTTCTTCCTACTCCTCACTCAATCCAACCACCAACTTCATCAAAAACACACATCCCTCATGTCTCCATCTTTTATCTCCCCTCAAAAAACTGATTCATCTCTCTTTGGCATTAGTAAATATCTGGCATTTCCAGACATGGATCTCCCAAGCCCATATGTTCCTCCAGCAAAATCCTCCTCATGTACTCTCCAAACTATGAGCTCTAATTTTGCCACTTTATCCACTTTTTGCACCAATATTGCCCCTGCTAATCCATCCACAACCTCAAAATTAAACAACGAAAAGCATCCATCCAAAAAGTCCAAAAATGAGAAGAGCGCATCCCACACAACTAAGGACGTCCCTAATATCTTAGATGCTCTCCAGATTATCCTTGATAGGCAAGTACATCAAGATAAGGAAAACACACTCTTAAAGGAATGAATCGCAAATCAACTGGCACCCAAGTTGGGGCTGGAACCACCTCTGCAACATCCACCACCAACATTTCCAAACCTTCTTAAGAAATCCATCTCTTCTTCCTCTAAGGGATCCTCACCTTCCCTGTCCCTTGGATTTAGCTCCTTTTGACTATTGTCTTCCCTCTAATTTTTGATTTGGCAAAGGGGGAGAATTAGTTAGGTTTTTCATTTTTTAAGTCTTTCAGAAGTCCTATTTTGATATTCTATGAGCTTATGCCTTTAGTCTGTTTTGAATATGTAATATTTGTTATGAACTTGTTGTTATGAGCCTAACATATCTTTTATGAACGTATTACAATTGTTATGAACTTGGTATATTTGATTTAAACCTGCTATATATGTTATGAACCTATCACTTTAAAGCATCATGAAAGGTTATATTTTTTCAAAAATTATTTACCTCAAGCATAAATTAAGGGGGAGCCATCTCTCAAATTACTTAGAATCAAAATTAAAAAATCAAATTAACATGTTTTGTCCTCATCAAAAAGAGGGGGATTGTTGAGGCAAAATCCCAAATTAAATGTTTTGATGATAATCAAATCAAGTTAATTAATCTTTTAATTATGATTCTAAAAATGAGTTGTTATTTAACACGTGTTTTCGAGTGAATTAATCAAAGATAGGCATCAAAGATCAAATCAGAAGAAACGGATCAATATGAAAGATCAAGGCTATTATAATTAATAAAACAAAAAATTAAGATCGATTTGGTTTTCACAGCATAAATCCAAGAACGTATGGTTTACAAAAGAATAAAGCTTTCTTGAATTCAAGATCAATCTAGGCTACGAAAATACATCAAGTTGCAAGGAAAAACACCAGTCGTTATTAGAAAAGAACAGAACTGCATACTCAAGAATACCTTAGTCAGATTCTTTAAAAGAATCAACAAAGTCAAAGCAATACATAAAGAATAAATAGCAAGATTAATCTTCAAAATTGTTGGCTTAGATAACCAAGTAAATCTTGGACAAATGAGGCATTGCATCACTGACACAAGTACATAATAGAATGATTTACAAACAGTTGTCAAAAGTGACAAATACAAACAGTTTCCCAAAACAGAAATGAAGAACGTTCTGATGATCAAGCAGGAACATTCTTCGTTTATTGACAACACATGCCTATTATTTCATAGACCTAACAACCTTTCTTCCAACGGCTATATGAGTTGGCACAGACCTTCAAGAAGCCTATAAAAGGAACCTCAAGGCAAATGAAACATCATAAGTTCAAAGTGCAAATAATTATTCACTTAAATCATCATTCTTGAGAAATATAAGCTCTAGAATCAAGCAAATGCTCCATGTCTTCTTCATTAGATTTAAGGATGTATTTTTCGAGTCTGATTACTTAAAACTTAACTCAAACAAGTGTTAAGTAAAGGCTGATCCATCAATCCTCTTCAAATCACTTTTGTTGAAACTCAAACACTATAGAATTAGAAATAGTGTGAGTATATTTGAGAAATCCTTTCGTATTTAAAAGGTGATGTGTAAATACTCTTCTAGACTTAAGGGTAATCTTTGAAAAACCTTTCAAGGTTGAAAGGTGGACTATTGTAACTGGTCAAGGTTGATCTCAAACATTGGTGGGAAAAGCAAGAACAATCTTGTTTGAACACTTTAGTGAAAAAGCTCACAAATTATGAGGAATGGACATAACCCATATTAGGTGAACCAGGATATATTGTCGTGTGATTTCTCTTTACCTTATCTCCTTTTTATTTTTCACCTGCACAACACTAATCACTTTGTGAAGTTTTTATTGTTATCTTCTAACGAAGAACGTTCTGCCTTTATAATTTATCAAACCAAGATCAATCTTGAGTTAAAAAATTAATATAGAAATTAATTTTAAAAAGGAAATCACAATTCAAACCCTCTTTCTTGTGATCAACATTGTCATTTCAGTCTCAACCTTAGTGGAAAATTTTGACGATTAGATTGGTAAATTGCAGCATGCTTTCAAAACTCTAATGCAACATTCCAATCCTCAAATTAATATGGAATCAAAAGAAGATATTTTATTATTTTCGCATGGTGATGCTTATGGTGCCCCAAAGGAGACTGCACCACAAATGCATTCCTCTACATCAACTCATGCTCCATGTCTTAGAAAGGTAATCATATATAGCAATTGTTATTATTGTTGTGCTGTTATTCTTGTTGTAATTGAGTTTGATCTAAATTCTTGTTGTTCTAAGAGTGAAATTGAGAAAAAAAAGTGTGCATTTGGACTTAATTTAGGAGGAACCTTATCTTAGAGTCTAATAGCACATCTTGCTTTTGGTCTAATAGTGCTTGTGATGTTATTCAAAAACATAAATAGTGATTGTGATGTTACTATTTTGAATGATTATAAGTATAAAGCATTAATGATGAACTTGTTGATGTAGGTGGTGATTTTGAAAACATATCCTGAATTTTGGTTTTGGTGTGTTTCACTGTTGAGTTGAAAACTGCTTCATTGTTGAGCTGTGTTTTTGCTTGCGGTTCTATTTGTGTGTTTTGGTCGTTGTTTTGCCCAATTTTGTTTTAGTTTGCATTTTTATGAGATTCAGTTTTATTTGCATTTTTATATTTCTATTTTGCGGTTCAGTTTGTGTGTTTTTCATTTTTCTGTTTGTGTTTCTCTTCTGTTTCTTTTTGCGAGTTATGTTTCATCATCTATTTTATTTTGTTTTTTTATGGAGCAAGGTATCAATGAAGATGATGAAAATGATAATGAATTATTTCAAAATGAGGATGTAAGCGATAAATTTCAAGAGGATGACATAGATGATGAATTTGAAGTGTACGATGTAGATAATGAATCTGAAGAACATGCACTTGAATGATTTGGACAATGGGTTTATGGATGATGGTTATTTGGATTATGTTTTTTTGTTAGGCATGTACTTAATTGAAGTATCAAAACTTCACCAAACTATATTTTTTTCATTTTGCTAGGCTTGTACTTTAAAGTGTTAAACTTTATAAAATTATGTTAGACATTTTGTTTACTACTATGTATTTGAATACAATCTAGTTAACAACTTGTGTTAAATTTCCATTTTACTTTTCTTGGTTCAAATCTTTTGAGTTATGTATAATTGTTGCTATAAGTAAAATAAAAGAGAATATTTAAACTTGAATGAGTTGTGTATGTAATTAAATTGATTATATTTACAAAATAATTTATTATAAAATAATAGCAAAATGTCTAGTTTATGATTTGTATTGAAATAATAGAGAAAATAAAAAATTTATTATATCACTTTAAGGCAATAGTTATCAACTATTCACAGTTATGACAACAATTAAAAAATGTTGCCATAAGTGCGCCGAAAAATTGTTCTCTATTCCTATAGTTTAGGCAACATTCATAAAAAGTGTGCCTAAAAGGGCAAAAAAAGTGTTAACTAAGATAATAGGCAACACTCGCATATGACACGCGCGAAAAATGTCGCCTATTCTCTTTGGCAACATTTTCCCCAATATTGGCAACATTTTTCAAATGTCGTCAAAAAACAAAAATGTTGTAGCGATATCATATGAACTCTTCATTATTGACAACCCTCTGAATAAGAAAGATTTTGTTATTCATACCTTGAATAGTTTGACTAACGATTACAAAGAGATTTCAATAGCACTCCACAACCATTAAACCCCAATTGAATTCATTAAACTTCATGAAAAGCTCATAGATTTTTAAACTCTCGTGATATCTGGCAACTCACTCTTGCTCATTCTTATCCATGATCGGACCTGTAACAACTTGTTTTCCAAGTCAAAATCGTTAGAATTCTGATTCTTGTATCCTTTCATAGAATCGAGTATGAGACCTTAAACATTGATGAAAACTCTACGAATCCATATTATGGAACTCAACTTCAAAGGACCAATGCAAGGGACTCAGCTTTGCGTTAGCCAGATTATGAAGTGTAGTTTGAGAAGTTGATGGGAACCAGCAAAATAGATAGTTCATTGTTGGCGGTCATTGATAAGTTGTTTTAGTGACCTTGGTCGTCATCATCATAAGGGCCATAAGCGCTTTATTAGTCATATGGGTCTCTCTAAAACCCATTCCTCCATGATTTTTAGGGTTACATAATTTGAGAGCTTATTTTCCTACCTCATGCATTATTTGAAAATTTCTTTTTTCACCCTCCACTCTTTATTTGAGTGTTTTTAGAAACATACTTTTAAACGATAAAATAATTGTGTTTTTATCTTAAAATATACTTTTCAGACAATAAAAAATTGTATTTTTATCAACCGTGCTTCTTTTGTGACTTTAGGGGAAGGCAAAAGAAGCACTTCATAATTTGTTCAAAAACACATAATGTTATTTATTGTGGTTGTGTCACCAACCAAGATTAATTTGTGAATCATTTGATCTAGTTTCTAGCAAATATCCTTTGGCAAAATAATGGGCTAGATCAGATAAGTTGGGAGGGTACTTAAAACGGATATGGCCAACATTCCGTGACAAGCAAATGGAAGGTGTTTGAATTGCCTTGAGGACAATCAATGTCTGGCCTTGTCTAGGATAAATTTAAGGGAGCTTCTTTTCTCCCCCCTTTATGCACTTTCAAAGTATACTTACAGAAAAAACAGTATTTTTTGTCTCTGAAAGTATACTTTGAGAATGCAGTTTTTCCCATTCGAATGTATACTTTCAAACACAAGCAGTTTTTTTAAAAACACAGAAGGGATAAAGTAGCTCCCTAAGTTCATGGTATTCAAGTCAACAATATGTTTTCGCCACAAAGCAGGGGGAATGTCCAGATGCTTCCCAGTTTAATGTTCATGGGTTAAACAAAAACCTGCAACTGCAACAATGTTTTTGGCTGTGTCTATGAAAGGCTTACCCTCTAATTTGATGGTTGACAGAATTGGTTTAATCACCTAGACATAAAGAGTGCGGAGCAAACAAACAATAGAACATTAGATTAAAAGAGAAATTGTGCAGTGCAAAATAACAGATATAGAGAAATTAACAGCATTTCACTGAAATGATACGCATGACCGAATAATTTAAAATCAGGTAGATAAATAGGGTGGGAGTAAATAGCTCTCTTACCCATCAAGAATACAAATTATGAACATGTTTATTAGGGGGAAAAGAAATGGTGATGAACTAATAAATTTTTAATGTGAAGTAGTGTATATATTTCCAATAAAGTACATTAAAATTACTACAAACTAGAATTTAATGAAAACAAGTTGTGTTAAATTAATCAGTTTGGGCAAATGATGATTGAGAGTTGGATTCTTGTAGAAAAGCATACTCGTCCTTAATTTACTGCCAACTTATCACACAATGATTGATAAGCTGCACTGCAATGCTTGAACTTTTCCTCTGCAATAACCTATCAACATGCATATCATATAAAAATAAGTAATACCTTTACAACAATTGATAGAGATTCATTTAAAAGAAACAGAACAAGAAAGGAGGAACTAATCACTGGGATCAGAACTTGTTAGCACCTTGGAAGAGCCTTGATGACGATCAGGATGCCATTTAAGGGCACATGCCCGGTACCTAATTTTGAAAAATAGTTAAAATTCATTTAATCTAGAAACAAGCAGCACTGGCTGCCAAAGTTTGTTACATTTTGATAAAGAACGGAAAAGAACTCACGCAATTTTCACATCTTCAAGTTTCAGAGGACCAGAAGCACTCAATCCAAGGGCTAATCTATCTGAAACTGAATTTGAACGTGAACAATAAGACTCAGACTCGGACTCAGACTCAGTTGAGGAGCCGTATCCATTGTCACTCTGACGTCTCCACTTCCAAGATTTCCCGTAATTAGAAAATCCTTCTGACCTCCTCCATTGAGGATTTTCCTCATTTATAAATGACCAATAGAAAAATCGATTGCCACCAAAGGCAGAGTGGAAAATGTTTTCAACATCAATATCTTCTTCACAAAATTCATGATACCCTGAAAGAGATAAAATTTGTTGAAATTTAACATATGAATTCAAATATGCTTTAGACATATCCAGAATCTTCTTTGCATTAAAAATAATAAAGATAATGTAGTTGATTAAAGAACACACTACAATGCAATGTAAACCAAATCAGCATAACATGCAGTTAGAAGATTTCCCGGATAATCAGTACTAGAAGCTAAAATTTGCAAGCATCCTTACTTCTATAACGATATCTTCCTTGATTGCCATTATTTTGCCTTCCAAAGTCCTTAGAAGAATATTGTTTTTTAAACCACGAGGTATCTCGGCTTGAAGATGGATCATCCTCACCATTATCTTCTTTCCAGCTCTAAACCATGCAAGAAAGAGACAAGCATAAGCATTTTACACGCAACATCTTTAGACAAATAAACCAGGGAATCATGCAGAACTAGGAACTGTCTAGATCTACGACCAAAAGAGATCATAAAGTGAACATCAAAAGTCTTTTCCAGTTAGATGAGGTTAGCTACATGGATCAAATGGTGTCGTAAAATAGTGCCTTGTCTAATGACACTATTTAAATCTAAATCCAACTTACCAGTTTCACTTATAGTTTTTTTTCTCAGTCTTCCTTTACCTCTAACTATTGAACTATCATTCATCCAGTCTACCCGCCCAACTAGAGCTTCTATAGGTCTTCTTCTCTATAAACGTGCAAATCCCCAGTGGAGACACTTTATAATTATTACACCATATGCTTCATATTTAACTATATCTTGTATTGTGTATTCCTCAATTGTAACATTCTTATATCTACACCATTGAGTTTAGTTTTTTTTTTTTTTGCTGAGGACTCCTAAATAGTACTCAAATTTAATAATACTGAGGACTCCTAAATATTACATCAGCCTTTATTGGGAGAAGCATAAGAAAACCGTATCTTAATTGCCAACGTTAGTAAGGCCTAAGGATTTCATGATAAACACAGTGAAAAAATACTGACTTCTTATGTCACAGAGCCTTGAGAAGTAGAATGTTACCTAACAAAAGAAGACAAAATGCTAAAGTATAGATCTCATAGATGCAAAAATAGTTAAAATGGCAGAATCTAAGTCTGCCAGGAACTTTGTTCACTATAGAGAAGTAGTTGCCGAGGAAGTATTACATAGAACAAAAGAAAACATTCACAATCTTCTGAAAGAGAAAAGGTTTTCTCTATTATTTGTTCAATATACCATTCATAAGTGCTCTCTAGAGGATAATCACAATAAGTCAAATGACTAGAATAATAATCTTTTAATGTAAAAAATAAAAAATCAACAAAAGAAGAAGTTCAAATATAAAAACCTACCAATAATTAAAGCGAATAACTGGCAAAATTTTAAGATCTGAAAACCCTGTAGAATAATTGTGTAAGATAATTGGTTAATTTCTCCTGCCTAAAACTCCCCAATATTCATTTACATCTACTCCAGAATTAACCACGTAATGGCCCTGAACTGAAAAGATCATAAATGGGGAGGAAGATGCCGTAACTGACCTTATCATTTTTCGAATTTGATGCTAAGCAGCTAAATTTGAAAAATAGTCCATTATGTTTATGAACTGAAAAATATACCATTGCACCATCTTTTTTTTTTTAAAAAATTACTTGTGTTTCTCTGCTATATCTGCTATAATTTAGCAAAAAGTAATATAGTTCCTAACATAATTCATTTAAGGGAAGTGACACAGCATATTATGACATTACACGCCTAAAAACTAAACTTTCTGTTTTTTAATTTATAATTCGTTCTCATGATTATTGTATGTTCTTGAAAACACGAAAATCCACCACAAGAGGCAGAGGCATAGCATTATAACAATTATTTTGCATAACACCATAGCATAACATAACATGAGATAAAAGTACATTGTTTTTCATGTATTGAAATCCATTACACAAACACAAGACTAACGGCATCAACAACCTGAAACATGAATTCTGCATAAGCATTGACATTGCGAAGCAACCATTGTTTCGCAAGCATCCTTCTAAATCTTCTCGAATAATGGTTGCATCTCTGCAATCAAAACCATTTCATCACAAATCAATTCTTATTCAAAACCAGCAAAAAAATTCAAAATTAAATTTGAAAAGATATGAACACTGCCATGTAACAAAAGCAATTCATTAGTTCATATAATATGCTTCAAAGTTAAAAATAAAAATGAAATCAGATACAATTGGGATATCAAATTCTTTCATTTGGTGAAAATTAAAATGATATAGTGCAATTGAAAAGAGAGAGGAACTAACAGATTCCCAAGGATTTCGCCTTTTGCGTTCCAAAGGAGGAGTGGAATGAAAGAGTCTGAGGGTGGAAGAGAGACGATTAGGGTTTGAGTGAGTCAAGGTAGTTTTGAAGGCGCTATTCATTTTTTTTTTCTTCTTAAATTTGTGATAGCGATAATAAAGTTTGAAAATTGAATCTAAACAATAGGAATAGAAGAATCACGATGAAGAATCGAAGCTAAATTCCTGAGATCAAAACCCATTTTACTAGCCACCGCGAGAAAGTTCCTAATCAACTTGTGTTTGGGAGCAAGTTTAGGAGAACAAAATCTCCAAAAACGAAAAAGACCGGCCAAACAAACCGCATGACTGGAACTTACGAAAACCGGCATGAACCTCTCCAAACCGGTCAACTTTTAAAATCGATGGTCTCACGATTTGAGCCGGTTGGAGTAAAATGGACTTCATTGTATTTTTTTATCTATTATTTTATTCAACTTTAACTTTTAATAATCTATTTTTTAAATCCAAGTTTTTGGTTTCTCTAATTTGTCTATTTTTTCAATTTTTATGACGTGATAATCTAATTAATAATATAATTAATGAGTTGAATAAAAATGAAACCATGCTAGTATTTTAATTTCATGCCATTACTATTAATTTATAAATATATTTTAATAATTAAATAATATTATTTATCATATTTAATCTTTCAAAAATGGTAAAAATTATGAATCTTAAAATCACATTAGTGGTTTATTTTTTGGTGATAGAATTGGAAAAACTACCCCCTGAGTAGTATCTATGTAATTATTTTTATTTGGGCTTCGGGGCCTTGTGATTTTAATAAAAAAATCGAAAATATTAAGTTAATTAAAGTGTAAATAAACTAATTAAAATTTAAAAATATGTTTTTTTTTATCATGAATTGGAAATAAATAGTGTTGAATTGTAAAGAAAAAATAAACATTTAAAATAAAGTATAATAATCATAATTTGAAGTTATATTTGAAATCTCTATTAAATTTAGAATTCTAAATAAATTTTTAACTAAAAATTCAAATTGAATGTATTTTAAATTTATCTTATTTTTTACATAATTGAAATCAATTATAAGAAAAAATTGTAACAGATAAATAATAGATTTTGTTTTTAATAGTAACAGGGGTAGGTTTGGTGCTATTTAAGTGGAGGTTTGATGTTGGAAAAAAATATATAGTTTGGGTAATTATAAAATGTGAGAGGAAGAATTGAATTGACTATTTTTTCTCCTAATTTTGTTTGGTTAAAATGTTCTTTAGAATCATGATTCCACACACCATGTTATTTGCAAGTGAGAATCTTTCGAGAATGTAGAAGTTGAAGTGCAATTACCATCATAAAATAGAATCTAAGTACAAGATCTATCTTATAATGGTAATTGTAACTAAACTCTTAGCATTCTTATAATGTTATTAGCTTCAAATAGTATGATGAGCGGAATTATAAGTAATAAACATGTTGATCAAACAAATTAGGAGAGCAATTCGGGTATGTTTGAGATTCTGGGGCCATAAGAGTAATAATAGGTCAAATGCTTCATAACTATAAGAAATTTTAACATCACATTTCTGCATAAATTTTGAGGTATTAAGTATATGAATTATCACTTTTATATATTGTAACAACCTTTCTCCTAACCTAACTAATTAGCAATTATGTTTTAGAGTGATGACATGTTTATTTGATTTTTCTAACACTATCTTTATAGTTATTACTATTTTTTAATTATTTATTATGTTTCTAAATTTTTTAAAATCAACAAGTAAGAAAAGTAGTAGTGTAGATACAAATAAATGAGTGTTGTTAGGGAAAATAAATTTCCTCCTCTGCTTCCTATTTACACGGTAAACACACCACACACTCTCATTTTTCACTTTCACTTGCACACACCACCTTCACTGTTCTTCCATTTTCATCACTCTCTCAAAACAAAACATAACCCCTGCTCCTTTTACTCCCCCACTCTCAGTCAGACCACTCAAGCCCTCCATCGCAAATTCTTTAACTTCCTTCCAATTTCAAAAAGAAACCTTATATGCAAATCCAAATCCATCTTCAATTTTCCAACCTCTTCCTTTCACCCTTTTTGCATCACTATCACCACTATCATCTCTTTCTACTCCTCCTCTTTCTCAAACAAGATTCAATTATTAACTATTTTCCTTTCAAAACAGAAATCTTGCATTCACAATAAACACCTCTTTTCCTTCATCATCATTAGTTAACAAGAGGAAAAATCAAAAACATCCACTAGTGCAATTTAATCTTGTTACATCTGTAATTTTAGATCGATTGTTATACACTCAACATAATAAATAAGTGGTAGCAAATTTTTTATTTTCAAAAAAGTTTGTTACATCTGTTACATTAAACCGTTTAACAAACATTTTCCAAAAAACAAAGTTCCCCTAAATTAACCAAAAAATTAAAAAAAACACACGTGAAACCCATTTTTCATCCTTCAGCGAAAATCGTATGAGCTTCATCCTTCACCCTTCAACACGAACTCAACCTTCACCCTTCGGCGCTTTCATCCTTCAGCCTTCCCTCTGTGAGCAAGTGTTTGTTGTTTTCTTTGGTAATTTTCTAATAATTCTTATTTTTTACTTAGCAATCTAAAATTGTTTCACTGTTAATTGTTCTTATTATTAATCTTTAATTGAATTTTATTTTAGCAATATTTAAAATAATTTCAATGTAACCTTTTAACAAGAAGATTAGATTGTGTTGTGAGATGTGATTAAATAGGAATATTAAATTATTTTATGTAGTAATAGTTAATTAAACTCTTATTAATTATGGAAGTGATAGAGAAATTTGAGAAGTGCCCCTAAATTCTGTTTTCACTCCCTCCCTCAATCGCGAACTCTACAGCCTTCAGCGCCGGCGACGAGTTGGTCCGGCGTAATGTTTTTCTACTTCTGCGTCGACGACAAGTTTTCTTTGTCTTCCTCTTCCATTTGTCGAGAAGCGTTTCCGTCGAGAAGTGTCAATTTCTTTCACCATCGAGAAGTGTTTCCCTCTGTGAGCAAGTGTTTGTTGCTTTCTCTGGTAATTTTCTAATAATTCTTATTTCTTACATAGAAATCTAAAATTGTTTCACTGTTAATTGTTTTTTTTATTAATCTTTGATTGATTTTTATTTTAGTAAAATTTAAAATAATTTCAATGTAACCTTTAACAAGAAGATTAGATTGTATTGTGAGATGTGTGATTAAATGGGAGTATTGAATTGTTTTATGTAGTAATAGTTAATTAAACTCTTATTAATGACGGAAATGATGGATAAATTTGAGAAGTGGTGTTGCGTAAAAAGCGATGAAAGTGATGAATAATGTTCTTATTACTCTAATCAGTATTCGACATTTGTGTTGAATGAGCTTTGTCTATGTAATTTTTCCTTTGTCTTCATCAGTTTGAATGTTTGATATTCCTTTTTGTTTCCTTTCACCTGATTGGATGAGCTTTGTCTATATATTTTTTGCTCTGTAAGTGCTAATTGTAATTTGTCACATTAATAACTATGGTTTGGTTTCAAATGATTAGTGTGCATGCTTGTGAAAATAAAGGTACATCTTGGAACCTATTTATTGCTTATGGTTTATCGTTGGATTTTATTATTAATTGAGGGTTGACGAGGAGCCTGTGGACCAGAAGATATATCTCGAATACTCTTGCAAACCAAAGTGTGTGAAACCATTACTTGAATATCAGGTGTGATTTCTTGAATTGTATAATTATTAGTTGGATAGTTTGAAGATGAGTTTTATTCTTAATGTAACTAGAATAACGAAATGCACTTTAACATATAAAGAAATGATGGTGTAGTTGCAATAAGTAGTGAAAGACACCAAAGTAGTAAATAAGCAACATAAGGCATCAAATTAAATCCATGCCATAGAGTTTGTGATTCATTATTATGTTCACTTAAACTCCTCCACAACAAAGCTTGAGCACCAAATGAAAGACGTATGAAAAAGTAGCCTGCATGGAGCTTAGTTCAGATTGGTGATAACATGGTTTTTGGGTTGGAATCATTGTGTTTATCATTATTGTTCATGGAAGCACACACAATTATGTCAATTGTTGGATTGATTGCATTTTCATCCATTCTATAGTTATATATATTTAGAATTAGGAGTGATATTTTGATTTATATAAATATTATTAGTGTCTCCCTCACGTATTGTCCCCTATCCAATAGAGGTTATATATAGGGCAAATTATGTTGTTCTCGACGAGATGTTTTGAGTCTCTTTCAGTTTAAACAGAAGTCGTGAATTATGTCATAGGAATGCAACAATTATAAAATTCTTGAGGGATAGTATTGTCGTTCATTGTATTTCTATCATGAAGGTGCAAACACGATAAGGGGGGTTGAATTGTGTTTGACTAACTTGAATACTTTTTCTGTTTTTGCAGTTTTAAAACAAAACTTGATGTATGAATAAAACAGAGTTAGCAGCGGATATAAAGTAAAAATAAAAACACAGAATTTTATACAGGTTCACCGTTAACGAGGCTACGTCCAGTCTCTTCACCTTGAAGGATTTCACTAATTCAAACCTTGAATTACAACAGTTCCACTAACCCTCCAAGTCAGTCTTCTCAAACAGTCTAACAATCCTAGACTCTTGAGGAATACAACACCTTGACTTCCTAAGTCAAGTCTTCTCCTACCAATCTGACAACCCTAGATTGTAGAAGGAATTACAACGCCTTGAATCTAATTGCCAAGTAATCTGCTACCCCTTCTGACTTCCTTAGATTGTAGACTCTACTTCAACAACTTAGATCTAACACAAGGGAAAGAAAAACACGAGTGCTTGCTTCTGGAAAGCTGGAACTCACAATTAACCGCACTAAAAACTTGAGTGTTTGCTTTTGGAAGTGTTTGACTCTTCTGTGATTTTTCAATGCTAAGTCTCCTACCTTGAGCCTCCTTTTATAGATGCAGATTAGGGCCTCTTCCAAGCTTAAATTCGAATTGTATCATGCTGGATTCGCTTGCAAAAATAACTTGTCCAATTGGGTTTCACTTTAAATAAAAAACATATCATTTTCTACTCTAGATTGCCTTTCAAAAATAACTTTGACCAATTCTGACTTTAATTAATTCTGGAACAAATCTTTCTTCTCGCCAATAGCTTATGAACTCCCATACGACTTCACTTTATTTTTGTAACAAATCATTTTAATACTTTGATCAAATTTAATTAAATCTCCACCGATTATCATCTTGATTAATTCTGGACCGTTTGATCTTCTGCTCTAGTTCACATCTGGACCTTACTAAGTGATCTGATGTGAACCTCTGATTTCAGCCAACCCTGGACCACACTTTCTGATCTTCTGATCTCGACCAACCTGGACTTGCAACTTGATCTGCTGTGATCCTCTGATCTCGGCCAATGCTAGATCACACATTCTAACCTTCTGATTTCGGCCAACACTGGGCCGTGGTATGATCTTCTGATCTCGGCCAACACTGGGCCATATACTTAAATCTTGACCATTGATCTGAACCTTTTCCCTCTGATCTGTACCAATTCTGAACAAGGTCTGGATTGAACTGAAATTAAATCTGGACAAATAATATTTTAGTCTGGACATTTTACCTTCTGATTTGGATCAGGTTTGGATCAAATCTGGACATCATTTCTTCTGGTCTGGACTTAGTTTCATACCCTAAACCATGCTATCTTCTAGTCTGGGTCAATTCTGGATTGAATCTCTTGTTCTGGACCCATTAATTTATCCTCTGATTAAGTCCGGATCAAGTCTGGGCTGCTTTATCATTTCACTGTCAGGCCATCTTCTGGTCAGAATAACTTCTGGACTAAGTCTGACTTATGATTCCTTCTTGTCTGGATCAAGTCTCCCTCTGGCAGGCTGCCTTCTGGTCTGGTCCAGATCTCTTTCTGACTTTGTTTCCTTCTGATCTGGGCCAGCAAAGATATCCTCTAGTAATTTCAGGAAGCATCCTCTTGTACCTTCTGGATGCATTATCTGGTGTCTTCATCTTCTGCCTCTGGAAACTTCATCTTCTGGTGGCATTTTAATATAATCTTTCTAAGTACAAAATAAGGTTACATGGAGTGCTTTTGTAAACATCAAAATCCTAAGTACTTAGAACCAACTTGGTTCCAACAATCTCCCCCTTTTTGATGATGACAAAACCTTAACTTATTTTGCTAGCTTGTAACTCGAAGTTCTTGAAATACTCACCCTCAAACCAATCTCTCCCTTAAGTCTGATACTGATTTTTTCTTCTCCTTTTCAACTCTTTCTTGATCACTCTTTCTTTTCTTCTCTTCTCCTCTCCTTTTCAACTCCTTCTCTATTCATCTATTTCTGATTTATTTTTCTCTCTCCCGGTTTCTTCTCCTTTTCAACTCCTTCTCTTTTCACTCTTTCTTTTTCTCTCTTTATTTTTCTCTCTCCCTGTTTCTTCTTCTTTTCAACTCCTTCTCTTTTCATCTCTTTCTTTTTCGCTCCTCCTTTCTTTTTATCTCTCTTTTTCTACTTATTTCTCCTTTTTCTCTCTCTCCCCCTTTTTGTCATCAGCCAAAAAGAGGTCCTACTATTTTTGTATTTTTGTTTTTTTGTTTACAAAGTCCACAAATTAAAAACAAAAAATATAAGACATAAAATTAAAATTACAAGAAAATTAAAAACTCCTAAGATGACTACTTGAGCTAGTCAGATATGGAGACAATGTTGAGATGTTTCTTGATGAACTCGAACTTGTCTTTAGGTAATGCTTTGGTGAAGATGTCAGCCCATTGATGACCAGTGTCCACAAACTGGATGCTTAAAGTCCCTTTTTGAACATTGTAAGACCCTTAAATTTAATACTAATTTTGGAATTAATATTAAGGGTATTTTGGGGATATTTGTAAAACATTTAATATATGTATGTTTTGAGTGAATATATATATATATAAATATTTATTTTGGAAGATGAATTAAAATTATTGGATGAAGAATAAATTAATTTAATTACGAGTAATTAAATTAATCGGACAGTTAATTAAGGATTAGCGACTAATTGCAAAACGTTTAAGTGCTGGAGGATCCAGCAATATTTTAACATTAATTGTGATGAGGTGGCACATGGAGGTGCCTATATATGGACTGCAAAGGACAGAGCAAAGGCAGAAACCTTTCTCTCCCCCATACTGCATGTAACAATACTGCATGTAACAGTATCCCTTTCCTCCCATTCTGTTCTGTTCCAGTTCGTTCAAAAGAAAGGAAAAAGAGAGTTCCTCAAAAGTGCCATTACTTGGAAATCCAAGCACGAAACACCAAACCCCCAGTACAAAAGTTGTTCCCCACATCATTACGGAGCTAAAGAACCCAGTTTCGTAGCAGCAAACGTAGGCGGGAGTTTCGCCGTTTTTGACGCATAAACGTGAGCAGAAGCAGAAAACGCAACAAGGGTAAGGGCACCTTCCACTTTCTAGTTGCATTAGGGCTGTAAATGCATAACTGTCATGACATTACTAATGTTTTCATCATTGTTTAAAGAAAAACTGTTTTTGCAATGACATTTTGAAAATGAAGAAAATGCATTATGTAATGTGTAATGAATCTGTGATGTTTGCAGTTCTGGTTGTTACTGCAATGATGTTTGGTTTGTGTGGGAAAGCTGAAAAATGCTTTGCATGTTATTTTGAAGATGACCAAAATACATATCTTTAAAACTGTTTTGAATGTTGTTATAAAATGCGTTATGTGGGTGTTTTTGCTGCTATGTGATGATTTCTGTTTGACTGAATGTATTAAGGTAATTCTGTTTGTGTGAGAAAGCTGGAATATGCTTTGCATGTTGGGTTGGTTGTGTAAGCATACTGGAAGATGCCTTGCATGTTGTCTTGGAGATGTTGGTTCTGTTTTGGGTTGATCATTCTGTTTTGCTTCTGATGATTCTGGTGTGAATCATTCTGTTTTGCTTCTGATGATTCTGGTGTGAATCATTCTGCTTTGCTTCTGATGATTCTGGTGTGAATCATTCTGTTTTGCTTCTGATGATTCCGGTGTGAATCATTCTTTTTTGCTTCTGATGATTCTGGTGTGAATCATTCTGTTTTGCTTCTGATGATTCTGGTGTGAATCATTCTATTTTGCTTCTGATGATTCTGGTGTGAATCATTCTGTTTTGCTTCTGATGATTCTGGTGTGAATCATTCTGTTTTGCTTTTGATGATTCTGGTGTGAATCATTATGTTTTGCTTATGATGATTCTGGTGTGAATCATTATGTTTTACTTCTGATGATTCTGGTGTGAATCATTATGTTTTACTTCTGATGATTCTGGTGTGAATCATTCTGTTTTGCTTTTGATGATTCTGGTGTGAATCATTTTGTTTTGCTTATGATGATTCTGGTGTGAATCATTATGTTTTGCTTATGATGATTCTGGTGTGAATCATTATGTTTTGCTTCTGATGATTCTGGTGTGAATCATTATGTTTTACTTCTGATGATTCTGGTGTGAATCATTCTGTTTTGCTTTTGATGATTCTGGTGTGAATCATTTTGTTTTGCTTCTGATGATTCTGGTGTTAATCATTCTAATTCTGGTTCTGTTTTCTAATGTTCTGGTGTTGATGATTCTTATTCTGGTTCTGTTTCTGATGTTCTGATGTTGATTATTCTAGTTCTATTTTTGGCTTCTGTATTCGTTTACAAGCATGCTGTATTCAAATACAGAATGTTGAAATTATAGTTTCAGCTTCTGTATTCGTATACCAGGGATCTGTATTTGAATACAGATTCGGGTTTTCTGAAATTCCAAGTTTTCAACATTGTTTTATGAACCCTACGTGTTGGGGAGTATTGGGAAGGTTTGTGTTGAATTACAATGGAATTTTTGTGATGGTTTGAAGTGGTGGTGATGATGTTTTTGAGACTTTACTGATGTAGTGAAAAATGTTGATTTGAGCACTGAGACTGCCTCTGTATTCGAATACCAGAGGGCTGTATTCGAATACAGAGTTGTAATTCTGCACTGTTTTTGGCTTCTGTATACGAATACAGAGAAGCTGTATTCGAATACAGATCCGTATTTTTCTGAATTGTTAGTTTTAAACACTGTTTTACGAATTTGAAGAGTTTGGGAAAGACTTATGATGATTAAGAATGGAATTTTGAGATAATGTAAAGTGATAATGATTGCTTGAATGTTTAATCATTGATGTGTTGATGATGAAGTTAATTGTGTTGAGATGTTTTGTGGGAAATGCTGGAAAGGCTGAGTGTTTTATGATATTGCATACTGTTTTCAGTGAAGAGAAAACATTGCATGTCCATGCATTTCATAGTCAGGGGGTGACCGCGATGGGCCACAGAGTAATGCGGTAACCGTGATAGTCCGCGAAGTTAAGTAGTAACCACAGTAGTGGGCTACGGAATGGCCGCGTGTTCGTGGTGGTCCATTCTATCCGTGCGAGGATTTAACTTCTGTGTATTTGGCCTGTGAGAGGCTAATACACGTTAATGTAGTAACTGTGATGGGTTGTAGAGTGGCCGCGTGTTCGTGGTGGTCCATTCAAATATGTAAAACGTATTGGTCTGTTGAGCGACTGCACTGGTGCTGATATGTGAGAGATTGCACCCTTGTCTTGAGGGCCGTTAAAGTCTGACATATATAAATCGTGCTGGCCCGTTAGAGACTGCACGTGTGCTGGTCTGTGAGCGACTGCGCCTTGGTAATTCCAAGAAGTAGAGTACATGAGCATATACATATTGCATCGGGTGATTGACCGGTGGGTCACGTTTTGGTTATATGATGATGACTGGAAATTGATGTGTGTGAGTACTTTATGAAATCTGATTTTCTGATAAATGATTGTGATTGCTGAAGTGTTGGCTTTACTTACCACATATTTTCCATACTAATTGATTGCTGTTTTGAAAAAGGCATACATGTCATGAGATTTCAAATGAGCATCCTTAACTTTCATCATTATTATATGTTATGCCATGGTTATAGTTGTTACTGTGATATACATGCTATGTGTTAATTGTTAATTTCGGTCGATGACCCTTTACTATTATTGTGGAAATTGGGCTTTGCCCTCATAGGATACCCATACCCGTCCCACCGACGGTTACACTAACGACAGAGATGTCGTTAGTTTTCCTTGATCTCTACGCACGGCGTATTTGTAGATGACACAGAGGGGCAGACAGCTGGGTGAAGACGAGACTGGCAATGGATGCGGTGTAAACCGTGCTACCGTAGCTTAGTGCATGATCAGACTAGACTTTTGTATAGGGTCTTGAGTTTTGGGAAATGTAATTTTATTTTGGGAATTAATGTATGACTTTTCCGCTGTATTCTTCTGCACTCTGATGCTATTTAGTGGCCACAAGCCGGGCGTTCTCTTTTGAAATGAACTGATGAAAATTTTATTTTAATTCCCTTGAATTACATTTGGAAAATTCTGTTACTTATTTATTTTTACAAAAAAAAATACACTCGCGCTGTATTTTAATCTCGGGGTGTTACAATTGTGGTATCAGAGCCTGGTTAAAGTTTTGGGTTAAAGCTCTAATTAAAGTATTTGTTTTGAGTTATTAGCTGATCATGCATAGGAGCAAGTAGTTAAAGTGTCAAGTCTTGTGTAGGTTGTGGTGTGACTAAAGTGATGATGGTTTGTAGGAAACAATGCCTCCACGAAGAGACGACACCACAAGAGCCAATGTCAGCCGGGAAGATATGATGGCTGAAGCGATGAACAACATGGTGGCGTCTGTTGCTGGACAGACAGCTGCAAAGACTCAATGAGATCTGGAGAAGAGAGAAAGAGAGATTTGCGCTGCTGAATCTAAAGGACTAGAGGATTTTCGCCGTCATAATCCTCCCAAATTCAAAGGTGATGAGGGCCTAGAAAGAGCGGACTAGTGGATTCAAGAGATGGAGAAAATCTTCGAGATGATTAATTGCCGAGCAGCGGTGAAGGTTAACTATGCCACGTATCTGCTGATAGGGGATGCAGAGTACTGGTGGACAAGTACAAGGCTACTGATGGGGTCAGCTCACGAGGAGGTGAACTGGGAGTCGTTCAAGAAGAAGTTTTTGGACAAGTACTTCCCGATGAGCACTAGGACCAAGTTGGGTGACGATTTTCTGAAATTGCACTAGGGTAACATGACAGTGGGGGAATATGCGGCTAAGTTTGAATAGCTGTCCAGACATTTCAGATTCTTCCGGGAAGAAGTTGATGAACAGTTTATGTGTCATCGCTTTCAAAATGGATTGAAGTATGAGATACAAGACTCGGTCTTACCTTTGGGAATTCAACGTTTCCAAGTGTTAGTGGAGAAGTGTAGAGAGGTTGAAGAAATGAAGAACAGGAGGGCTAACAGCGGAGGGAACTTTAATTCAGGAGGGCCTAGTCGGATGCACAATCAGAACAATAGAGGAAAGCAAGTTGCTAAGCCGTATAACCGGCCACAAAACAACAAGAGAGGCCAGAATCAGCCGGGAAATCAGAATTTTGGACGGCAATTAGGACAAGGGGTTCGTTGTTTCCGATGTGGGAAAGAAGGACACTACGCTACTGCTTGTACCGTAAAGGATTCTCCCTGTTTCAATTGCCATAAGCCAGGACACTTTGCAAGGGATTGCAAGGCTCCGAAGGTGGAACCAACTGTGAACGCGACTAGGGCTACTCGTCCTACTGCTAGAGGCCGCGTCTATCACATGGGTGCTGAAGCTGGGAATCAAGCTCCAAATTTAATCCAGCAAGATTGCGAGATTGCAGGTAACACCCTAACTGCACTTTTTGATTCGGGGCAACCCACTCTTTCATTGCTATGGACTGTGTGAATCGTTTGAAGTTGTCTGTGTCTGCTTTGCCTTTTGATTTGGTTGTTTCTACACCTGCTAAGACTTTGACCGTAAACTCTGCATGTTTACACTGTACTGTAACGATTCAGAATAGGGCTTTCTTGGTTAATTTAATCTGTTTACCCCTACAATCACTCGAGATCATTCTCGGCATGGATTGGATGACGTATAATTACGTAGTCTTGGATTGCGCTCGAAAATTAGTTCTTTTCCCCGAACCTAGAGTCATTCGGTATTTGGCTGCTAACAAACTCGAAGTATCTCTGAGAGAAGGAACTCAGGAATTTTTATCATTGGCTAACGTGGAGACCAAGATGGATGTGAACATAGAAGATGTGGTGTTAGTCAAAGAATATCCGGACGTATTTCCATCAGAAATTCCAGGATTACCCTCGGTGAGAGAGGTGGAGTTCTTCATTGATTTGCACCCAGGAAGTGGACCTATTTCAATTGCGCCGTACCGAATGTCGCCATTGGAATTAAGCGAGCTTAAGGGT
The DNA here is from genome assembly GCA_037974295.1 of Cicer cuneatum. Lineage (NCBI taxonomy): Eukaryota > Viridiplantae > Streptophyta > Magnoliopsida > Fabales > Fabaceae > Cicer > Cicer cuneatum. The sequence continues at coordinate 34,548,852 of JBBPBO010000001.1, forward strand.
CAAATTGAAAGTTTGTTGGAGAAAGGATTTATCCGACCAAGTGTGTCGCCATGGGGAGCTCCGGTGTTGTTGGTTAAGAAGAAGGATGGAAGTTCACGCTTATGTGTGGATTATAGGCAACTTAACAAGGTGACTATTAAGAATCATTATCCTTTGCCACGCATCGATGATTTGATGGACCAATTGAGAGGAGCAGCGGTGTTTTCAAAGATTGATTTGAAATCAGGATACCATCAGATTCGAGTAAGAGAAGGAGATATTCAAAAGACTGCTTTCAGGACTCGTTACGGACACTATGAATATCTTGTTATGCCTTTTGGAGTTACGAATGCACCAGCGATTTTCATGGATTATATGAATAGGATCTTCAGCCTGTTTCTGGATAAATTCGTAGTGGTATTTATCGATGATATTTTGATTTATTCAAAGGATGAAGAAGAACATGAAGAGCACTTACGCCAAGTTCTTGAAGTCTTACGCGAGAAGCAGTTGTATGCCAATTTTTCGAAGTGCGAGTTTTGGTTAGATAAAGTGAATTTCTTGAGAGCATGTGTGTTGGATGATAGAGGAAACTGGGATAAGGTGTTGCCATTGGTCGAGTTTACTTACAACAACAGCTTTCACGCAAGTATTGGAATGGCACCCTATGAAGCTTTGTATGGACGCAAGTGTCAGACGCCTTTATGCTGGTATAAGGACGGAGAAAGTATGATTGTTGGACTTGAGATGGTGGAATAGACCACAGAGAAAATCAAAAGGATACAGGAGAAAATGAAGATTGCGCAAGATCGTCAGAAGAGTTATGCGGACAAGCGTCGCAGACCTTTGGAATTCGAGTAGGGTGATCATGTATTCCTGAGGGTCACGCCTATAACTGGTGTTGGCAGAGCTATTAAGTCAAGAAAGTTGACTCCGAAATTTATTGGACCATTGGCTTATCAGATTGCTTTACCTCATATACTGCCCAATATTCACGACGTATTTCATGTGTCGCAGTTAAGAAAATACATTGCAGACCCGTCACATGTGATCGAGCCGGATACAATTCAGCTGAAGGATAACCTGTCATTTGAAGTATTCCCTGTAAGGATTGAAGACGGGAAGATTAAATAGTTGAGAAACAAGGAAGTCCCACTAGTCAAAATGATTTGGAATCCGACAACTGGAGACGCAACATGGGAACTGGAGAGTAAGATGAGGGAACAATATCCTCAGTTGTTCATCAACATGTAGTTTCAAGGACGAAACTAATTTAAGGGGGGTGGTAATGTAAGACCCTTAAATTTAATATTAATTTTGGAATTAATATTAAGGGTATTTTGGGGATATTTGCAAAATATTTAATATATGATGTTTTGAGTGAATATATATATATATATATATATAAATATTTATTTTGGAAGATGAATTAAAATTATTGGATGAAGAATAAATTAATTTAATTACGAGTAATTAAATTAATCGGATAGTTAATTAAGGATTAGTGACTAATTGCAAAACGTTTAAGTGCTGGAGGATCCAACAATATTTTAACATTAATTGTGATGAGGTGGCACATGGAGGTGCCTATATATGGACTGCAAAGGACAGAGCAAAGGCAGAAACCTTTCTCTCCCCCATACTGCATGTAACAGTATCCCTTTCCTCCCATTTTGTTCTGTTCTAGTTCGTTCAAAAGAAAGCAAAAAGAGAGTTCCTCAAAAGTGCCATTACTTGGAAATCCAAGCACCGAAACACCAAACCCCCAGTACAAAAGTTGTTCCCCACATCATTACGGAGCTAAAGAACCCAGTTTCGTAGCAGCAAACGCAGGCGGGAGTTTCGCCGTTTTTGACGCATAAACGTGAGCAGAAGCAGAAAACGCAACAAGGGTAAGGGCACCTTCCACTTTCTAGTTGCATTAGGGCTGTAAATGCATAACTGTCATGACATTACTAATGTTTTCATCATTGTTTAAAGAAAAACTGTTTTTGCAATGACATTTTGAAAATGAAGAAAATGCATTATGTGATGTGTAATGAATCTGTGATGTTTGCAGTTCTGGTTGTTACTGCAATGATGTTTGGTTTGTGTGGGAAAGCTGAAAAATGCTTTGCATGTTATTTTGAAGATGACCAAAATACATATCTTTAAAACTGATTTGAATGTTGTTATAAAATGCGTTATGTGGGTGTTTTTGCTGCTATGTGATGATTTCTGTTTGACTGAATGTATTAAGGTAATTCTGTTTGTGTGAGAAAGCTGGAATATGCTTTGCATGTTGGGTTGGTTCTGTAAGCATACTGGAAGATGCCTTGCATGTTGTCTTGGAGATGTTGGTTCTGTTTTGGGTTGATCATTCTGTTTTGCTTCTGATGATTCTGGTGTGAATCATTCTGTTTTGCTTCTGATGATTCTGGTGTGAATCATTCTGCTTTGCTTCTGATGATTCTGGTGTGAATCATTCTGTTTTGCTTCTGATGATTCTGGTGTGAATCATTCTATTTTGCTTCTGATGATTATGGTGTGAATCATTCTGTTTTGCTTCTGATGATTCTGGTGTGAATCATTTTGTTTTGCTTCTGATGATTCTGGTGTGAATCATTCTGTTTTGCTTCTGATGATTCTGATGTGAATCATTCTGTTTTCCTTTTGATGATTCTGGTGTGAATCATTATGTTTTGCTTATGATGATTCTGGTGTGAATCATTATGTTTTGCTTCTGATGATTCTGGTGTGAATCATTCTGTTTTGCTTCTGATGATTCTGGTGTGAATCATTCTGTTTTGCTTTTGATGATTCTGGTGTGAATCATTTCGTTTTGCTTATGATGATTCTGGTGTGAATCATTATGTTTTGCTTCTGATGATTCTTGTGTGAATCATTCTGTTTTGCTTCTGATGATTCTGGTGTGAATCATTCTGTTTTGCTACTGATGATTCTGGTGTGAATCATTCTATTTTGCTTCTGATGATTCTGGTGTGAATCATTCTGTTTTGCTTCTGATGATTCTGGTGTGAATCATTCTGTTTTGCTTCTGATGATTCTGGTGTGAATCATTATGTTTTGCTTCTGATGATTCTGGTGTGAATCATTATGTTTTGCTTCTGATGATTCTGGTGTGAATCATTATGTTTTGCTTCTGATGATTCTGGTGTGAATCATTCTGTTTTGCTTCTGATGATTCTGGAGTGAATCATTCTGTTTTGCTTCTGATGATTCTAGAGTGAATCATTCTGTTTTGCTTCTGATGATTCTGGTGTGAATCATTCTGTTTTAATTCTGATGATTATGGTGTGAATCATTTTGTTTTGCTTCTGATGATTCTGGTGTGAATCATTCTGTTTTGCTTCTGATGATTCTGGTGTGAATCATTCTATTTTGCTTCTGATGATTCTGGTGTGAATCATTCTGTTTTGCTTCTGATGATTCTGGTGTGAATCATTCTGTTTTGCTTCTGATGATTCTGGTGTGAATCATTCTGTTTTGCTTTTGATGATTCTGGTGTGAATCATTCTGTTTTGCTTCTGATGATTCTGGTGTGAATCATTCTGTTTTGCTTCTGATGATTCTGGTGTGAATCATTCTGTTTTGCTTCTGATGATTCTGGTGTGAATCATTCTGTTTTGCTTCTGATGATTCTGGTGTGAATCATTATGTTTTGCTTCTGATGATTCTGGTGTGAATCATTATGTTTTGCTTCTGATGATTCTGGTGTGAATCATTCTGTTTTGCTTCTGATGATTCTGGTGTGAATCATTCTGTTTTGCTTCTGATGATTCTGGTGTGAATCATTCTGTTTTGCTTCTGATGATTCTGGTGTGAATCGTTCTGTTTTGCTTCTGATGATTCTGGTGTGAATCGTTCTGTTTTGCTTCTGATGATTCTGGTGTGAATCGTTCTGTTTTGCTTCTGATGATTCTGGTGTGAATCATTCTGTTTTGCTTCTGATGATTCTGGTGTGAATCATTCTGTTTTGCTTCTGATGATTCTGGTGTGAATCATTCTGTTTTGCTTCTGATGATTCTGGAGTGAATCATTCTGTTTTGCTTCTGATGATTCTGGTGTGAATCATTCTGTTTTGCTTCTGATGATTCTGGTGTGAATCATTCTGTTTTGCTTCTGATGATTCTGGTGTGAATCATTCTGTTTTGCTTCTGATGATTCTGGAGTGAATCATTCTGTTTTCCTTCTGATGATTCTAGAGTGAATCATTCTGTTTTGCTTCTGATGATTCTGGTGTGAATCATTCTGTTTTGCTTCTGATGATTCTTGTGTGAATCATTCTGTTTTGCTTTTGATGATTCTGGTGTGAATCATTCTGTTTTTCTTCTGATGATTCTGGTGTGAATCATTCTGTTTTGCTTCTGATGATTCTGGTGTGAATCATTCTGTTTTGCTTCTAATGATTCTGGTGTGAATCATTCTGTTTTGCTTCTGATGATTCTGGTGTGAATCATTCTGTTTTGCTTCTGATGATTCTGGTGTGAATCATTCTGTTTTGCTTATGATGATTCTGGTGTGAATCATTCTGTTTTGCTTCTGATGATTCTGGTGTGAATCATTCTGTTTTGCTTCTGATGATTCTGGTGTGAATCATTCTATTTTGCTTCTGATGATTCTGGTGTGAATCATTCTGTTTTGCTTCTGATGATTCTGGTGTGAATCATTCTGTTTTGCTTCTGATGATTCTGGTGTGAATCATTATGTGTTGCTTATGATGATTCTGGTGTGAATCATTATGTTTTGCTTCTGATGATTCTGGTGTGAATCATTATGTTTTACTTCTGATGATTCTGGTGTGAATCATACTATTTTGCTTTTGATGATTCTGGTGTGAATCATTTTGTTTTGCTTATGATGATTCTGGTGTTAATCATTCTGATTCTGGTTCTGTTTTCTAATGTTCTGGTGTTGATGATTCTTATTCTGGTTCTGTTTCTGATGTTCTGATGTTGATTATTCTGGTTCTGTTTTTGGCTTCTGTATTCGTTTACAAGCATGCTGTATTCAAATACAGAATGTTGAAATTACAGTTTCAGCTTCTGTATTCGTATACCAGGGATCTGTATTCGAATACAGATTCGGGTTTTCAGAAATTCCAAGTTTTTCAACATTGTTTTATGAACCCTACGTGTTGGGGAGTATTGGGAAGGTTTGTGTTGAATTAAAATGGAATTTTTGTGATGGTTTGAAGTGGTGGTGATCAAGTTTTTGAGACTTTACTGATTGAGTGAAAAATGTTGATTTGTGCACTGAGACTGCCTCTGTATTCGAATACCAGAGGGCTGTATTCGAATACAGAGTTTTAATTCTGCACTGTTCTTGGCTTTTGTATTCGAATACAGAGAAGCTGTATTCGAATACAGATCCGTATTTTTCAGAATTCTCAGTTTTAAACACTGTTTTATGAATTTGAAGAGTTTGGGAAAGACTTATGATGATTAAGAATGGAATTTTGAGATAATGTAAAGTGATAATGATTGCTTGGATGTTTAATCATTGATGTGTTGATGATGAAGTTAATTGTGTTGAGATGTTTTGTGGGAAATGCTGGAAAGGCTGAGTGTTTTATGATATTGCATACTGTTTTCAGTGAAGAGAAAAGATTGCAAGTCCATGCATTTCATAGTCAGGTGGTGACCGCGATGGGCCACAGAGTAATGCGGTAACCGTGATGGTCCGCGAAGTTAAGTAGTAACCACAGTAGTGGGCTACGGAATGGCCGTGTGTTCGTGGTGGTCCATTCTATCCGTGCGAGGAGTTAATTTCTGTGTGTTTGGCCTGTGAGGGGCTAATACACGTGAATGTAGTAACCGTGATGGGTTGTAGAGTGGCTGCGTGTTCGTGGTGGTCCATTCTATCTGGGTTCATAGTGGCCGCGTGTTCGTGGTAGTCCATTCTATCTGGGCTACGAAATGGCCGCGTGTTCGTGGTGGTCCATTCAAATATGTAAAACGTGCTGGTCTGTTGAGCGACTACACGTGTGCTGGTCTATTGAGCGACTGCACTGGTGCTGATCTGTGAGAGATTGCACCCTGTTCTTGAGGCCCGTTAAAGTCTGACATATATAAATCGTGCTGGTCCGTGAGAGACTGCACGTGTGCTGGTCTGTGAGCGACTGCACCTTGGTAATTCCAAGAAGTTGAGTACATGAGCATATACATATTGCATCGGGTGATTGACTGGTGGGTCACGTTTTGGTTATATGATGATGATTGGAAATTGATGTGTGTGAGTACTTTATGAAATCTGATTTTCTGATAAATGATTGTGATTGCTGAAGTGTTGGCTGTACTTACCACATATTTTCCATACTAATTGATTGCTGTTTTGAAAAAGGAATACATGTCATGAGATTTCAAATGAGCATCCTTAACTTTCATCATTATTATATGTTATGCCATGGTAATAATTGTTACTGTGATATACATGCTATGTGTTAATTGTTAATTTCGGTCGGTGACCCTTTACTATTATTGTGGAAATTGGGCTTTGCCCTCAGAGGATACCCAAACCCGTCCCACAAACGGTTACACTAACGACGGAGACGTCGTTAGTTTTCCTTGATCTCTACGCCCAGCGTAATTGTAGACGACACAGAGGGGCACACAGCTGGGTGAAGACGAGACTGGCAGAGGATGCGGTGTAAATCGTGCTACTGTAGCTTAGTGCATGATCAGACTAGACTTTTGTATAGGGTCTTGAGTTTTGGGAAATGTAATTTTATTTTGGGAATTAATGTATGACTTTTCCGCTGTATTCTTCTGCACTCTGATGCTATTTAGTGGCCACAGGCCGGGCGTTCTCTTTTTAAATGAACTGATGAAAATTTTATTTTAATTCCCTTGAATCAAATCTGGAAAATTCTGTTACTTATTTATCTAAAAAAAAAATACACTCGCGCTGTATTTTAAACTCGGGGTGATACAAACATGGTCCCTAATGAAATGGTGTTTTATTTCAATGTGTTTGGCTCTAGAGTGTAAGATCGGGTTCTTGGTTACGTTTATGGCTGAAGTGTTATCACAGAACAAAGGGATATTGGTTTCAAAGATGTTGTAATCTTCAAGTTGGTGTTTCATCCAGATTAATTGTGAGCTGCATCATGCGGCTGATATATACTCACCATCGGCTGTTGACATAACAATGGTGCTTTGTCTTTTGCTTGACCAAGAGATCAAATTATCACCTAAGAAAGTGCAGTTGCCACTTGTACTTTTCCTTTCCGGCATAGTCGGAAACACAAAACCTTTGAGTTTGTAGGTGGGGGTTTTCTTGTATAACAGGGTAAGGTTGGTGGTTCCTTTAAGGTATCTTAGAATTCGTTTGACAGCAGTTAAATGGGATTCCCTAGGGTCAGCTTGAAAATGGGCACAGATACAAACACTAAACAAATTGTCAGGTCTAGAAGCAGTTAAATAAAGAAGGTATTCAATCATACCTCTATATGTTTTCTGGTCTACCTTTTGGCTGATTTCATCTTTCTCAACTGAGCAGGTTGGGTGCATGGGGGTGGCCATAGGCTTACATTCACTCATTTTGAACTTTTAAGAAGTTCTTTAGTATATTTAGATTGGTGAATGAGTATACCAGATTTACCTTGGTGAATCTAAATTCCCAGGATGAACTTGAGTTCTCCCATCATGCTCATTTGAAACTCGTTTTGCATTAGGTCAGAAAACTCCTTGCACAAAGGGCCATTAGTCGATCCAAAGATGATATCATCAACATAAACTTGAATAATTAAAATATCATTTTTAATGGATTTCCTAAATAGAGTATTATCAATTTGGCCTCTATCAAATTCATTCTTAAGCAAAATGTTACTAAGTCTGTCATACCATGCCCTTGGTGCTTGTTTTAAACCATATAAAGTTTTTTTAAGTTTAAAAACATGGTTTGGAAAATCAGAATTTTCAAATCCAGGGGACTGTTTGACATAGACTTCCTCACTTATATAGCCATTTAAGAATGCACTTTTAACATCCATTTGATACAAAACTATATCATGATTAGCAGAAAATGATAAGAGAATTCTAATTGCTTCTAACCTAGCCACTGGAGCAAAAGTCTCAATGTAATCTATATCTTCTTGTTGACTGTATCCTTGAGCTACAAGTCTGGCTTTGTTCCTTACCACTTCACCTTTTTCCGTTGAGTTTATTCCTGAATACCCACTTGGTTCCAATAATGTTTTTGTTTGGTCTGGATATCAGATCCCAAACATCATTCCTTTGAAATTCATTCAGCTCTTCTTGCATTGCAAGTATCCAACCTTCTACTTCAGATTTGAAGATTTGTCGTATTCTTGCTTGAAGCTTATGCTTTTTCAAGTTCTTTTGCCTGCAACAACTTCTGATTCTGATAAATCAACTTCTGGTTCTGGTAAATCTGTAACACCTTCTGATTCTGATAAATCAGCTTCTGGTTCTGGTAAATCTGCAACAGTTTTTAATTCTGGTAAATATCTAGATTTCTCTTCTAACATATCTTGGCTGTTTGTGACTTGATCAGATTTATCTTTTGAAGATTTGTCATGTGTTGCTGACTTGCTTGTATCCTCTACCTTTCCAAGTACTTCTGTTTCTTCTGCTTCTACTCCCTTTGGTTCTGCTAAACCTGCACTATCTTTATCTTGCTTTGATTTGTCAAGATCAAGCAGTTTGTCATATAACATAATATAAATCAAATAATTTAAAAATGAACTCAATACAGCCAAACCATTAATTCTGCTTCTCGTGGTTTCTGCTTGTTTTTGAAACCACTAGATTGCTGTTTCTGCTGAAGTGTTCAATTCGTGTGAATCATCTGGTTCCTCTGACAGTTTGATAACCTGCAGAATACTTATCTAGCTTTGATTTTTAAGATCAAGCTTCTTGTTATCACAGTAAACATAAATTTCAAACAATAATAGTATTTACAGCAAGATGTAACCTCTATGTCAACAGTTTCAGTTTTACTCTGAAAATCCTCTTGCTTCTGATTTTCAGATTCCGAACCTGTATGTTCTGTGATTACATGGTTTGGATGAGGGGATTTGAATTCCCTTCCAGGTTTGTAGTCTTGATGAATCTCACTAGAGTGTTTGAAGAACTCTCCTGATTCTGATTCTTTTCTTTCTGCTTTGGCTGATACACCATGTTCCTCTGGTGATTCTGGAACTGATGGTGATTCTAATAATTCCTGTTCTGGTTCTGGTTCGGGTTCTGGAACTGATTTTGATTCTGGTTCCAGTTCCTATGCCTCTGATACTGGCTCCAGTTTCATGTTCTGATTTTAATTCCAGCGTTGGTTCTAGTTCCAGTTCCTTTACCTCTGATACTAGTTCCAGTTCTGATTCTGGTTCCAGATCCTGTTCTGATTCGTGTGATGTGTGTGATTTCTTTGATATTTCCTGTTCCTCCTATGATTCTGGTTCTAGTTCTGATAGGTTTTGTGTTGACCAGTTCTTATTCTACCAGAGTCAATTGACTTCTGTTTGGTAGATGTTGGAACATAAACCTTCTTCTGCTTGTGCATTGCTAACATCCATTGTCCAGGCACCATTGTTGGTGTCTCCTTCTGGTTGCTCATAATATCTGCAACATAGACAATTTGATCTTTTGGTACCCATAACTGATTGGGTCCAGGTTTGTTAGTCTTAACAGCTCTCTGATCTTGTTCAGATTTTACCATTGGACAAGATAATTCAGAGTGACCTTTCTTAGCAAAAACATCATAAATGAACAGTTTTAGTATCAGCACTAGTTTCAGTAAAACAAATACCTCTCTTTCCAATGTTACTGTTTCCATAAATCATAGATGCATATTTACTTCTTTCCATTCCATTAGAAATAAAGTTTTGAAAAAATTGCTCATGCTTATCTGATTCACAAACAGTTTTGGAAGTGGAACAAATATTACTTTTGAGAGTTTGGTTTTCAGATTTGAGTCTTGCAACTTCAGTTTTAAAATCCTTGTTTCCAGTTGCATACTCAGAATTTTGATTCTTTAAAACTTGGATTTCTTTGGTCAGATTTTTCTTATCTGCCCTAAGAGTTTTCAGTTTTAAAGACATCTTATTTTTTGCATTTAGAAAGTCTTTTACAGCCTCAATTAATTCAGATTTAGAGAGATAAAAAAATACCTCATTGTCTTCATCTTCTGAATCTGTTCTTGAGCCTGAGCTGTATCCAGAACTTGAGTTGGTGTGAGCCATCAGAGCCAGAATTGTTTCCTTTGATCATTCTTCCTTCTGCCTGTTTTCCTTCAAAGTCCAGAGGCAGACCTGATGTGTGCCATCATTGCTGTTTCTGCCTCTTCTTCATCAGACGATTCTTCTTTTGATTCTGATATATCCCAGGCTGCCATCAGACCCTTTTTTCTGAATCCGGAACTCTTCTTATGTTGTTTGCCTTTTTCCAGATTTGGACATTCTGACTTGATATGTCCAGGGTTCATTGCATCCATAACAAACGATACTCTTCTAGTCAGATTCTTCCTTTCCTTTGTTGTTATGTTTCTTCTGTTTCGACTTTAGGGCCAGATTCTTCTTCTTCTTTGGTTCATATGCTTCTAGTTCTATTTCATGATACCTGAGTGAGCTGATCAGATCTTCAAGTTTTAAGTTATTCAGATCTTTGGCTTGCTGAACTGCAGTAACCATTGGTCTCCACTTCATTGGTAAGCTTCTTAGAATCTTCTTGACATGATCTGCTGTTGTGTAGCTTTTCTTCAGGACCTTCAGTCCATATATCAGAGTCTGGAATCTACACAACATTCCATCAATGTCTTCATCATATTCCATCCTGAACATCTCATACTGTTTGACCAATATGTTAGCCTTTGCTTCTTGAACCTGTTAGCTTCCTTCATAGGTTAGAACCAGACTGTCGAATATGCTCTTTGCTGTTTCTTTATCTGTGCATGTGTCAAATTCTTTGAATGTGATGGCACTGATCATGATGTTTCTGGACTTGTGATGCAGCTTGTATAATTTGCTCTGATCTGTTTTCATATCTTCCATGTCCAGTTCTTTAGTTGGATCTTCTGGAACAGTAGGTGCAGTGTATCCTTTGACTACCAGCTTCAATAATTCAGGATCTTAAGATATGAAGAAACTTCTCATTCTGTACTTCCAATACTCAAACCTTTCTCCATCAAACAGTGGTGGTCTGTTGATGTTGCCTCCCAATTCTTCTGACATGTTGAACCCTTGGACCTTTCCTCAAACACTGTTAAGTGCCCATCCTTGAGACCGAGCTCTGATGCCAATTGAAGGTGCTAACACGAGAAGGGGGGTTGAATTGTGTTTGACTAACTTGAATACTTTTTCTATTTTTGCAGTTTTAAAACAAAACTTGATGTTTGAATAAAACAGAGTTAGCAGGGGATATAAAGTAAAAATAAAAACACTAAATTTTATACTAGTTCACCGTTAATGAGACTACGTCCAGTCTCTTCACCTTGAAGGATTTCACTAATTCAAACCTTGAATTACAACAGTTCCACTGACCCTCCAAGTCAGTCTTCTCAAACAATCCAACAATCCTAGACTCTTGAGGAATACAACACCTTGACTTCCTAAGTCAAGTCTTCTCCTACCAAATTGACAACCCCAAATTGTAGAAGGAATTACAACGCCTTGAATCTAATTGCCAAGTAATCTGCTACCCCTTCTGACTTCCTCAGATTGTAGACTCTACTTCAACAACTTAGATCTAACACAAGGGAGAGAAAAACACGAGTGCTTGATTCTGGAAAGCTGGAACTCACAATTAACCTCACTGAAAACTTGAGTGTATGCTTTTGGAAGTGTGTGAGTCTTCTGTGATTTTTCGATGCTAAGTCTCCTACCTTGAGCCTCCTTTTATAGATGCAGATTAGGGTCTCTTCCAAGCTTAATTTCGAGCTGTATCTTGCTGGCTTCTCTTGCAAAAATATCTTGTCCAATCGGGTTTCACTTTAAATAAAAAACATATCTTTTTCTGCTCCAGATTGCCTTTCAAAAATAACTTTGACCAATTCTGACTTTAATTAATTCTGGAACAAATCTTTCTTCCCGCCAATAGCTTCTGAACTCCCATATGACTTCACTTTATTTTTGTAACAAATCCTTTTAATACTTTGATCAAATTTAATTAAATCTCCACCGATTATCATCTTGATTAACTGTGGCCTGTTTGATCTTCTGCTCTAGTCCACATCTGGACCTTACTAAGTGATCTGCTGTGATCCTCTAATTTCGGTCAACCCTGGACCACACTTTCTGATCTTCTGGTCTCGGCCAACCTAGACTTGCAAACTGATCTGTTGTGATCCTCTGATCTCGGCCAATGCTGGACCACACATTCTGACCTTCTGATTTCGGCCAACACTGGGCCATGGTCTGATCTTCTGATCTCGGCCAACACTGGGCCATATAATTAAATCTTGACCATTGATCTGAACCTTTTCCCTCAATTCTGGACCAATTCTGAACAGGGTCTGGATTGAACTGAAATTAAATCTAGACAAATAATATTTCAGTCTGGACATTTTACCTTCTGATTTGGATCAGGTTTGGATCAAATCTAGACATCATTTCTTCTGGTCTGGACTTAGTTTCATACCCTGAACCATGCTATCTTCTGGTCTGGGTCAATTCTGGATTGAATTAATTTATCCTCTGATTAAGTCTGGATCAAGTCTGGGCTATTTTATCATTTCACTGCCAGGCCATCTTCTTGTCAGAATAACTTCTGGACTAAGTCTGACTTATGATTCGTTCTTGTCTAGATCAAGTCTCCCTCTAGCAGGCTGCCTTCAAGTCTGGTCCAGGTCTCTTTCTGACTTTGCTTCCTTCTGATCTGGGCCAGCAAAGATATCCTCTGGTAATTTTAGGATGCATCCTCTGGTACCTTCTGGATGCATTATCTGGTGTCTTCATCTTCTGCCTCTAGAAACTTCATCTTCTGGTGGCATTTTAATATAATCTTTCTAAGTACAAATTAAGGTTACATGGGGTGCTTTTGTAAACATCAAAATCCTAAGTACTTAGAACCAACTTGGTTCCAACATATCAAACTCGAGGAATTAATCTTTGCAATACACATAGAAAATATATGATTTATACCAAAAAAATAAAAATAAAGTACTGCTGAAACTTCTTTAATCAAGACACATTGAATTTGATTTTAAAAAATAGGAAAAGCATTTCCCTAAAGTAAATTGTGAGCAATCTAAGTTATATTTACTGTAAAAATTTCAACAGTGCATTTTAAATTAAATTATCAATGGTGCATATATAACCTTATAAATGTTCACTTTTTCCTTGTCCAATTTGAGTGAGATCCTTGTCGTGACATGTGGAAGACAAAAAGTTTGGGTAATATATTATGAGGAAATTCTGTGACATGCACTAGCCATTAGAGTATTTAATAATATGAGTTGTCTTTATGCCTCATGTTCCCTTCCTCTAATATAAGGATGAAAATAAACAATAATGGAAATTGCATATAAAGAATAAAGCTCATGTTGCATATTAGGTTGTGGTGTACCTAGAACTGTAATAGGAGTAGTTGTAACTAGACTTGTAACAGGTAGTGGTGTGGGAATTGTTGGAGAAATTGTGACAAGATTTGTAACAGGTAGTGGTGTTGGAATTCATAGGTTGTTGTGTACCTCAACTTAATAGATTTGGACATGTGTGGAGGAGACCTATGTTTATAAATTACTATAAAGTTGTCTTAGTTTATAAATGATCAAACTTTTATAGACTTGCTACTTATTACAATTATCAAAACCTCAACCAAATTTTACTGTGTTTTTCCTTTCTTAGACTTTGATTTCTGATTTTGCTCTGATGTATTTACTACTAAGTATCATGTTTGCAGCATTACTCTTTCAACAACGAGTCGTGTTTGATGCAGAATCACTCTTGCATTGATTTGAAAATGCAACTATATAATGAATAATAACAATTTTTATATGTGCTCAATGTGTAACTGTAATTTGTTGTTTGACGTGAGTTGTTGCAACTTAATGGCATGCTTTGAAATTTAATATTTATAAGTGATCATGTTTATTTTATAGTATTGTACATGACATGTGGTTAGTTATTATGTTGCTTTATTTCTTTTCAAATTCTAACGTATAAACTCATATAATTTTTGTGCTTGTAATAGGTAAGCTGGATACACTTATTCATCTATTCAAAGAAGGGATATTGTTTTGTTATTAACTAACATTGATGTCTCTTATTGTGGATGATTTGTGTGAATAAACTTAATGATGTTTTCTTTGAATTTTACTCTTGTTTTGGTAGTGATATTTTCTACAGTATAGAGAATAAGTTTTTAGACTTCATGTTTATGCTCATAAGTAGCTAGTAAAGACATCGGGGTAAATATTCATAATTTTACCATTGTATATTTTTTAGAAGTAGTTATGGATCATAGTTGGATGAATGCTAATCGTTTGAGTGAAGAATATGAAAAGGGAGTTGAGGATTTTTTACAATTTGCTTTAAAAAAACTTCCTAAAAGTAAAGGAAGATTTTATTGTCCTTGTGTTATTTGTTTAAATGAAAATACATTACATTTTTGAGGAAATACGAAGTCATGTTATTTGTTTCGGGATTGACTTGAATTATACTAGATGGATATGGCATGGTGATTTGTTAAACATTTCAAATACCTCATAAAAAGAGGAAGTTAATGTAGATATGAGTGATCAACTAAAGGACATGATACGTGATGTGGGACAAGAGTCCTTTAATCGTGCACATGTATATGATAATTTGTGCAGTGACAAAGAAGAGGCATTGTATTTGGGGTGCACTAACTTCACATGGTTGTCTGCGGTGTTGAGATTGTTCAACTTGAAGGCGAGAAATGGATGGACAGATAAAAGCTTCACCGAATTACTCAAATTGTTGAAAGAAATGCTCCCAGAAGGTAACACATTGTTGAATCATAACTATGTGGCAAAGAAGATATTGTGTCCAACGGGCATGGAGTATAAGAAAATACATGCATGCCTTAATGATTGTTTATTATATATAAATGAGTTTGAAGAGTTGAATAAGTGTCTTGGGTGTGGACTATCACGCTACAAAATAAAGGATGGTGATTCCATTTATGAAGAAAGCTCAAACAGGCCTCATGCGAAGGTGTAATGGTATCTTCCAATAGTTCCAAAGTTCAAACAATTGTTTGCTAATACAAATGATGTAAAGAATGTAAGATGGCATGCGGATGAGAGGAGGCGTGATGGACAACTCTATCATCAAGCTGATTCTTTGCAATGGAAGAAAATTGATGATTTGTACCCAGAGTTCGGAAATGAGCCAAGAAACCTTAGGCTTGGACTTGCTACAGATGGAATGAATCCATATGGAAACTTAAGTAGTAATCGTAGTTCATGGCCCGTTCTACTAGTTATCTACAACCTACCTCATTGGATTTGGATGAAGCGTAAATACATTATGTTATCTATGATGATTTCAGGTCCAAAACAACCTGGAAATGACATAGATGTCTATCTAAGTCCATTGATTTAAGATTTGAGAATGCTTTGGGAAGGTGTTGATGTGTTTGATGGGTATTACCGTGAGTATTTTAAGATGCGTGCAATGCTATTTTGCACCATCAATGACTTTCCTGCATATGGAAACTTGTGTGGCTATAGTGTTAAGGGACATAAAGCATGTCCTATATGTGAAGAGGGCACATGCTACAAGCAATTGAAACATAGAAGAAAAACAATTTACGTTGGGCATCAGGAATTTCTCAAGTCTAATCATCCATACCGTAAGTTGAGAAAAACGTTTAATAGACACCAAGAGCATGAAATTTCCCACAAAGCCTTAACTGGGGAGCAAGTGTATCAATGGGTTAAGGATATCAATGCTATTTTGGAAAGAACCAAAAACAGACATCTGAGAAAAATATATGGAAGAAGAAGTTTGTGTTCTTTGATCTTCCTTATAGGTCTAGTTTGGATGTAAGACATTGTCTTGATGTGATGCATATGGAGAAAAATATGTGTGATAGTGTAATTGGAACACTTCTAAAATTTAGGGGAAAACAAAGGATGGCTTAAATTCTCGTCTAGATATGGTCTAGATGGGTATACGACAACAGTTAGCTCCATAAGCAGGTAAACGAACATATTTGCCTCTTGCTTATCATACATTGTCAAAAAATGAGAGGAGAGGCTTTTGTGAGTGTTTCTCGAGAATAAAAGTGTCACATGGCTACTCCTCAAATGTCAAGAGTCTTGTCTTAATGAAAGATTTGAAATTAGTTGGCTTAAAGTCTCACGATTGCCACGTATTGATGCAACAACAACTACAAGTGGCTTTACGTGGCATATTGCCTAAAAAAGCACGAGATGTATTAACTAGGTTGTGTTTATTCTTAAATGCTTTTTGTAGCAAATTCATTGATCCTAAAAAATTAAATGAGTTGGACAACGAAGCTGTTATTATCTTGTGCCAACTAGATATGTCTTTTCCTCCTTCTTTTCTTGACATCATGGTTCATTTAATTGTTCGTTTAGTTAGGGAGATTAAATTATGTGGTCTTGTTTATTTGAGGTAGATGTATCCAGTCTAGTGTTACATGAAAATTTTAAAAGGATATGTGAAGAATCCACACCGTCCTGAAGCATCTATTATTGAAAGGTACATAGTAGAAGAAGCTATTGAGTTTTATTCTAACTATATTTCGAAAGCAGAAGCCATAGGAATTCCTAGATTTTGTCATGAGGGAACATGTGTGGGTAATGCTATACAAGGCTTAAAACTTAAGAACATGGGATAAGAGGAAGTACTTCAACCACATTTGCATATATTGAATAACATTGATGAGGTTCAACCTTACCTTTCTACTCATAAAAGCATTGTGAAGGAAAAATATCCTAGAATGAATGAAAAATGGTTGTTGAATGAGCATAACAATACTTTCTTAAAAATGGTTTAAAGAAACCATTTTAACCAACAATACAACTTCTGATACATTAAAATCTCTAGCAAATGGGCCTCATTTTAATGTCATAACTTGGACTGGCTACAATATCAATAATTTTACATTCTACACAAAGAGTCAGGATGACAGTAGTACCATGCAAAATAGTGGGGTTATGGTCGTAGCTAAGTCCATGCATTTCTCTGGTTCAAAAGATAAAAAAACCCTGTTACGGCATCCATACCTTACTTTGGGACCATTAAAGAGATTTGGGATGTCGATTTCATTAAATTTAAAGTGCCTATTTGTAAATGTAAATGGAATGACATCAATAGTGGTGTTAAAATTGATGAATTTGATTTTACATTGGTGGACCTTGAAAAGGTAGCGTATAAGGATGAGCCTTTTATTATGGCATCCCAAACAAAACAAGTGTTTTATGTTAGCGATCCTTCTAACAAAAAGTGGTTAGTGGTACTCCAAGGTAAAAGCTTGCATGGACCAAATGAAAGTCTAGATTCAACGCTAGATATTTCTGAGACTCCTTCATTATCACAATGAATACTTACTTTCATTGAAGAAACTATAGTGGACGATGAGTATGCCACTCGTGATGATCATCAAAAAGGGATATGGGAGAATATACAAACATAAGACTCGTAAGAAATACAACGTTAATAATGATAGTTTATCTTAATAAATTTCAGATTATCAATCATATTTACTTTGATTGTTTATAGTTTCTACCAATATATGACATGATTGCTTATAATTATTTTTCTCTAATATTTGGAATTACTATTGACCATTATTATTCTATTTTAAAAAGGACACATGAATAATTCGTCAGCTCCTTCTCAAAGTGTGGAGGGTACTCAATCTACACAAAGAAAGGGTAGGCATGGTACACGTATGGCAAAGTTGAAACATAAATGTATGATAGGTAAGAAGTTCTCGATTGATTTAGATCGAATGACTTGATTACCTTCAGGGATAAATAGGAAAAATTTTAAGGGTCATGTTGCTTCCCTTGCTCAAAGCTTTGTCAGTATTTTGGTGGATAATTGGAACAACGTAGATAGCAACTTGAAAAATCAGATATGGGAACCAATCAAGGTACTTGTAGTTTTGTGAATATTTTAGTATATATATTATTTCATAAAATATTTTAATGTCATACACTAACTCTTCCATTTGTTTTGTAATGTAGGTGAAATGAGATGTTCCCAATTATGAATTTTTGAAAAAGAAATGGATTTCATATGTTGGTGAACATTGGAGGACATTTAAGACTAGTCTAGCATCTAGATATTTAAATGGTGGGGATTTGAGTCACAAATCTCCTCTTGAGACATCAAATTATCTTCATAAGGACATATGGAAGACGTTTGTTCAAAAACGACAGCATCCTTCCTTTGTGGTTAGCTATATTATAATTTAGTTTCTCTTAATAAATTTATTTCTAGTATTACATTTAATTAGTGTATTACTTATAATAGGAGAGCCCGACAAAAGTCATCGGGAGATTACTCATCAGAAGATGAACGTGTCATTGCAGAAAAAATTGTAAGTAATTGTGTAACATAAATTTGCTATTATAGAAGGACAAAATCATACACGTGACAAATTAAGCTAAAATTGAACTTGCTAGATGCCTAGATCAACACTAATTTGATCAAGTTCAGGTGCTACAGTGCCTCTGAATCTCTCATATTTTCATGGCTAAAGCATTTTGTATTAAGTCATGATTATTCAATAATTTGAGTCAAATTGTTTGTTTGTTTTTAGTTTTGAGTTATTATTGTTGGAACCACGTAGGTTTTACATTTAGAGTTTTGATGTTAACAAAAGTATTTTATGAGAACAATATATTTGACTTCAAAGAGTATGTAAGAAGATTCATGTTTTTGAAGAAAATCTAAAATAAGATTTGATTCAAATTTATAATTGAAGAAAATCTAAAATAAGATTTGATTCAAATTTATAATTGAAGAAAATCTAAAATAAGATTTTATTCAAAATTATAATTGACGAAAATCTAAAATAAGATTTGATTCAAATTTATAATTGAAGAAAATCTTTGACCAAGTTGAAAAGAAAATATGGTCAAGATTTGAAGAAGATTTAATTAAGATTTGATCAAGATTTGAAGAATTAAGATTTGAAGAAGATTTGGTCAAAATTTGAAGAAGATTTGTTCAAGATTTAAAGAAGATTTGATCAAGATTTATCTACAACAAAAAATAAACAGAATAAATCTGAAGAATTTACCAACTTAATCTGGACAAGATACAATTCAAAATTAAACAATGACTAAACTGAAGCCCAAATTTTAACTATAAATAGATACTTAGGGTTGAAGAAGAAAAGTATTGAAAATCATAAAAGAGTAGTGTTGGAACCAAGTTGGTTCTAAGTACTTAGGATTTTGATGTTTACAAAAGCACTCTATGTAATCTTATTTTGTACTTAGAATTATTATATTAAATGCCACCAAAAGATGAAGTTACCAGAGGCAGAAGATGAAGTCACCAGAGGCAGAAGATGAATTACCAGAGGATAAAATCAGACCAGAGGATACACCACCAGAAGATACCAGATAATGCATCTAGAAGGTACCAGAGGATGCATCCTGAAGGCACGAGAGGATACACCAGGATGTCAAAACACCATCAGAGGATATCTTTCCTGGCCCAGATCAGAAGGAAGCAGAGTCTAGAAGGAGACCTGGACCGGACCAGAAGGAAGCCTGCTAGAGGGAGACTTGTTCATACTAGAAGGTATCATAATTCAGACTTGGTCCAGAATTAATTCTGACCAGAAGATAGCCTGGTCGTGAAATGATAATCAATCCAAACATGATCCAGACTTTATTAGAGCATAAAAGAATTGGTCCAGAACAAGGGATTTAATCCAGATTTGGCCCATACCAAAAGACAACATGATCTAGAATATAAAACTAAGTCCAGATCAGAAGAAATGATTGTCCAGAATTAATCCAGACCTGATCCAGATCAGAAGGTTGTAAGAACAGAGGTGCACCTAAGAGGGGTGGGGAATTAGGTGTCAGACGATTTTTCTGTTTTTAGAGTTTTGTGATATTGTTCAACTGACTATTTTGAGTTTATGAAAGCTTTGTAAAATACTGAAAATAAATCACACAGAAACTTATCCTGGTTCCCCTTATAACCAAGGGTACATCCAGTCCTCTTGCACACCACAAGAGATTTTCACTAATTGTTCGAATAAGTTACAAGTCTAACACTAAGACTTCAGTTACAAATTCTTTAACACTTAGCCGAAGATAGTACACCACTATCTCAGTTAACAATACTTGAAGAATCTTCACTAAGTTCTTCAAGTGATACAATAACTTCAATTGATTTTATAATGATGTTCTTAACTAAGAACAAGATTATAACACTAAGTATTATGATACTTAATCAAGCACACTTCCAAGTAGAACTGAGAACCTTTCTTAATGATATGAAAATGAAAAGCATGTACTTAAAAATATGAAACTTAAGCTTTGAAAGTGCTTGATATTTCAGAAATTAATTCTAAGATTAGTAAGTCAAAGGTTGTCAGTAAGAACTGAAGCTATGAAGTATTTATACCCCATAGGTAACACTTCAGATCAGTGGCAATTGTTCCCATAAGTTTTGATGAACTTATGCAATATTCCAAAACTGAAAAATTGCATTGTTTCGAAGTTGTATTCGAATACAGCCTCAGTGTATTCGAATACACTTCTATAACGTTTAGTTTTTATTTAAAATTTGAACTTCTTATTCGAATACGATACCTCGTAGTCGAATACAAGTATGAGATTTTTGCCACTGACTTGAGTTGTATTCGAATACGCGAAGCTGTAGTCGAATACAAAAGTTCAATTTTAGCTACTGACTTGCAATCTGTATTCGGCTACGACACTTCGTATTCGAATACAGATCTTCAGTTTTAGCTACTGACATGCAATCTGTATTCGGCTACGACATGTCGTATTCGAATACAGATCTTCAGTTTTAGCTGCTGACTTGCAATCTGTATTCGGCTACGACACTTCGTATTCGAATACAGATTTTCAGTTTTTGTAAAAAACTTTATTTTCAAACATATGTTTATGTATTTAAATATTTAGAAAACATTTTAATGCATATGCTAACAAGAGGGTTCTCATAATAATGTTTTTGAATTGTATTTTGATTTAATATCAAATACCTTAAGTCCTAAGTTACCTAATATGAATTTGAAGGATGAGTTGAATTAATATCATTTTGCTTTTTGATCAATGGACTTTTTGTCTTCATTAAAAATGTAGATCTTTATTCTTTTTCATTCTCCCCCTTTTTGATGATGACAAAAATCCTTGTTGCTTGAATTTTTCAACGTCTTGATTTCTCCCCCTTGATATATGTTTTTCTCCCTCTTGTTTTTGAACTTATGTGTTGGAGGATCTGTAAAAGGTAACTAGCAACCAACAATATATATACACTTTTTCTCCCCCTTTTGACATTATCAAAAAGGAAGAGGATACTATAAAGAAAGCATACACAATAGATATAGAAGCATCACTTGATATCTAGAAGGATTTGCAAACAAAAGAAATAAGTTTTACAAAACCATGTCTATTAATACATTTTAAAAAGGAAACTAAGAGTTTGAACGGAAAATTTTAAACATAGCAGAAACACACAAAAAAAACTTTCAAATAGCCAATCTAATCATCAAATTCTGGTGGGAGATGAAGGTGGTCGATCTTGTCGGATAGGTTACTCAGTTCTTGATGAAAAGAGGCATGATGTTGAGTGATGGTTGTTTCGATGTGTTGGAATTGGTTGTTGAAGGATGCAGTCAGTTTTGAATTTGATTACTGAAAGAATCATTCAAGTGTTGAAATTGATCTGTGACAAAGGATTGAATGGAGTTAAGTTTGTCCATGATCATTCTGTTTGAAATGATGTCTTCAACATTTGCTATGTTGTCTGCTTCTGGTGCTTCTTCTGGTGCTGCTTCTGGTGGTGCTGCTGGTGGTGTTGCTGGGCCTGCTGTTGGTTCTGCTTCTTCGGCAGTGTCATCTTGGGCAATTGATGGATTTTGTCCAATATCACCCTTATAAACATAAGTTTGAAGTGATTCACTCCATACTATTTTCATGCTAGGTAAAACACTTAAATCCAACAAGTTGTCTTTAGAGTTTTGGTACAGCACTTCACATGAGAAATCAACCTTAAAATGTTCCAGAATTCTTGTAACTTCTCTTGCGTAGGGCAAAGCTATAGAATCTTTGGAAGCAAATAGAACTGAGCAGACAAAATAAGCCCAATTAAGATCAGCTCCTTCAATCATAAAAATTATGATTTGAAGTTCGAACTCAGATATTTGTGAGTAATTCCTGGCTTTTGGTACCAAAATATAACTTAAGAAATAATGAAGTAATCTGTAGTCAACTGTGAGATTACCAACCCCATATCTTTGTCTAGCGAATTCTGAACCAGCCTTTGTTCTTTTTCGTTCCATAGTCTCCTTATCAAATCGACATAGTGAGATATACGCATCGTATTTGGTAGTGTTTACCCATTCACACAAGTGTCCTGGACACATTTTCTGATCTTCAGATGGTATATGTAGGATTTCTCCAATAATTCTAGTTTTAAACTAATAAGCTTTCCTTTAACTTTAGACACTAGCCTAGAACCATCTTTTTCAAGATTACAAAAGAAAACCCTAACAAGGTTAGGATAGATGGGACCATTGTAGCTAATGAATTCTTCTAATTTTTGAGCTTTCAGCAACTCAGGGAATTTAAAATCAGAAAAGGAAGCTAACGTACCAATTTTTGGAGTTATTAATTTCTTGTCCGAGAAGTGGGTTATGAACCTGTCAATTTCTTCCGATGAGTGAAGTAATCGGGATAGGTCAGCCATATTATCATTCCTTCTTTTCTTTGAAGGACCCACTGCAGCAACCTTCATTCGAGGACCTCTTTTTCGTGCATCCATATCGATAGATGAAGTTTGACGGTTTTGGGAGGAATTTGTTTTTGGTTTTGATTTTTAAGACAAACTTAGATGTAATGAATGATGAGGTGAAGGTTTAGATATGATTGCATGTAAGTTTAGATGAAGTTTTTGAAGAAAGGAAACCAGAGATTTTGTATTCGGCTACTATCAGTTTCGTATTCGATAAGAACCTAAAATCTATTTGAAAACGTTTTTATATGTTGAAAATCTCAAATCTGTACTCGACTACAGGTTTGATGTATTCGAATACAGGTTTTTCTGGGAACGTATATTCGAATACATACAGTTTATATTCGAGTACGACAGTAAAAAATTCGTTTCTAAAATAAAATTTTAACAACAAACAAAACAAAACAAAAGAAAAATTTAAACATGTTTTAAAACATATACATATCAAAGAATCATATATTAATTGTAAGAGAAGATGAAAAAGTTATAAAATTAAAAGTGATAAAATTAAAAGTGATATGACTTACAAAGCATTCAAACCTTTTTAGAGATCACTTTCATTTAGAATGCCTAGTTCCCTTCGTATTTTGTAAAATGATTCTCTAGGTAGTGGCTTTGTAAAAATATCCGCTAGTTGATTATGAGTGTTGACAAAGGTAACTTCAACATTGCCTTTGGGCACATGATCTCTCAAAAATGATGACGTATGTCGATATGTTTGGTCCGAGAGTGCATGACTGGATTCTTAGTGATGTTGATAGCACTAGTATTGTCACATTTTATAGGAATACACCCGAGATCAAGTCCATAGTCACATAGTTGTTGCTTAAGCCATAGGATTTGAGCACAGCAACTGCCTGGTGCTATGTATTCTGCCTCGGCAGTACTTAAGGCCACACATGCTTGTTTCTTACAAGACCATGATACTAGTGCATTTCCTAGAATGTGACAGGTGTCGCTTGTGCTTTTTTGGTCCGTCTTACATCCTGCATAGTCAGAGTCAGAATAACCAATGAGATTGCATATGCTACCTTTTGGATACCATAGGCCAGCATTGGTAGTTCTTTTTAGATATTTCATTATCCTCTTTACTGCTACAAGATGTGATTCCTTCGGATCTGCTTGAAACCTTGCACACAAACAAACACTAAACGTAATATCTGGCCTATTGGCCGTTAGATACAAGAGAGACCCAATCATACCTCTATACCTTGATATATCAATTGATTTACCAATTTCGTCTTTATCAACATACATTCCGGATCCCATGGCAGTCGCACTTTCTTTGCTGTTGTCCATCTCAAATCTTTTTAATAATTCTTTACAATATTTTGTCTGATGAATAAAGATGTCGTTCTTAAGTTGCTTGATTTGAAGTCCTGGGAAATAATTTAACTTTCCCATCATAGACATTTCAAATTCTCCTTGCATCATTAATGAGAATTCTTCACATATTTCATTTTTGGTTGATCCAAATATGATATCATCTACGTAGACTTGAACAAGTAAAGTATGAACATTTGTTCTTTTAATGAATAAGGTGTTATCAACTTTACCTTTCTCAAAACCATGTTCACATAAGAATTTACTCAACCTATCATACCAAGCTCTTGGTGCTTGTTTCAAACCATAAAGTGCCTTCTTTAATTTGAAGACATGTGAAGGATTTTTGAAGTCTTCAAAGCCAGGTGGCTGTTTGACATAGACTTCCTCATTGATATAGCCATTTAGGAACGCACTCTTGACATCTATTTGAAATAGTTCAAAACCCATAGAGCAAGCATAAGCAAGTAGTAGTCGGATTGCTTCTAATCTTGCTACTGGAGCAAATGTTTCATCAAAATCAATTCCTTCTTCTTGATTGTATCCTTGTGCGACCAACCTTGCCTTGTTTCGAATAACTATTCCATTTACATCTAATTTGTTCTTGAACACCCATTTGGTATCAATGATGTGTTTATTTCCTGGATTTGGAACAAGTTCCCAAACTTTGTTTCTTTCAAACTAATTTAGTTCTTCGTGCAAGGCAAGTATCCATTGATCATCTTTGAGGGCTTCACCTATTTTGGAGGGTTCTATTTGAGAAACAAATGCCATATTTAAACAAGCATCTTTGAGATTTAGCCTTGTAGTGACTCCTTTGTTGATATCACCTATTATGTTGTGAATCGGGTGATCACGATGGGTTTTCCATTCTTGAGGATGATCAATGTGTTGATCTTGTTGTTCTATAATGATTTCGTCCTTTTTAGTTGTTTGATCAACTTGATTTTCTTTTCTTATCTCGTTACAATTGGCATCAGAGCAGGTTTTGGTAATTTGCTCCTCGATTCATGGCTTCCGCACAACCTGTTTTTAGAGATGGTGGTAGCTGTAACAAACCACCTTGCTTTGTCGGTGAACATTATGATTTTTGGAAAATACGTATGCAAGCATACCTTGAGGCTCAAGGAGATGACATATGGGAGGCTGTAGAGAACGGTCCATATATTCCAACAACAGTCATCAACAATAAAGAAGAAATAAAAATAAAAGCCTCATGGACAGACGATGAAAAGAGAAAAGTATTGTTTGACAAGAAAGCCAAAAATATGTTACAATCAGCATTAGGAATGGACGAATTCTTTCGTATATCCCACTGCAAAACAACAAAAGAAATATAGGATACTCTTGAAGTAACCCACGAAGGAAAAATTGAGGTAAAACGTTCAAAACTAAACACTTTGTCTCAAGAATACGTAATGTTTCGAATGCAACCAGGAGAAGCAATTCTAGATATGCAGAAACGATTCTCTCACTTAACAAATCACTTGACAGCACATGGCAAAAGTTTTACTAATCATGAATTGAACCTAAAGGTTTTGAGATCATTAACTAGAGCATGGCAGCCTAAAGTGACAGCAATTTCTGGAAAGAAAAGTTTATCTAAAATGTCACTCTCAGCACTTTTTGGAAAGTTACAAGAGCATGAAATAGAATTAGAAAGATTGGAAAAGAATGAGAGTTTAGAAAAGAAAACAAAGAATATTGCATTAAGAATATAATCAAAAGATTTGTTGAAAGAAGAAAATTCAGATGAAGAGGAAAATATCAATCTTCTTGTTAAAAAATTCGGTAAATTTCTTCAAAAAGATAGAACGTTCAAGAAAAAGAAAAACTTCATAAAGAAAGATGTTTCCACTACAAATCAAAATTTTACTTGCTTTGAATGTGGAAAACAAGGACACATGAAAGCAAAATGTCCTAACATTATCAAGAAAGATGCTAACAAAAGGAAGGAATTCAAAAAGGCATACATAGCATGGGAAGATAATGCAGTAAGTTCAACTTCAAATTCAGAAAATGACGAATGCGCAAACACTACGTTGATGGCATCTCACCATTCTGATGACGAACAAGAGGTTAGTAGCAAAAATACTTGTTATAATGATGATTCATGTGTTAAAGATAGTGATGCACAACAAGCTATAAAAGAACTACTTATAGAATGTAGAAATCTGTACAAAATAGTGTCGAATCAAAAGAAACAAATTTTATCTCTTAATGAAAAGATCGACACTATGCAACAAGATTTTGAAAAACAAAAACAGAATTCTACATGCAAAGATATTCAACAAAATTTACTTAACATGCAAAGATATTCAAACGATAAAAGTGGACTTGGTTACTCAAAATTTGATAAACCAAGTACTAGTAAAACTATCTTTGTTAAAGAAAGTAATCAATCCAAAAATGAGAAAGTAATAGCTATTCAAAAGAATCATCATTATTCTAAAAAGAGTACTATTCAAAAGAAACCATGTTTTCCTAAAAGGATTACAACATGTTTCTATTGTGGTCTTAATGGCCACACACCTAATGCTTGTCATTTTAGGAACGTTGGTGTTCCACAAGGGCATTATGTGTGGGTCAAGAAAGGTACTAATCTTCAAGAACCCAAAGCACTTTGGGTACCTAATAAACTATAAATCTTGTTTTGTAGGAATACACACAAAGTACATCAAATATATGGTACTTAGATAGTGGATGTTCAAAGCACATGACCGGTGACAAAACTAAAATTTCAGCACTAACTCTTGAGTCAAAAGGTTATGTGATCTATGGAGATAACAACAAAGGAAAAATTTTGGGCATTGGAAAGGTTGGCATTGATCCATCTCCTTCAATTGAAGATGTCCTCTATGTTGAAGGTTTAAAACACAATCTCATAAGCTAAGTCAGCTTTGTGACAAAGGTTACAAAATCACTTTCAACAAAGATGATTCTATTATCCAAAATGAGGTAACAAGTGAAATTCAGTTTGTTGGTAAGCGTTTCAAAAATATTTTTACAATTAATCTTGATAATTTATCCTTAAAAATGAAATGTCTTATGGTAAGTGACAACAATGATGCTTGGCTATGGCATAAAAGATTTGCACATATCCATATGGATCACTTAAACAAGTTAGTCAAGCATGAACTTGTTGTAGGCTTACCAAAAATGAAATTCATTAAGGATAAATTATGTGACGCTTGTCAAAAGGGGAAACAAACTAAAGTTTCCTTTAAACCCAAAAATATTATATCAACTTCAAAACCACTTCAATTAATACATATGGACTTGTTTGGACCATCAAGAACTAAAAGTCTTGGTGGAAATTCATATGGACTAGTAATAGTTGATGATTTTTCAAGGTTCACATGGACCTTATTTTTGGCAAATAAAAATGAAGCTTTTAAAGCATTTAAGAAATATGCCAAAGTAGTCCAAAATGAACAAGCAACCAAAATTGTATCAATTAGAAGTGATCATGGAGGAGAATTTCAAAATGCCTCTTTTGTAGAATACTGCGAAGAAAATGGAATCTTCCATAATTTTTCTGCACCAAGAACACCTCAACAAAATGGAGTTGTTGAGAGAAAGAATAGATCATTGGTAGAACTTGCAAGAACTATGCTAAGTGATTCAAGTCTACCAAAATACTTTTGGGCAGATGCTGTAAGTACAGCTTGTTACGTATCCAACCGAGTCATAATTCGGCCAATGCTGAAGAAAACTCCATATCAACTTTATAAAGGAAGAAAGCCGAATATCTCTCACTTTCACATATTTGGATGCAAATGCTTTGTGTAAAATAATGGTAAGGATAATCTCAGAAAATTCGATGAGAAAGCCGATGAAGGTATTTTTATTGCTTACTCCTTAACTAGTAAAGCATTTAGAATTTTTAATAAAAGAACTTTGATAGTTGAAGAATCTATACATGTATCTTTTGATGAATCTAACCCCTCGAAAGAGGATAAAATTATGTATGATGATGATGATGCTATAAGTAACGAGATAAGCAAAGAAAATCAAGTTGATCAAACAACTCAAAAGGACGAAATCAATATAGAACAACAAGATCAACACATTGATCTTCCTCAAGAATAGAAAACCCATCGTGATCACCCGATTGACAACATAATAGGTGATATCAACAAAGGAGTCACTACAAGGCTAAATCTCGAAGATGCTTGTTTAAATATGGCATTTGTTTCTCAAATAGAACCCTCCAAAATAGGTGAAGCCCTCAAAATATCATAAGTCCAGATTTAATTTCAATTCAATCCAGACCCAATCCAGAATTGGTCCAGATCAGAGGGAAGATATTCAGATCAGTGGTCCAGATTTAAGCATCATGGCCCAGTGTTGGCCGAGATCAGAAGATCAGAACATGTGGTCCAGTGTTGGACGAAATCAGAGGATCACAGCAGATCAGATTATATGTTCTAGTGATTGGCCAAGATCAGAAGATCAGAACATGTAGTCCAGTGTTGGTTGAGATCAGAGGATCACAGCAGATCAGTTTGTATGGTCCAGATGTTGACGAGAGCAGAAGATCAAACGGTCCAGATTTAATCATGATGATAATTAGTGGAGACTTGATTAAATTTGATCAAAGTATTAAAAGGATTTGATACAAAAATAAATTGAAGTCTTGTGGGAATTCATAAGCTATTGGCGGGAAGAAGGATTTGGTCTAGAATTAACTAAGAACAGGATTGGCCAAAGTTATTTTTGAAAGCAAATATGGAGTTAAAGAGATATGTTTTTTATTTAAGTGAAACCCGATTGGCCAAGGTATTTATGCAAAAGTATCTGGCAAGATACAGCTCGAACTTAAGCATGGAAGAAACCCTAATTATTCATCTATAAAAGGAGGCTCAAGGAAGAAGACTCAGCATCGAAAAATCACAGAAGAGTCACACTTTTAGAAGCAAACACTCAAGTTTTCAGTGAGGTTAATTGTGAGTTCCAGCTTTCCAGAAGAAAGCACTCGTGTTTATCTTTCCCTTGTGTTAAATCTAAGTTGTTGAAGTAGAGTCTACAATCTGAGGGAGTCAGAAGGGGTAGTAGATTACTTAGCAATTAGATTCAAGGCATTGTAATTCCTTCTACAATATGGGGTTGTCAGATTTGTAGGAGAAGACTTGACTTGAGAAGTCAAGGTGCTGTATTCCTCAACAGTCTAGGATTGTTAGACTATTTGAGAAGACTGACTTTGAGGGTCAGTGGTATTGTTGTAATTCAAGGTTTTGAATTAGTGAAATCCTTCAAAGTGAAGGGACTGGACGTAGCCTCCTTAACAGTGAACCAGTATAAAATTCTGTGTTTTTATTTTTACTTTATATCCGCTGCTAACTCTATTTGATTTATACATCAGGTTTTGTTGTAAAAATGCAAAAATAAAAAACGTATTCCAGTTAGTCAAACACAATTCAACCCCCCTTCACGTGTTTGCACCTTCAAGTAGAAGAACTCATAAGCTCAAAATTTCAAATTCATCTTGGAGTTCAAAGAGAGAAACACTTCTTCAAGTTGGAAATATTTTATGAGTGTTCTTTTCTTAAAGTGTGAGAGTTATTATTATTATCAGCTTTGTTAGAAGCAACTACTCAAGTTCCAATATTTTGTTTTCAACCCGATAGCAATTTAATTCCTTCTTCAATCTGGGGTTGTCAGGTTGTTAGGAGAAGACTTAGCTTGTAGGGTCAAGGTGGTTTGTTCCTCAAAAGTCTGGGGTTGTCAGGCTGTTTGGGAAGACTGACTTGGAGGGTCAAGTGTTTTGTAATTCAAGGTATTTGAATTAGTGGATGAAAGCCTTCTGAATGAGGGGAATGAATGTAGCCAAGTTAGTGGGGAACCAAGATAAATCTATCTGTCCAAATATTTATGCTTTCATTATTTGCTGCATCTGAATTCGATTGCTTCTTATCCAAGTAATTCATAAAAACCAATCAGCCTTCATCAAATCAGCAAAAAGTTTTCAACTTTGCAAACACAATTCAACCCCCCCCCCATTTCTCATGTTTGCACATTCAATTTTCATCAAATATTGGTCTCAAGGCTGATCACTTTACAAGGTTTGAGAAAAGATCCAAGGGTTCAACATGTCTGGATTCAGTGAATCAGCATATAAAGATATTGAGGTATTTTCTGAATTTACTCGGTCTGATTTAATTACTGGTATAAATGATTTTTTAAAGAATAATCACAAATTGTCTTTAAAACTGAAAATACTTAGCAAAGAAAATACAAATCTAACTAAAAATGTTAATGTTTTAAAGAATCAAAGTGTTGAATTTGAAACAGAAAATGCAACTCTGAAAACTGATATTACTGAACTTAAAACATAAAATACAACTCTAAAAACTGATATTACTGAAGTTAAGACAAATAATGCAACTCTGAAAACTGATATTACTAAACTTAAAACAGAGAATGCAAATTTGAAAACTAATATTGCTGAACTTAAGGCTCAAAATCTAACTCTGAAAAGTAATTATAGTTCAACGTCAATTGAAAATACCACATGTAACTCTAATAAGCATGAAGAAATATTTCAAGATTTTCTTGATAATGGTATGGAAAAAAGCAAGTATGCATCTATGATTTATGGTGTTAGTAAGAATCATAAAAGAGGAATAGGATTTCAAGAAAAAGTAATTGAACCTAAGTTTGTTCCCTATAATGATTTATGTACTATTTGCTATAAGAAAAGTCACACTAAAATATCTTGTCCTATGCTAACCACATGGAAAGAAAATAAATCTTTAGGAACTAACAAACCAGGACCCAACCAGATTTGGGTACCAAAGGATAAAATTGTTATATTACAGATATTCTAAGCAACCAAATTGAAACACCAGTCACGGTGCCTGGTCAAAGGATGCTTGCAATATATGAAGGGAAAAAGGTCTATGATCCAAGACTTAACAAACATAAACCAACTGACTCTGGTGGAAGAAGTACTGGTCAGCACAATACCTATTAGAACCAGAACCATATGATGAACCAAAAATATCAGAAAAATTTGGAGTATCAACAAAATCAAAACTGGCAGAGAAATCACACATATCAACAAAATCAAAATTGTCAAAGAAATCACATATATCAACAGAACTCGCACTACCAAAAGAATTAGAATTACCATGAGTTCGAAAATTACCAGAGGAACCTAATTCATATGTAGAAAGAGAAGTGTCATATTAACAATCAGAATCAGGAGACTTCTTTGAACACTCTAATCAAATTCATCAAGACTACAAACCTTGATGGAAATTTAAATCCCTTCATCTAGATCCTCTAATCATAGAATATGAAAATTCAGAATCTGAAAACCAGAAAAGAATAAATAAGAGCGTTTTTTGAGTGAAACTGAAACTGTTGACATATAGATTATATCTTTCTTTAAATTTAATTGTTGTTTTATATTATGATAATATGAAGTTTGATCTTAAAAATCAAATCTAGATAAGTATTTTGTAGGTTCCCAAATATTTAGATGAACCAGGTTCACTGGTACCAGAGGAAGTAGATATAGACAAACCGGAAGAACATGAAAAATTAAAGCATACAAGTAAATCAGAAGAAGATAAAAAAATCTTTAGAGAATGATTCTTATCATGTCAACATAAGTTAGAAGGAAGTCTGGATGGAAGTACCAGTCATCTCATCCTGAAACTCTAACAATTAGAAGTGCATGTGATCCTTTGAGGACCAGATCATCACTTAAAGACACCAGTTTGTTTGGCTTACTCTCATCAATTGACCTTACCTCTATTGATGAAGCATTGGCAGATGATGGATGGATTCTTGCAATAAGAAGATTTAAATGCATTTAAGAGGAATGATGTTTGAGATCTAGAACCTAGACCAGATAAGAACATTATTGGAACCAAGTGGGTTTTCATAAACAAACTAAATGAAAAAGGTGAAGTGATCAGAAATAAGGCAAGACTTGTCGCACAAGGCTACAGTCTGCAAGAGGGCATTGATTACATTGAGACATTTGCTCCACTGGCCAGGTTAGAAGCTATTTGTATCCTACTTTCATTGCTACAAATAATAACATTACATTATTTCAAATGAATGTTAAAAGTTCTTTTCTAAATGGTTATATAAGTGAAGAAGTTTATGTTAAACAACCCCTATGTTTTGAAAGTTCTTAATCATGGTTTTAAACATAGGAAATCTCTGTATGGTCTAAAACAAGCACCTACGGCGTGGTATGATAGACTTAGTAACTTCTTACTTAAAAATAACTTTGAAAGAGGACAAGTAGATAATACATTTTTTAGAAAATCAATAGGAGATGACATTTTTATTATTCAAATTTATGTTGATGACATTATTTTTGGATCTACTAATGGGACTTTTTGCCAAGAATTTTCTAAATTGATGCAGCTTGAATTTCAAATGAGTATGATGGGAGAACATAAGTTCTTCTTAGGGATACCAATTCAGCAAAGTCAAAAAGGTATATACATTCATCAAACTAAATATACAAAAGAGCTTCTCAAGAAGTTTAAGATGAGTGATTGCAAACCTATAGCTACACCAATGCACCCTACTTATTCACTTGAAAAAGATGATTCATACAAAAAAGTTTACCAAAAAACCTATTGAGGAATGACTGGATCTGTAACACCCCGAGTTTAAAACACAGCGCGAGTGCATTTTTTTTTTTTAAATAAGTAAAATGAGTTTTCCAAAATTAATTCGAAAGGAATTAACATAATTACTTAATTCTGGAAATTTAGTATTAAATAATAAAACATCTTTGGAAGATAATAATGTCATAACATTCCCAAAAGTCAATATCAGAGTGCGGAATAAACAGTACAACAATTGTTTTTCAAAATAAAAACAAAATACATTTCCAGCTCAAATCCTAATACATCAAGTCTAACTGATCATGCGCTAAAGCTACAGTAGCACGGGTTTCCCCCGCATCCCAAGCAAGTCCTCTCTGAATCTACCGCTCGCCTCGACGTGACCTCCTCCTCCTCCTCATCATACAGCGAGGGGTCGGTCTCCTCAGAAGTCAGATCAATACATAGTCTCGGCCGCTTCGGCGGAGCCGGAATCTCATAACAATCGTCGGAGATCCTAGACGGGCCTGGAATCTCAGCTGCTACTAGCTTCGGCTCATCAGTCTTCCCTTCTGCCTCGGACTCATGTACAACTCCTCCAGTCACCGGGTTGGGAGTCACCACTCCTACGGTGGCCTCCGTCTCAACCCTTCCAACGGACTCCTCAACATCGTCGAAAATTCCGTGCGCCTCCAATACCAGACGGGAAGGCACAGGAAAATCTATACTCGCATGAGTGCGCTCCACAAAATCCTCTACGCCGTCAGTCCAGCTCGTCCTCTCCAACCACCCCGTGTAAGTCGCCCTGCTTGAGATGGGGTCAAATACCCAAGCAGTACGGGAATAGCGGTCAAGGAAGTTCAACGACGTTTCCATCGTTCGGGTACCCACGGGTGGCATGGGCTTGCGTAACATCTAAGGGCAAAGCCCAAAGTCCACAATATAATAGCAAAGGTCACCGACCGAAATTAACAATTAATCACATAGCATATATTTCACAGCAACAATTATGTCCATGGTATAACATATGATGATGAGGAAAATAATAATGCTCATTTGAAAATTAATGACATATATGCCCTTTTCAAAAACAGCAGTCAATTATTATGAAATATGTGGTAAGTACAAACAACACCTCACCAAAACACAATCACTAAATCAGAATTTCAGATTCTGGACAGTACTCACACACATTCAATTTTCACTCACCATATACTCAAACGTGACCCACCGGTCAATCCCTCAATGCAATATGTATATGCTTATGTATACAGTTTTCTTGGAATCACCAAGGTGCAGTCGCTCAACAGACCAGCACATTATGTTTGACTTAACGGCCCTCAAGACCAAGGTGCAATCGCTCAACAGATCAGCACTAGTGCAGACACTCAACAGTCCAGCACTCGTGTAGTCGCTCAACAGACCAGCACGTTTGACATATACCAAGGTACAATCGCTCAACAGATCAGTACCTAGTGCAGACGCTCAACAGTCCAGCACTCGTGCAATCGCTCAACAGATCAGCACGTGGCTGCGCATTTCAGGGTACAAACGCTCAACAGTCCAGTACCAGTGCAGACGCTCAACAGTCCAGCACTTATATACCAAAGTACAATCGCTCAACAGATCAGCACGTGGTTGCGCATTACTATGTGGCCCATCGCGGGTACCACTTGACTATGCAATGCATGAATATGCAGTGTTTCACTTCTCTAGAAATAGAATGCAAATTCAGAAAATTCATGCTTTTCATCATGTTTTAAATATCTCAGCACAGTCAGAATTAACATCATCACAATCATGATTAAACAGTCAATTAATCATTAATACTTTGTAATGTTTTCCCAAACTCTTAAAATTCAAATACAGAGTTTAAAAATTGAGGATTTCATGAATTTTACGAAACTGTATTCGAATACAGCTTCTCTGTATTCGAATACAGAAGCCAAAAATAGTGCAGAATTACACTCTGTATTCGAATACAACCCTCTGGTATTCGAATACAGAGGCAGTCTTAGTGCACACAACCTCATCTTTCACTACATCAATAAAGTCTCAAAACTTCATCTCTTCAACTTCAAAACATCACCAAACATTCCATTTTAATTCACCACAACAATCCCAACATTCCCCAAACACTCAGGGTTTACAAAACACTCTTAAAAACTTGGAATTTCTGGAAACTCGAATCTGTATTCGAATACAGACTCCTTGTATTCGAATACAGAAGCATGAAACTGCAATTTTAACATTCTGTATTCGAATACAGCATGCCTGTAGTCGAATACAGAAGACAAAACCTTGAAAAATTCAATATTTTCTTTCAGATCCTTAAAGGTTTCAACACTTCATCTTCTCCTCTTCAAAATATTTCAAGAACTCCTTTTAAAATCACTTTAACCCTTCTCAAGGTTTCTTAATACTTTAAAATGCATATTACAGTGTTTAAAACTTGATTTTCTGGAAAACACGAATCTGTATTCGAATACAGCTTCCTTGTATTCGAATACATAAGCTAAAAATAGTGCTTCTGGAAAAACACGAATCTGTATTCGAATACAGATTCCTTGTATTCGAATACAAAAAACTGAAACTAGTGAAAAACAGCATTCTGTATTCGAATACAGCATGCCTGTAGTCGAATACAGATGCGAATACAGTGTTAAAATTTCACTTCTGTATTCGAATACGACATGATCGTAGTCGAATACAGATGCGAATACAGAAGCAAAAATCCTTCCTCTGTATTCGAATACAGGGGCTCGTATTCAAATACAAGTTTGAAAACTTTAAGTAAAACAGAAACGTGGAAGGTTGTATTCGAATACACACATGTCGTAGTCGAATACACCTTCGAAAACCAGTGAATTTTCAACCCTTTTCAAACTGTTTTCTTTTAACAACAAACACTCAAACGTTAAAAACAGATTCAGCACTTTTTTTCCAGACGATCCTTTCCTCATTAAAATCCTTTTTCTTTTTAAATCATCAGCATTATCAGAATCATTTACAACAGAAACAGAATCAAAATTATCAACACCAAATCATCCAGAAACAGAAACAGAATAATCAATCATCAGAATCATCCAGACTTTCAAGCCATCAGAACATCATACAGCATTTCAGCTTTCACAACACACCAGAATAACATGCAAGCATTCAGCTTTCTCAAACATCAGAACATGACTAATGTTCTCAACCAAAACAGAAATCAACACACAGCAGCAAAACACCAACAGATTGCATTTTTGCATTTTTAAAAAACTATTTTCAAAACAGTTTTATGAACATGTATTTTAACCATCTTTAAAATAACATGCAAAACATTTCCAGCTTTCCCACACAAGTAAAACAGCACGAATGCATTCAACCAACAACAACCATCACAGAATCATCACATATCAACAAAAATGCATTTTCTTCATTTTTCAAGATATCATTTCAAAAAAACATTTTTTCTTTCAAAACAGAAATGAAATAACATGCATTTACAGCCCTAATGCAACTAGAAAGTTGGAAGGTTCCCTTACCGTTGTTACGTGTCTGCTACTTCTCACGTCTCTGTTTTCGTTCCCGTTTCTGCGCCAAAATCCGGTGAAACTGCTGTCTGAGTTTGCTGCTATAAAACTGGGTTCCCTAGCTCTGTAATGGTGTGGGGAACAACTTTAATACTGAGGGTTTTCTGGTTTGGTGTTTGTATTTCCAGTTAATGGAACTTTTAAGGAACTCTCTCTTTGGTGTTTTGAAATCGTGAAACTGTTTTTCAGAAAACAGGAGGCAGAAATGGGAGAAGAGGTTATTGTTACATGCAACACTATTACATGCAAAATGGGAGGATGTGAAGTTCTTCTCTTTCTCTGCCTCTTCACGTGTTCTTATAGAGCTTACTCAAGTGCTGCCTTCTCAAAATAATGATAAAATAATGCTGGGTTTTCCAGCTGGATTTTTCAGCACTTAATCCTTTTGCAATTAGCCACTAATCCTTAATTAATGGTCCGATTAATTTAATTACTCGAAATTAAATTAATTAAATCTTCATCCAATAATTTTAATTCATCTTCCAAGATAAATATTTATATATATATATATTTACTCAAAACATACATATATTAAATATTTTACAAAAATTCCCAAAATACCCTTGACATTAATTCCATAAATAAATTCTAAATTTTAAGGGTCTTACAGAATCCCTACTTTACCTTACCGCTTCCAAACCTAACATCATGTTTAGTGTATGTGCAATATTTCAAGCTGGCTTTAGGGAATCACATTTAACTGTTGTCAAGAGAATCCTCATATACCTAAAAGGCACTACCAACCTTACCTTGTTCTACAAGAAATCTCTTAAGTACAAACTTAGTCGATACTGTGATTCTGATAATGTTGGAGATAAACTTGAGAGAAAGAGCACTAGTGGAAAATGAACCTTTTTAGGTGACAACTTAACATCTTGGTCAAGTTAGAGACAAAACACTATTGCAATGTCAACAGTAGAGGCTAAGTACATTTCTGCAGCTGGCTGTAGTTCTCAACTACTTTGGATGAAACATCAACTAGAAGACTACAAAATCCTAGAAACCAACATTCTCATCTATTGGGATAACACTTCTGTCATTTATCTAACCAAATACCTTATCCTACATTCTAGAGCTAAACACATAGAGATCAAATATCACTTCATTATGGAATTTGTTCAAAAAGGGGTACTAAACATTCAATTTGTAGACACTAAACACCAATGGACTGACATATACACCAAACCACTACCTGAAGATAGATTTGACTTCATCAACAAAAACCTAAATCTTACCTTCATACTTGTCAGATGTTGTGACAACTTCAAAGTAGTTTAGTTGTAAATTAGTTTTTAGATTTTCTTGTAATATATTTATGTTATTAAAAAAACAAAACAAAAAAATGAGCAAGTTTCACTTTAAAGTCTTTTTGTCTTATGAAAAAAGGGGGAGAAAATATATTTGATGAATTGGAGAGACAACGATAATTAGACTTAGGGGGAGCCCTATGTTAGGGGGAGTCAAAGAAATAGAAAGAAAAGTTATAAAAAATACAAGTTTGTCATCATCAAAAAGGGGGAGATTGTTGGAACCAAGTTGGTTTTACATTTAGAGTTTTGATGTTAACAAAACTATTTTATGTGAACAATATATTTGATTTCTAAGAGTATTAAAGAAGATTAGTGTTATTGAAGTAAATCTAAAATAAGATTTGATTCAAATTTGTAATTGAAGAAAATCTAAAATAAGATTTGATTCAAAATTATAATTGATGAAAATCTAAATAAGATTTGATTCAAATTTATAATTGAACAAAATCTTTGACCAAGTTGAAAATAAAATATGGTCAAGAATTGAAGAAGATTTAATTAAGATTTGAAGAAGATTTAATTATGATTTGAAGAAGATTTAATTAAGATTTGATCATGATTTGAAGAAGATTTGTTGAAGATTTGATCAAGATTTATCTACAACAAAATATGAACAGAATCAATCTGAAGAATTTATAAACTCAATCTAAACAAGATACAATTCAGAATTAAACAAGGACTAAATTGAAGCCTAAATTTTAACTATAAATAGATACTCATGGCTGAAGAAGAAGAATAGCGAAAATCAGAAAAGAGTAGATACTCATGGCTCAAAATTTCAAATTCATCTTGGAGTTCAAAGAGAGAAACACTTGTGAAGTTGGAAATATTTTCTGAGTATTATTTTCTTAAAGTGTGAGAGTTATTATTATTCTCAGCTTTGTTAGAAGCAACTACTCAAGTTCCAATCTTTTGTATTCAACCCGATAGTGGTTTAGTTCCTTCTTCAATCTAGGTTGTTAGGTTGTTAGGAGAAGATTTGGCTTTTAGGATCAAGGTGGTTTGTTCCTCAAAAGTCTGGAGTTATCAGGTTGTTTGGGAAAACTAGCTTGGAGGGTCAGTTGTTTTGTAATTCAAATATTTATGCTTTCATTATTTGCTGCATCTGAATTTGATTACTTCTTATCCAAGTAATTCATAAAAACCAACCAGCCTTCATCAAATGAACAAAAATATTTCAACTTTACAAACACAATTCAATCCCCTTCTCGTGTTTGCACTTTCAATTATGATGATTTTTTATTGTTCACTATGTTTTTTAAATGTTAATTATTGGTTTGAGTTTTGAATAGGTGTTTCATTCAGCTTTGTGATGGTTTCTTAGACGCTAGTGCGTTAAATTGTTGTGTTGATTTAGTGCTTGTAGTAGACAATGAAATATTTGGCCAGGGACGGTGAATAATACTAATCATTCAATTGATTTGGTTGTGTTACTTCATATGAATCTTTTTGTGTTTATCCTGATTATTAATATTTATGTTTATGCAGCTTTTTTCATTCAAATGGTTTATGTTTATGCATCTTTTTTATCTGTATGCATCATTAATTTATGTATATATAATTCATTTATTTCAACTGCTAAACGGCTTCCACTATTTTCCCACAACGCTTTGCGCTATTTCTCATAGCAGATTTTTGGTTTTTCGTTATTTTCCGCAATCCTCTAATGATAACATTGATGCCTACTGAAAATTCATTTTATTATTTTGCTTAGTTAGCCTTTGACACTTGATCTGATACTTCAACAGGTTGTGTGTGAAAGCTTCGTCCCAAAGGTTTCTGTTAAGAGATATTTTGATGAAACTTCCTTATAAGTTATAACACTATAAACATGGAAATTTTTATTTTGTATAAAACTTTAAGTGAAACTGATCCATATTATTGTTGTCTACTCTCCATTGCAAATCATAACTATATAAAATCATGTTTCTATTTAGCTAGTACTAGAAGTGATACTTGATTAAGAACCCTAATGATTATTAGGATGCCATTTTGGAGTTTTAACATGAGACATGTCTATTAAGGCCCTCTATACCAAATTATGCATGTTGGAATCTATGCTCTAAGGAGCCACTTTCTGCATAAATTGGTCTATCTAGACTTGTTATATAAATATAAATATTTTATTCCTTATATTCCAAATAGGACAAACTTCATATCATTTGAAATTCTAGAACTATAGAACTAATTAGCTTGGAATGTCCGACATTGCATAAAATCTAAATCAAGTAATTTTGGCTTCACATAACTAGAATAAAAATAGTACCACATAAGCATCCTTGATAGCATGTAGATACTTAGGTCTCATTTACTTTGTGAAAACATCGTATTTTCATTTTCTAAAATGTGTTTTCATTTTATGTTGATGGGAGACTCTTGAAGTAAACAATCTTCAAATGAAAACTAGTTAGGGTGTTGTTTTAGGCTTCTAAATGTTGTTTCATTGAATGATTACTATTATTCACTTGTATAATAGTAATGCCTTAAATGGTTGTTGCTGATTTCATTGAATAATAATAACATTTCACTGTGTTTTCTCTGCTTTTTCGCCACTTTTGTTTACTGTCATGCCCTTTGTTTCACTTTGTTCTAGTAGCAACTTCATTATATGCATAATCAAAAGTTGAAGAAGGCACATGCATTTTTGTAATTTGTTGCTGGTTCACTACCTCTGCTTATATGTGTTATGGTTCCATGTTATACATGCTAGTTAAAGCTTACATAACTTAGGGGTAGCTTTTTAATGTAGTACTTATGTGGAATTTTTGTTGAACTTATTATCTGGAGTTTTTCCTTCCTAAATTAGCTTGTCAAGTTCTAATAGTTTGGAGAAAACAATTGATGACTAAGGCACTAAGCAAATAATTGTACAATAATTATGTATATTTTTTTTAGAATATGATTTATATGCCTTATAATCTCATTTATATGCCTTTATTTGATTATGTTATGTGAGTCCAACCTAATTATTTGAGCCATTTCTAATTTGCGTTTGTCCCTGCTAATTAGAAATAATTCTAAGTAAATGTTCTTCCATTTGATAGTGATTGTATCTATAAATTATATCTTGTAGGATTCATCGGTTGAACAACAGTCTAAAGGAACCTTTGTTCCACATGGACGTAAAGATATCTTGACGGAGGCCATTGGGAAACCTGAGCATCCTGGCCATGTTTGTGTTGTTGGTCGAGGTGTGGGGATTCGATAATACTTTGGATCACATTCTCATTATGCCTCCACTCCACCAATTTTCAGTAGCCACCAAATAGAGGAGCTTACTAATGTGATTAAAAATAAAGTGTTACAGGAGCTATCACAACAAAACCCAAATTTGTTCATGAAGGGCGGTTGTTCTGTTGAACTACCTATACTAGAGGATGAGGACGATGATATCCCAGAACAGTGTAAATTGTATGTTGATAATAGTGATTTTGTAGTGGCATATGCTGATGTGTACAAGTTGGGACCCACCTTACACAATTAGTTGTTAGATAATGATATGGTTAGGGTGGTGGTTACCAAGGTTTTAGATCCAAATCCTCAAGTACCTATGCCCACTTATGAGGTAACAACAATTGGTCAAGCTTTAAATACTTTCATTCAATGGCCAAAAAGACTTTTGCGGCTCGTTTTTGATAAGGTATTCATTACATACATCTTTTTCTATTTACACTTTAAATATTTTAAATGACTAATAATTTATCTTTAATTATTTAGCAAGGTGACATATTTATGAAAGTTGACGTTCCACTCAAAAAGTCTGAATCTCAACTAGATTCTATTCAACAATTGTTGTTAAATTCGATGAGAATATCGTTGTCTATAGAGCTAAAATTGGAACATGAGACAAGTGAAGTGTTTGTTCTTGGACAAAGCGATATAGTGGAGTTGTGTATGGGTAATCGAGAGTTGTGTATCACTATTATACAAATATGGTTGACGTAAGTACATTTAATTTGTAAAATTAGTCAAGTGATTAATTTCATTTATAACAAAAAATTATTTTTATTTATTTATTTCAATATCTTAGATATATGCATCACTTTTGTATTGACTTGGGCAAGAGTGGCATGTATGGATTCATTGATCCATATTTCATTCAGAGTGAATATGATCCTATTGGGGATAAAAAGTACATACAAAATAAGCTACAACAGGATCAAAAAGAGTGTTATCTATTACCTTATCTCAACAAGTAAACTTTTATTATAATTTATCCATTATAACATAAATGTACTTAACACATTTAACTTTTTGCACAATGTAGTCGTCGTTGGAAATTGCTCGTTATTTGTCCTAGGAAGAATACTATAGTCTTCCTATATTCGTTGAGATGGAAATCAAATAAAAATATCATGCACATCGTCGATTTGTAAGTGTTTAATGTATTTCCCGTATATGTATACGTACATGAACTTTTTGATATGTTTTATAATACAAGTTTAATGAATATTTTATTTTTTGTAGAGCTTTGGGTGAATATAGTAAGTTACAAAGATTAAGAAAGAATAAGCCCACATGGAGCATTGCCACTATAAGTTGTTTAGATTATATATATAGAATTTCAATTATAATTTATATATCTCTATCTATATAATATTTCATCACTATAATTTTACATATGATATTCAATTTTAGTGTCAAAGACAACCTAAAGGTTATGAGTGTGGCTACTACATTATGATACATATGTTGAACATTGTATCTAGTGGTCTTGTTGATTCATGGATGCAGATATGTGATAGATTTTTTCAAAATTAGTATTAATTAACTACTTATGATTTTTCTGGTCAATGATTCAGATAATCTTGTTATTTCAATATTTATAATTCAAATATTTGGAGACTCAAAACCATTCGAAGATGATGAAATAATGAACGCCCGACAACGTGGTGCAAACTTGATTCTTGAACTAATTGAAAATGCTTGAAGCACTTGTATCATTTTAATATCATTAGACTGTTAATAGAAGATACGATATTTTTTTTAAACAAGTAGTAATGATTATGTAGCTCTGAATTTACTAACTTTGATTTTGTAAGATTTTTTTGACTCATTATAATTGATTTTTAAATGTAAAGCTTCGTATGAAGTTGTGTTTTTTGGTTGAATCAGAAATTCTAGTTAATAGGGTAATATGTGAAACTCTAATTACGCATATGTGAGGAGTGAAAGTTATGAAGAAAAAAAATTTAAAAAGTTAATTATTTAAATCGGTTGGCTCATCAATATAATAAATCAATTTTGAATATGACTTTTTATATTGGTTCAAATTTAACTGATGTAATAAATCAATTTTGAATTTTGACTTGTTACATCTATCATTTTAACCAATTTTATAATTAACTATTTATTGCAACGCTTGATGTTAGATCGGACAACTAACCGATCTAACATGTACATAGGAACCGATCTAACAAGGTTTAATTACATAGTGATACTTGAATCCTAAGGAGAGTGCTTTTGAGAATTTTGTCCAAGAACACACAATCTAAGATGTGAGTTACTTTTCCTTTGTTTATTCTTAAATTGGTTTTTGTAGTAGTGTTTCAGGAATTTTGTACTCTTGAAACAAAAATGTTGATTTTAATTTTAGGTTAAAATTTTGGGTAGATTTCAAAATGAGTGTGAAGAAGAATATATGGTTTTGCATGTCATAAATTGGGCATCTATCTTACTTTGAATGTTGTTTTTGATTGAGATTATGGTTATTGTATTGTGATTGTTGCTGGATTGAAAGATTGGATACTGTATGTTTATGGTTGCGTTTGATGTTGTGACTGTTGTTTTTTATGCTTGAATTCGCTAAGCTAAAATAATTTTGCCGAGCAAATCTGGCTCTGAAACCAACTTGTTGCTCCTAACTCAATTTCGCTAAGTGACATATTTTACCTAAGCAAATTTGACAGATTTTGAAAATTTATACCATGTGTTTAATTGCCTAAGAGAATCATGTTTGCCTTAGCGAATATGTTGCAGTTTTGTGTGTTCTTTTTCTTTCATGATTGATGATGCTTAGATGTATTTAATTAGTAGCGCTCAATTGTGTTTAAACTTTTTCATACATGTTTCCTTGAGTGCGTTGTGAATGATGCTACACTTTTCTTGTTAAAACCACGTTGTTAATTACATTTATCCTATGATCTGGATCAAGTTTGGATTAAATCTGGACAATCATTTCTTCTGATCTAGACTGAGTTTTATGTTCTGGACCATGATATCTTCTGGTCTGGACCAAGTCATTTGTTCTGGACCAGTTATGTTCTGCTCTGGACCAAGTCTGGATTAAGTCTGCACTGATTCTTATATTCACGACCAAGCTATCTTCTGGTCAAGATTAAGTATGGACCAAGTCTGACTTATGATTCCTTCAGGTCTGGACCAAGTCTCCATCTAACACGTTTCCTTCTGGTCTGGACCAGGTCTCCTTCTAGACTCTGCTTCCTTCTGATCTAGGCCAAGAAAGATATCCTCTGATGATGTTTTTTGACCTTTGATGTTTGCCTTTGATGACATCCTCTGATATTCTCTGGAGGTGAATCCTCTGGTGTCCTCTGGATGTTTCCTCTGGCCAAACCTTCTAGTGACATTTCTATCCTCTGGTTGCTTCCTCTGGATGTATCCTCTGGTGGTGTCATCCTCTGATTTTGCACAGCTTCTGATTTGTTCTTCTAAGTCAAAATACGACTTACATAAAATACTTTTGTTAACATCAAAACTTTGATTGAAAGAACCAACTTGGTTCCAACACATTTTTCTAGATTTTTAACCATCCCAATTTCTCTCTAAAATGCCCGACATCACCATTTGTGGAACTTGTTGTTTTGCACCGTTCTTTCTCACCGTAAGTTTGATTTAAGTGAAACCAGCGCCAAAATGATAATGTGAAAAGTAGCTATATTATCCACAGATTGGTTTTCTAATTAAAGTAGCTATATTATCTATCTTTTAGAGTGCGTTCTCATAATTTATTTTTGACGTTTACCCGTAAATTGTCGTGTTAGATCGATTGAAGGACAAGGAGTCAAAGAACAAAGGTTTTTTGCTTGTGGACTCGTATTCGTGTGTGAAAGCGTCAAAATAAGGTAAAAGGGTAAGAGAGCATTCGAATTCATGAGTATAATATATTTTGAGATGAACGGGAATATCGTATTTCCCAACAGTTCATCCGGGGCTCGCTACGTACAACAGTAATCATTCGAGAGATAAATTAATTAATGTGAAAATA
This sequence comes from Cicer cuneatum, assembly GCA_037974295.1. Lineage (NCBI taxonomy): Eukaryota > Viridiplantae > Streptophyta > Magnoliopsida > Fabales > Fabaceae > Cicer > Cicer cuneatum. The sequence continues at coordinate 34,593,749 of JBBPBO010000001.1, forward strand.
TGAAAATTGTAAGATTAAAATGTGAAATACAAATATTTATAAGGTGTTAATTGATTTAATTTGCGATAATTGTGTGGTATATGATATTTGATATTATTATGATGTTGGATGTCGAATGAAATTATGTGCATATGTTTGAACATACAAGTTTGTGTGATGTGATAATAAAAGATGGATGCATCATATGATATAGGTTTATGTGATAATGATGATGATGTTTTGATTGATGACAATGATGTTATAAATTTGTGACGAGTTTATATGATGATCATGATGATATATGATTAATGATAATGATGTTATAAATGTTTTATGACAATATTGAAGTAACCCTATAATTGATGAAATAGTAATGATTCCAACTTGTACTAAAGACAATGCTCTTAATTGAGTAGTCTAGGCTAACAAGGGGAGAAAATAGATGTTGAGAATATTTGAAGTTGATGAGAATTTTTGAAGTGGAGATTATTTTGTCATCATATAGGTAGGCTTGACAACCTAGTGATTTCGGGGAAGTACAACTAGATGAGCCTGATCGTTGCAGTCTGCTGTCAAGATATAAAGCAAGATTGTTAGACCTTGGAGGTATTCGGGTGGGGAATTTCTAGGTGACTTGGAGGTAGCCCTCCAAATGTCGGGAACTACCGTGAAACACACGTTTACCTCAACTGTCGCGTATATGTTTCTCGAGTTGAGTTGAGGGGATCTATGAGAACAGGGCCAATTTGAATTGTCCGTCCACTCGAGTGGTGACATATTATCAAGCCTCCTAACCAAGTACTTCGAGTTAGAATGGTACCACATTGTGAAGTAGAGTCTAAGCTCACGCATAACATTGCATTTTCTTGTGACTTTGTTGTGATTAATATGTATCGTAAATAATAACAATTTCTCTTAGATGATTTGATGTTATAGTGAAATGTACTAATTTTCCTTGAATGATTTTGACTTTATAATGTGATGTCTTTCCTTGAAAAATGTTTGTGTAACGATGTGATTTATTTATGATTAATTGTGTGTTCTTTTTACTTATATTATACTATCAACATGATTTCGAAACTTGCCTCTTTCGTTGTTTGACTGGCTTGGCCATGCGTTTACAAAATCGCAGTTATTACAGGTTAATGAGTCTTGAAGTTCAAGTTTGAGAGAAACCCCGCTCTGATAGGTGATACAGGGGAATTAAGAGTTGTAATTTGTATTTTATTTATTTAATTATAAACTACTTTTTATAGGAAAACCTTAGTACTAGTTTGTTTTTGGAATTAAATTAAGAAATTATAGTTAGATCAAGTTCATTGAGATTATACTATTTTTATTGAGGAATAAAGTTTGAATTGTTCCATGTGTACTTTGAGAAACGTGATATCATAAATTAGTTACATAAGTTTTTATTTCCTTGAAAACAGATTTTCTTTATCCGCTGCAAATTTTGTTTAAAAAATCTAGTATAAATTAGACTTAATAGCTCATGTGGTCCCTTAACTTAATTTTAGTTAACGTTTTAGTCCTTTATTTTTTTTCCCGATTTGGTCCTTTATTTTAATTTTAAGTGACAATTTGATCTTTTATGTTTTAAAATGTCAACAATGTAATTCTTTTTTTTACAAAAATTCATTAAAATTTTCAACCAAAACCCATAAAATTAATTATATTCTTCGATATAATACAAATTTCATCAAATTCGAAACTCAAATCTTCAAATAAACTTATATTTTCATCTCTAACAACATCAAATAAAGAATAAACATGAGTTTATTTGAAGATTTAAGTCACGAATTTGATGAAATTTGTATTATATTAAAGAATATAATTAATTTTATGGGTTTTGGTTGAAAATTTTGATCAATTTTTTTGAATTTTTGTAAAAAAAAATGATAATATTGTTGACATTTTAAAACATAAAAGATCAAATTGTCACTTAAAATTAAAATAAAGGACTAAATCGAAAGAAAAAATAAAAGATAAATGACTAAAACGTTAACTAAAATTAAGTTAAGGGACCACGGGTGCTATTTAGCCAATAAATTATTATATATGTTATTTTGGGGTTTAGGGTGTCACAGTCATTAACCAACGGTCGTGGTTTTTAATTGGTTTTGGAGTTTCCCCGTTATTTTCTTCTATTTTTGTAATTTCTCTGTCAGCATTTCACAGCATACAGTATCAAATCTTTTGGTTTGGCCCAATGAAGTAGAACACTTAGTATGCTTTGTGGTTGCAACATTGTTTGATCTTCTACATTAAAAAAGAATGGTGATAATGGGAAAGTGCTATTTGGAAATGTTGTGGCTATGAAAAACTTGGTTATTAAGTGGTCATTTGTAACTCACCTATGTTACCTAGGAACTTACCTAGAGCACAATTGTAGTATATCAAGTTCTATTGTGATGTTTGGCATAGTAAAATTTGATTGAAGAATAAATTTTGCCTTGTGTAAATTTCAAGTCAAAAATGTGTTGATACGATAAGGATTACATGAGGTGTTGATTAGCACAAGTGTATTGGTTGGCATTGATGAAAGGTGTGTTGTGAGAATATATCGATTGCTGAGGAACTTCCTGATAAAGCTCACATGAAAGTTGCACCATAAAGTTTCAGCTTGGTTTTTGGCACGTAGAAGATATTCATTGAGTGGTTTAGCTTCTAAGTGGAAATTATTGGAGTAGTTTAACTTCAAGTAGAAATTCTTGCAGTTGTTTAGCTTCAAGTGGAGTCACTACAAAAAAAAAATGTTATTTAGCCACGTTCACATATGTGGCTAAATTGCCAATTAACCATGGCAGATAAGGTTAGAACCTTGTCCATGGCGTAGCTGAGCATCACAATATATTAGAAATAGTTAAAATTCATATTAATCATGCCTAAAAGAGTTGTGGTAACATGTTTTTAGTCACAATTATTTTACAATTAGCCACCACTAAATATCTATTTTTTTATATCAGTTGTAGATTTTTTCCTTATTTTGATCATACATTTTCTAACAATGTCAATATGCAAACAATCTAATTTTATAGAGTCAAACCAAACATTTTACAATGAATCTAACCAAAGTAAAAACCCATAAAACGTGTCATAAACATACTTAATTATATATTTGCAATATACCAAAAATATTATTCTTAACAAATATAGCAACAATAACTAATTAACATTCTAAAACCATCATTAATGTAAAAGCATCAAGTAGTTTATACCAACAACAAAACTTAAACTAGCGGTAAAACATTCTAAAATCTTATACATAAACTAACGAAACATACAAAAATTGTTGAGAACTTTAAAACAGTATAGAGCAACAACAAAACAATGTACTAAACATCACATTCCTTCCATTTGCAGTCCAAATAGTAGCATATTCCTTCCATTTGCATGCAGACAAAAAAAAAAACACATTTTTTCATTTCTAGTCCAAAAAATCAATGTGAACTTTACTCGTTTATTATGAGAATTAGAAGCTGCCAAATGGAAGCATAATGCAAAGAAATGTTTACTAATTAACACTAATGAATGAGTATCATTTTAATAATATTAATCACTATGTAAAAAAATATAACATGATATTTGCTACTTACTTAAAGTATAGATCGAAGTGCAAAAACTCTTATTAACACCAATTTATATATATTATAAGAAATTATATTACTAAGATGGAGGAACACCTTGGTTGAAAGTAGGTAACTCATTATCAAATTTGGTTTGCATAAAATTAAGGAGAACTTTAAGTTGATTTTGTGTATTATAACAACCTAACATTATTTTAAAAAGCATTATAACAATTATATGTATAATGAAATTTTTATGTGAAAAATTAAGGCAAACTATATATAGATATCCTTACATATCTGTTGAACCATTTGTAAAAATTTTTGTGAACATATTCTTCCACAACTCTAGAGGAATTTCTTTTGCTACGATGCATTCTAGCAACCTTTATCTTACACTTTCTAGATGAAGAATTTGTGGTTAGTACATTTGGTTTAGAAATGAATATTGAGATGATAATTAAGTATATGCAAAAGCATAAAATTTACTCCCGACATGCATCAACCAATTCACAATTAGCTAATACATAGAGATGAGCTTGAATCATCTCTAATTGTGGAATCGGAAAAAAACTTGGAAGCTCCAACAGGCTTGCCTGATGTAGGAAATAAATTCAACAAAATAGTGGATTTACTGATAGCACTAACTCCATTGTCATCATCACTAAGTCTTGGTCTATTGGACCTTGTTTCAAGATTACCATCCTCAAAATATCTTGAACACAATGTAATGCATTCTTCCATAATGTATCCTTCAATTATACAACCTTTTGGTACAGCCTTGTTACAAACATATGATTTTAAATGGCCAAGGATTCTAAAAATGAAAGGCTGTAAGTTTCAATAAAATAAAACCATTGCAATTTATGATTAACTTAATACAAAATACAATATACCTTACAACATAATACATCCATCTATAATGCACAGGACCGACAATCATTGCTTCTTCATGACCAAATGAACCATAATAGTGAATAAAGAAGGAAATATCATTTCCATATGGCAAAGGGCCAAAGCAATTCATTGTTGGAGTTTCTGCATATGCTTTTCATTTAAAGCTTTGCTTGATATTTCTCTAAATTAGTTACATAGTTCAATCAACACAGAACTAACTTCTTTAGGAAGATTTTTTCTAAAAGTAATTAGCAAAAGATGTTTCATTAGAATATGTGAATCATTACTTTTAAGACCCGAGACCTTACACTTCATAACATCAACACATCTAGAAATGTTTTATGTGTAACTATCTGGAAAAACCACATTTATTAAAATGTGTAGGAAGATATCTTTCTTTGAGTTTCTCATTTTAAAGAATGATTCAAGAAGGTATCTTTTGTCCGATTTTTCTCATCAAGTACCGTGAACAATACATTGCTAGAAACATTCTTCTCTATGTGCATTGGATAAAGGCAATGACGAATAAGATTATGCTCCCAATAAGGTAGATCCCAAAAGATACTTTTTTTTTCTTCCATTGTAGTAGGCATTCCTCCCTCATACCCTCATCACATGACCATTTGCAACTATATGTCTTAATCTGTCCAAGCACCTCTAAACCTAACATTGGAACAGGGGCAAATCTAAACTCCAAAGATCCATCAAATGAATTTTTGTTGCACCTATACTTGTGATCAAGTGGTAAATACGGCGATGCCCCATGAAACAATTTTTTCTATCCAATTTCAACCTTTTAGATTTTGTATCAAATTTACATGATGGGAAAGCAAACAATGTATGTGTATTCCACCCATATAAGTTATCAAGACCAGGAAAAACACTAATAGTACAAAACAAGCTAGCACACATATAAAACATTTCATTTGTAGAGGAATCATAAGCCTCCACACCATTCCATAATTTTTTTTAACTCTACTAACTAAAGATTTTAGGTAAGGACCAATACTATTATCAGGCATCTTAGGACCAGAAATTATCATTCACATGATAAGAGAAGTTTGCTTCATACCATACTATGGAGGGTAGTTATAAAGGTACAACATCACATTTGAAATATTATAAGTAGAACTTAAAGTTCCAAATGGATTGAAACCATCTGTAGCCAATCCAAGTACTACATTACGAGGATCTGAAGCAAAGTTTGGATAAAAATGAATCAAAGTCCTTCCATGCTTTACTATCTCTTTGATGCCTTAACAATCCATTAGGGTTTGCCACCGAAGCATGCCATTTCAATAGCTTTGAAGTTTTAGGAGACATGTATAACATTTTTAACCTATGTATAAGTGGGCACTATCTAAGTACTTTAGCTAGTTTTGACTTTTTTTCTTTTGGAAATATGTTACATCATTTTCACCACCATTATTTTCATTTTATTTCTATCTAGATGTATTACACGTCTTACATTTATCTATCTTCTCATCCTTCAATGATCCCCAATACAACATGCAATTATTTGGACATGCATGAATTTTCTCATAGCTTAGATTTAACATCTTAATCATTTTTTTTTGCTTCATAGAAAGATGTCGGTAGTTTAGCATGGGGAAAAACATCATTTAGAAACTCAATGATCGTTGAAAATATTTTATCAGTAGCACCACATAAAACTTTTATATGATATAGACGAACAATGAATGACAATTTTCTATATTTTGTACAACCATTATAAAGTTCTTGATTCTCATCTTCCATCAACTCTCTAACTTTTTTAAAATCCTCATTAGTTGAATCCTTTGCACCCATAGGTTGGTTACTATTAGGAATATTTGATTGTCCATCATCTTGAATTCCTTGATCATCTATGACACCAAATACGTCATTCAACATATCTTGCATTAGGTATTGCATATCTAATGCTTCTTTTACTTGGTTCATTGATTCAACATTTGATTGCACACTTTTTCCCCATGCATGTACCAAAATGTGTACTTGGTTGGAAAGCCCTTTTGTAGGAGGTGACTAGATACCTCAACTCTATCATCCTTATGACAAAATTTGCATGCAATACAAGGACACCAAATTTTCCCATTCATTGCAAAATTTGAAAAGGCAAAATCTAAAAATTGTTTTACCCCATTTAAGAACTCTTTTGATCCCAATGGTTTGTCAATTCAACTCTTATCAATCATAGTTGGATGAATCTGTTTTCATATTTGAATAAAATTATTAAGGCATTCAAGGTATCAAATAATATAATGCTAAAATATAATTTTGGTTCTTTATCTTTTGCCTAATAGTTATTTTGGTCCTTTATCAAATAATATAAGGATAAAGGATCACAACGAATTAAAAAAAAAATGATAAAGAACCGAAGAGAATATTAAGTAAAAGATAAAGGACCAAAATTATATTTAAGCCATGAAATTAAGAACTTTACTTTTACTAATAAACAATTATAATGTATTCACTCAAACCAGTTATCTGTTTGCAGAAACTAAAAAGAAATAGCACTAGATAATCAAGTTTTAATTTGTCTACCAATAAAGACAATAAGTTATTGCTAACAAAACATATATATGGGTTAGAAAAGGAATGCAGAACAAAGAACAAAGAAAAGGGAAAAGACTAGACAAGATGATTGGAATGGAGAATATTACTTGCGTTTACTTCTAAACTGCATTTACTTCTGAACTGCAGTGTTTGCAAACAAGGGTAGGAAGCTTTTGAACTGAACTGTATTGCCTGCAAATACTGTAAAAAAGAATTTTAGCTTTTTACTAGCAAGATTTGAATACAATAGAAAAAGATAAACTCCCACATAAAAGTTATTAGATATACTTTTTTTACTCTATCAACTATATCTTTTATCTTTGCAAATATGATTTCATCATTGCTACACAACTAAAAGTTAAAGTGATAAAAAATGTTAACTTATTAATTCCAAGCTACGTATATGAGATCTGAAACTAATCAACTTATTATTATGATCTAAATGAGAAATATTATAGCAGCTATCAATAATATGTTGGCACCTGTATTCAATCCAATAAGTATAATATCTCTAATCTTTGTGCATAAAGATCATACACATGACAGATCAATTATAAATTAATGGCCACAATAAAGCCAAATAGAATAGCTTGCTTAAGTTTACCCAAATAAAATAAAAAAGAATAGCATTCTTAACTGCGAATTGAAGGGATGAAACTTCCATAATGATTAATTAATAACTTTGATTATCAAAATTCCCTAATGCAACTGAAAATACTGACTACAAATCAAATCCCCTAAGCTTCCTCTGTCCAAGTATTCATAAATAACAAAAAATAACTCATCAGAATGACAAAACACAAGAATCTTAACAACATTCTTATGCCTAACTTTAGTCAAATTTTTTACTTCAACTTTCAAACTCTTTGAAGACTGGTTTCCAAATTTAATTAGCTTCTTAACAGAAACTAAATCACCACTAGTTTCTTGCATCACAGAAACTAAATCACCACAGAAACTTATGCCTAAGATCAAGGTAAGTAAGAACAAATAACTCAACAAGAGAAGAAGGAATTTCTCTTGTTAAACTATTATCTACTAACGACAGTGAAACTAGTTTCCTGCATTTTTTCAGTTATGGAATTACCAGAATGACAATTGTGAGAGAGATTCACTATACTCATAACTGGCGAGTCACAAAAGTTAGGAGGAATTTCACCATAGAAATTATTAAGAGAAACAGAAAATTTATATAAGCTTTTAACAAAGCCAAGAACTTGAGGATTTTTACCATCAAAATGGTTATTATCAAGCTGAACTTGTTCTAAAAAAGAAGCTTATGATATTGACTCAAGTATTTTTCCTTCATTTCCTTGAAATCAATAACGATTGGTAACAAAATTAAATATAAATTAACAAACCTAATCACTTCAGAATGTAGAATATATGCAGCTATAAAAATGTATTACAATCATTCTACTGAAAGGTTATGGAGCTACAAAAAGGTATGGTTTCATTCTAATCCCTTTTATCATTTGTTGCATTACAATCATAAGTTGAAAGGTTATGGAGCTATAGAAAGCAATGGTTTCATTCTAATCCTAGTTGTCATTCTATGATAAAGAGTAACCTGCTATAGTGAGATATAATAACAATACAATCTAAACCTAAAAAATGATTCAATTCATTAGTACATGGAAGAGAACAATCTAAACCTAAAAAATTGCAATCATCACAGAAATAATCTAAACGTAAAAAATTAAAATCAAAAGAGATTTGGATTTTTTTACTAGAGAGAACGAAAGAGAACACTGAGTTGGTGAGTTCTTGAAGATGGATGGGTCGTGAGTTCTGGTCAGTGGTTGGATTGTGTGACGTTGTTGCCGGTGACTGAGTCGTGAGACGTTCTTGCTTGTGGCTAGGTTGTGAGACGTTCTTGCCGGTGATTGGGTTGTGTGATGTTCTTGCCGGTGACTGGGTTGTGTGATGTTCTTGCCGGTGCTGGTGACTGGGTAGTAAGATGTCCGGTGTCGGTGGCAATTTCACATATTTTAGGAGAAAAAAAGGAATTGAAAAGAAGGATATGCAGAAAGGGAATTAGAATGGGAAAAGTTGAAAGGAAATGGGGAAAAAACACGCGCCCTTAGTAAAATTGTGAAAAGGGAAACTAAATTCTTAGCTACGGTTTAACAGAGGTAAAATTTGATTTTTATCCGCAGTCATTGTGACTATGGCTAGTTAACTGTGGCTAATTATGAGATTTTTTGTAGTGAATATACTTTTTATGGTGGTGTGTGATAAATATTTTGAATTATGATCGTTGGTGTAGACAATTAAAATTGAAAATGCATCATTTTCAATCAAGGTGGAGGAGATTGATGAATTTGGTTGAAGTTGAAGAATCTTGAAAAAGTCTCATGTTGCTAAGAATTGCAAGGAAAGAGAGAGACAAATGTTATATATGACTCTAATTCTTCAATACAAATCACACGAGTTAGAAAAACTTTATGTTTTATTTGCTTATTTTCTCTTTTTCTTTCTCTATTGCTATAAAGTTTTATGAGATGTAGTTCAGATATTAACCTTGGAGAGTACGAGTGCAGTAATGCTATGAAGATTTTGAGAGAAGTCTATGTGTTGTAATAGTTTTCACATATTGTTCTTCTCTGGTTGTCGTTAGTCAATGGTTTTTCCTTTCCAACTTTAAAGTTTTTAGATTGATTTCTTGTTTTGTGATTGTGTTCTTTTAATTTCTCTATGTTTGTTTTTCTCAAGATGATATCTCCTACAAATTCCTATTATATATGGCCTTTCCTCCTAAACTCATAGTTTCTTGCATTGGATCTTATATTCTTAATTATGTTGGGAAATGGAAATCTAATTATTCTATGAGAATTTCTATGGTATATTGAGCAATTCAATATGTACCGGTACATTGGCTCTTTAATATTTTAGTTAAATGAGTTTTTTGTTAAATAAAAAAAAACTATTTTCCATCATTAAAATATAATAATAACTAATTATCATTTACTAAAAGTGTGAAAGAAATAGAATTTAGTTTTTTATGAACTTTTATTATTCATATTAGTGAACATTGAATTTTTTTAAAAATAAAAATACAAAATTAGTATAATAATTATAAATAAAAAAATTATATTTTTTTTATGAAAAGGTCTTTTTTGAAATATAAAAACCAAGAAATAATTTTTTAATTCATAAAGACAATTGTTAATTTATTAGTTTAACAAGCAATGTATCAAAATACTTCAATCTGTAAATGTACATTAGAAACTCCTTTGTTAAAACTTAGCTTACATGCAACGCCAATAGATAACCTAGGCAATAAAAATTTCAAATCTCTTTGGTCCTCACTCTATTATTAATAAAAATGTGATTTTGAATTGAAATTAAAATTCAAATAAAAAGTTGCTGCAAATAGATCGTTTATTTAGGTCGAATTGCAAAATTTAATCTTTAAGAAGCATTCAAATTAAATTATTGATCGGTATTTAGAATTAAAATTTAAGTTTTTAAATTATATTGCTTAATTGAATATCTGTAATTAATTTATCTTTTAGATATCAGAAAAAAGAATATCTTCTTAAATAAAATAGTTTGGATCTCTTGTTTAGGGTATACTGCGAGTTTTGAACACAAGGAAGATGAAAACGGTAATAATAATAGTTGTACTAATGAATTACAAAGCATGTGTATTACACTAAATTTTAAATTCGATCGCCTCCACCAATTTATGTATATTGAATGCAAATAGATTAACCGACAAATTACTTTAAAATATTTTGTAAAAATGCATATAAATTGTGATATAAAAAAAAAAACATAACAATATCGAAGTTTGGAGCTAATTAACGAGTTACATGTGCAGTGTTCAAAAAATATTTACAATAAAATAAAGCATTAAAATTGTCTTAAATAATTATTATAAAATTCAATATTAAATTAAATACATCTTTTAGCCAGACATTCAAGTAACTATATCACGGGTAAAATCTTATTAGTGTCAAATATTACAATTAAAAGCCTTAACAAGAAGACATTCCCACAATGACATATCTATCTCCTACCAAAGTGGAATGAAACTTATTGATTAAGATCTCCATAAAGATGGATAGACCCAACCCAAGTGTAGCTCATTAATTCATTGCTTTCTTGAAAACAAAGTCTCTAACAAAGAGAGGTAAATGGTACATGATAGCCATGACAGTACTATACCGACCATAGGAGAACCATGTAGGTGGTTGCTTCCTAAGGACAGCAGCTACAGCGTGTTTAGCAAACTCATCTGTAGGGGTTGAATTTGGTCCTTGAGAAAAAAGAGGTCTTTCTTGGATTGTTGCTTCAAATGGCTTAAACAATTTCCACTGTGGCAATCGATTATGGATTGTTACGGCGTTATTTCCAAAATTGGACTTCACAATTCCAGGTACAATGCTAACAACATCAATTCCAAAAGGTTTAAGTTCCAATCTTAATGTATCTGTTAAAGCATGAATAGCAGCTTTAGAAGCAGAATAACCACCGCTCCAAGGTCCTGAGGCCAAACCAGCAACACTGCCAAAGTTCACAATCTTTCCCTTTTTCCTCTTTGTCATGTGAGGAACAACAGCTTGAACCATTCTCAATGAACCAAATATATTGATATCAAAAGTGTTTTGGATCTCAGAGAGAGGAATCTCGGCGAGTGGACCCACACAATGAACACCGGCGCCATTGATGAGGATATCGATGCAACCGAACTTATTCATAACACCGTCGACGACTCTCTGAACATTTTCATCCGACTGAACATCGAGTTCTTGAAGGAAGAATTTGGGGTTGTGCTCCAGGTTCGCCATGCTGGACTTCGACCTGCTAGTAGCCACCACCATGCAATTATTGGCCGCGAAGGCGCGTGCAAGCGCGTTGCCTATCCCTCCATCAGTGCAACCTGTTATGAGGACTACTTGTTTTGGATCTTCCATTGCGTACAAGGGGTTGTGATTGTGGTATGTAAAACGCAGCCAGGGTATTTAAGGTTCACGTCGGGTTATTTATTACCTGAGGCATAGATTAGGAGATTAGATTAGATTATCCAAAAGGACCATCCAAATTTATATCCTTTAGTAGTACCACTTCGTTAAGTTAAATACACCGTATATAAATCTCCAAAGCAAAATTTTGATTTTTTTTTTTTTTTTTATATTTTTGATATCCTACGTCCGATCAAACTCTAGATCACTGGTGTCTAATTTTTATGAAAACTTAAAAACAAAAACAAAAAATTAAATGTAAATAAACTAATTAAAATTCAAAGTTAAGTTTTGTATATAATAAATTTTAACTAAATAATGTTGAATTGAACATAAAAATAAAACATTAAAATAAAGTATAATAATCATAATTTAAAATTTGTAGTTATATTCTAATTGTTTGTCTATTAAATTTAGAATCTTAAATAAATTGTTAATTCAAAATTAAATTTATTTTAAATTTATCTTTTTTTTTTTATATAATTGAAATCAATTATAAGAAAACATTGCAACAAATAAATAAATACCGGATAATCCGAGAAGGTTGATGTTTTGGAATGAGATGGTTGAGAGGGTTAGGAGTCACTTGAATGGATGGAAGAGGCGCAATTTGTCTAAGGGTGGTCGACTTATTCTCATTAATGTTGTCCTGTTTGCGCTACTGATCTACTACCTTTCTTTTTTCAAAGCCCCTACTGACATTATTACTAAACTTGAATATTTTTGTGGAGTGAGAGTGAGGTAGCTAGAAAATTTCATTGGCTGAAGTGGGGTCATGTGTGTTGTAGTAGGGTGAATGGTGGGTTAGATGTGAGAAATTTAAAGGCTTTTAATTTAGCGTTGTTAGGTAAATGGTGTTGGCGTTTGAAATATGATAGAGAGGGTTGTGTCATAAATATGGTTGTGTGGATGAGAATGTTTGTGATGGTTCTAATAAGGATTAGGTTTAGTGGAAGATATTTTTTCTATTTCGGAAGGTGCCAGGGGAGAGAATAGGAGATTATTTTCAAAGCATGTTATGAGAGTGGTGGGGAATGGAGAGAGAACTTCATTTTGGTCAGATATGTGGGTAGAATGGGGTATGTTGAGGGATCAATTTAGTCATCTGTTTAACTTAGCTATGAATAAAAATATTTACGTGGCGAATATAGTGCATAAGGGGGTGAACGGTTTGGATTTGAATTGGAATTGGCATAGGGAGTTATTTGAGTGGGAAAAGAAATTAGTAGCCAGATGCATTTTGTTGCTCGATAACATCTTTTTGTAGGAATATATACCACACAAGTGGCAGTTGAATATTGGAAATAATGAACATACGTGGTGAAATATGTGTATATGTTCTTGACAAATATGGAACTAATTAAATACATGGTTGTCTTTCTATAAGTTGGTGTAAAATAAAATGGTGTCGTTGAAAGTGTATGTTTTTGCTTGGCGTTGACTCTTGAATCGTTTAGCTACTAAAGATAAGTTAATTTCCTGAAGTTGTGTTTAGTTTGATTCTCCCTTGTGTATTATGAGATGTGGATCCAATGAAACTATTCTACATTGTTTTATTATTTGTCCCATTATTGGGTGTGTTTGGAGGGACCTCTTTTAAATGGTTGAGAATTAGTGGTGCCATGCATTGCAAAGTGGAGGTTCATGAGCATCAGTTTTGGTAGTCTCGGTTGAGCAGGAAAAAGGATTCACGACAAGTTTGGAGTCATGTGGTTGATGTGTGTGTGGACTATTTGGAATGCTTCCAATTCTATTGTTTTTAATCATTATAAATTCAATAGTTTTTATAAATATGGAACTAATTAAATACATGATTGTCTTTCTATAAGTTGGTGTAAAATAAAATGGTGTCGTTGAAAGTGTATGTTTTTGCTTGGCGTTGACTCTTGAATCGTTTAGCTACCAAAGATAAGTTAATTTCCAGAAGTTGTGTTTAGTTTGATTCTCCCTTGTGTATTATGAGATGTGGATCCAATGAAACTATTCTACATTGTTTTATTATTTGTCCCATTATTGGGTGTGTTTGGAGGGACCTCTTTTAAATGGTTGAGAATTAGTGGTGCCATGCATTGCAAAGTGGAGGTTCATGAGCTTCAGTTTTGGTAGTCTCGGTTGAGCAGGAAAAAGGATTCATGACAAGTTTGGAGTCATGTGGTTGATGTGTGTGTGGACTATTTGGAATGCTTCCAATTCTATTGTTTTTAATCATTATAAATTCAATAGTTTTATGATGCTTGGAAAGATTAAGTGGAATTCACGTTAGCGGATTAAAGTAAAGGTGCGAGCTTCGTGTATGACTTCTCTTCATGGTGCTCTAATCCCTTCACCTGTTTGGGATTATAGTTGTGTTTTGTGTCTGTAATGTGTTTGTGACATTTTGGGTGTCATTGGTTATTTTTGTGACATTTTAACTATTTGTAATCTTTGTTTTATTTTGTAGTACACTTTGTATTAATCATGTTCGAGGTGCGATTTGGATCGATTTTGAGAGAAAAACACATCCGATCCAAAGATTAAAATATTCATGGTTCAGTTTGATTTGTATGACAACTCAAAAAAAAAATGATCCAATCCAAATTAATGTGATTTAAATTGGATCGTTTTCGGTTTATCCATATTACAATTTATAATATATTATGTTAATAATAATATTATAAAATTACATTAATGTAACAAGTTTGAAGTAAAATATTAAATATAATATACTAAAAATCAATATTATGGAATAACATCAATTATGTTTGAATCATATGAAATAGTAATGGAAATATATCAACTTAAACAAATAAGTACTATTAATAATTAATCAGAAACTAACAAATAATAGTTTAATGCAATATCTCATACTAATAAAAAATAATATAAGTATTAAAATTTATAAATGCAGTTTGATTTGATTTTTAAAAATGAATCTGAAATTTGATCCGAGCGGTTTTCACAAAATAACATTCAAACTCATCCAATAATATTTGATTTTTACGGTTTTTTATTTTTTTTTGATCGATTTACGGTTTTTTAATATTCAATTTTTGATTTTTTTAGTTAATTTGTATGTGAACACTTCTACATTATAATACAATTTTTTATTTATTCTAGAAGAGATGATAAATTTCAGTTCAGCTAACAATATGTATTGACAAACAATGTCGGTATTTGTCAATTCAACTAGAGTTTAAGACATTACAAAAATATATGCAAAAGGTTGGTGTTATTTAAGTGGAGATTTGATATTAGAAAAAAATATAGCTTGTGTAAGATAAAAATATGGGAGGAAGAATTGAAATGAGAATTTTTTTCTCCTAATTTGTTCGGTCAACATGTTCTTTTATAATTACGATGATGGTAGATTTCCACACATCATACTATTTGCGACTGATCTATCTTATAACGATAATTGTAACTCAACTCCTACATTAATTTTCTCAACCACAAATAGCATGACAAGCAGACTCCTACCATCGTCATGTCATAAGTAAAGAATATATTGACAAACAAATTACGATAACAATGGTATCCTATGCAAATCCATATTCATATTGTATATGGACTTTCTTCTTGAATTCATATAGTTTTTTTGTTATTAATGAATTCATATAGTTTCTTGCATTGAATCTTACATTCTTAATTAATTTGGGAGTAGGCAATATAATTCTTCTTGCGTTGGATCTTATAATTAAATTCTTAATTAATTTGGGAGGTGGCAATTTAATTCTTCATTACTTACATGCATCAAACTTAGACATGCAACGCTTATTCAATAGATAACCTAGGCGATAAATTTCAAATTTCTTTTGTTGTAACCTATTATTAATAAAAATGTGATTTTGAATTGAAATTAAAATTCAAATAAAAAATTTCTAATAATGGACTGCGTATTTAGTTAGAATTGTGAAATTTAAACTTAAGAAGTATTCAAATTTAATTAAATTATTGATAGGTATTTATAATTAAAATTTATGTTTTTAAATTATATTGTTTAATTTAGAGGTGAATAAAACTAGTTGATGTGAACAAACTCGCACCTCGAACACCATCAAGTCAACCACTCCATTTATCCTGTAATAATAATAATAGTAATAGATATAAAACACTTATCCTATAATAGTAACATTAATAGATATACTACCACTTATTTTGTGATAGGTGAAAAATTGGTGTATGATAAACCGATTTCTTAGGATATTTTTTTTTCTTAAAGACAAGGATGGGAAATCGAAATTGTGGAAACCGATTTCTCACCACCCTTGTTTTTTTTCAAAAAAAAAAAGTTGTTTTATTTAATTTAATTAATTATTTAGTATTTTATGTAATTTTAATTAATACTTGACTTAATTAAACTATTTTTTTCATTAATTCAACCTAATTATTTAATGATATTAAATATTGATATAGAGAATAAAATTAGACATTTAAATATATATTTTTTATTATATTAATTTGGCTCTTCGCTACATAAACTACTAATTGACGATGTAGTAATCTCTTATATGGTGTCTAGTCCCACACCGTTTGTGCCCGACGAATACAACGTGTGTGATGTGGAATTGGGTTTCCTTCCACAATAGGGACATGTGGCTCGTCTTGCTGCACATTCTCATTTAGTAGGTAGACATGCATTGAAGAACTAGGATCTGTTTGGTTGATGAACGGTGGAACACCAAATAAGTACAAGTTATAATAAGCTCGTAAACAATTACAATTACGATTACTCTCAAATTTATCTTTAGATTGACAAAATTTTATTGGCAAATTTTTTCCCGAGAAGATGACATTTATATGGGATTAACGTGGATAAGTCATATATGTAGAATCAAGGTGGTTTGCAGAATAATGACTCTTACTTATTTTGACGATAACAAAATCATTTTGTGAGAACAATTTAAAGCATTAATGTTACGATTGAGTGTGCAGTTATCATATCACATGAATCTCGTATGATCCTACACTGTATCCTATGGGGATTGAACTAAGATGAAGAATCACCAAGACTCCTCTTCTAAGTACTTTTGTTATGTATGTTGAACGCGCTTGGATACGTGCCTCTGGTAATTTTGGCAAATACAAGTAATGCTCTGATACGTTTATAATGTCATATATGTAGAATCAAGGTGGTTTGCAGAATAATGACTCTTACTTATTTTGACGATAACAAAATCATTTTGTGAGAACAATTTAAAGCATTAATGTTACGATTGAGTGTGCAGTTATCAGATCACATGAATCTCATATGATCCTACACTGTATCCTATGAGGATTGGACTAAGATGAAGAAACACCAAGACTCCTCTTCTAAGTACTTTTGTTATGTATGTTGAACGCGCTTGGATACGTGCCTATGGTAATTTTGGCAAATACAAGTAATGCTCTGATACGTTTATAATGTCATGACTACAACAAACATCTGATCTTCTGCCTCTGATATCTAAGTTCAGAGGCGCACCTAAGAGGGGGGAGTGAATTAGGTGTTTATAAATTTTCTGGTTTTTAGAGACTTAGTGGATTATTTTTCTGACTTATGATAAGTGAAGTAAAATGTAAATGGAAGAAAAATAAAGAACACAAAGAATTTATCCTGGTTCACCTTATAACCAAGGGTACATCCACTCCTCTTGCACACCACAAGAGATTTTCCACTAATGTTAGAATAAGTACAACTCTAACTCTAAGACTTCTATTACAAACTTCTAACACTCTCCCTAAGATAGCACACCACTATCTTAGTTTACAATACTTGAAGAAAGTACATCACTATCTTAGTTTACAATACTTGAAGAAAGTACACCACTTTCTTCAATAATAACTTGAATGATTTTGATTGAACTTAAGTGAATATATAGTTTATATGTTTTCTTTGTACAATGATAACAATCCAATACTATTGTATTTCAAGTGCAGTAGAGAACCTTTGCAATGATATGACAATGTAACAATATGCACTTGAAATATTTAAGTTTGACTCTAAATGGATCTTTACATTTTTCAAAGAAAGTTCTGAAGTTGTTGTGAAATTTGTTAAGTTAAACTTGAGCCTATGAGGTATTTATACTCCTAAGACATAACTTTAGATTAGTGGCAATTGTTCCTAGAGGTTTTGTGAATATATGCAATGATCCAAAATCATTATGAACTGAAAAATCACATTGATTCGTAGTTATATTCGGCTACAACCTATGTGTAGTTGAATGCACCTCTGTAACGTTCAGATTTTTCAAACAATTTTAAGCATGTATTCAAATACGAATCCTTGTAGTCGAATACAGATGAGTAAATTTTGCCACTAACTTAATTTTGTATTCGGCTACAACACCCTATAATCGAATACAAAAAGGCTATTTTAGCTACTAACTGGGTATTTGTATTCGGCTACGGCATCCTGTAGTCGAATACAAAAATGCTATTTTAGCTACTGACTTGAGTTTGTATTTGGCTATAACATGTTGTAGTCGAATACAGATGTGCAATTTTTGCTATTGACTTCATCTGTATTCGGCTACACATATATGTAGTTGAATACAACATTAGGTTTTGTCAAAAACTTAATTTTCAAACATTATTCATGCATTTTGACACTTTGAAAATTCTTTTGATGCATATGCTAAAAGTATAAGGTTCTCATGTGCATTTGAAATATAACATTATTAGATTGGATCATATACCTTAAACTCTAAGTCTTCTAGCATATTGACAATAGTTGACTTGATTGTTTGACTTCATCTTGATCACTTTGCTTGGTCTTTGTCTTCATCAAAAACATAAAGTATTCTTGCATATTTTCATTCTCCCCCTTTTTGATGATGGCAAAACCTTGTTGTTGTTGAAATTTCAAAGAGTTTTGATTTCTCCCCCTTAATTCATGCTTACTCCCCTTTGGATTTGAGTTCATGCCATCATGTGTTGAAAGTTTTGAAAACCTAAATTTTTTAACATCAATAGCATATATACCAATTTTCTCCCCCTTTTGACATGATCAAAAAGGAAGAAAACATAACAGACAAGTATTCATACATACAACAAGTATCCAAAGTATATATAGAGACTAACAAACATTACATAAGATAGAATGACAAAAACCATGAATTAAGAAAAATGATGTCTAAGTCAATATAAGCAATTTTTACAGACCATTTTCAAAAAGTTATATATAAAATAATATGAAAATAATTAGAAACTACAGCAGCAAACTACATTTGATCATCCATTGGGTTGTGAATTTGGTCAATTTTGAGAGATAGACCATTTAGTTCATTCAATAGGAACTCCTGGTTCTGGGCAATGGTTGTCTCAATGTTTTGGAATCGGTTGCTAATGGAGGTGTTCATAGTTTGAAATTGTTCAATGATGAATATTTGAATCGAGTTGAGCTTGTCCATAACCATGCGATTTGAAACGTGATCATCATCCGACGCCGTTTCTTATGCTTTTGCTTCATCCTGAGCAGCTATAGATGATTGTCCAAGATCGCTTTTATGAACATACGTTTGAAGTGGCTCTCTCCATACAATCTTCATACTAGGTAGTACATTCAAGTCCAACACATTTTCCTATGAAGGAGTATACATTACTTCTCCAGAAAAATCCACCTTAAAGTGATCCAAAATCCTAGTGATCTCTTTTGCATATGATAAACCTATGACATCTTTGGCAGCAAACATAACAGATCGGATAAAGTAGGACCAATTTAGATCAGTTCCTTCTAGCATAAAGAACATAATTTGAAGCTCAAATTCAGTTATTGGCGAGTAATTTCCTGCTTTAGGAACCAGAATATAATTGAGGAAATAATGCAACAACCTGTTTACGGTCATATTTCCAACACCATATTATTGCCTAGCAAATTCAAAACCAGCCTGTGCTCGTTTCCTTTCCATAGTTTTTTTTGTCAAAACGGCACAATGAAACATAAGCATCATATTTTGTAACATTCTCCCATTCACACAAATTTCCAGGCCTAAGTTTCTGACCTTCATATGGTAATTGCAGAATTTCTCCAATGGTTTGAGTATCTAACTCAATGTATTTTACTTGAGATTTCAATTTCAAGCCCTCTTTCTTAAGGTTGCAGTAAAACACCCTAACTAAGTTAGCATATATTTAGACCATTATAAGTTATGAAGGGTTCCAAATGTTGTGCCTTAATTAACTCAGGAAATTTAAAGACTAAAAAGGATTTAAGTGTACCATATTTGGGAGTGATTAACTTCTTATCTGAGTAGAAGGTTCTGAACCTGTCGATTTCTTCGGGTGTATGAAGTAATCTGGATAGGTCTGCAACATTGTCCTTTTTAGCCCTCTTTTTTGAAGGACCTATTGCATCATGCTTGGTTCGGGTACCTCTTTTTTGTGCATCCATGGTAAAACTTAAAGAAGATGAATTTTTTTTCGGATTTGGAAAAAATCTGGGAATTTGGGGTTTTGATTTTGAGTTTGAAGCAAAATTAGATGCAATTGATGATAGGGTAAAGATTTGGTAATGTTTGCATGTAAGTTTGGATGAATTTTCGAGAAATGGAAATGGATGATTTTCTGTATTCGGCTACTGAAGTTTAGTAAAAGTGACCTAAATCTGTCAAAAAATGTATTTATAAAAGGAAAAATTTGACTCTGTATTCGGCTACGCTCTGGTTGTAGACGAATACAAAATTTTCTAGAAACATGTATTTGAATACAAGCTAAGTGTATTCGGCACAATAAGAAATTTTTTATTTTTAAGTCAAATTTTTACTAAAAAACAATATTTAAAAGACATAATCATGTAAAGAAAACACTTATACATACATCAAAGATTCAGTTTATCAAAACATCAAGTGAGGATGAAGATTTAAGAATTTAAATGGAATGACTTACAAAGCATTAGTACCTTGTATTTAGAGATCATTTTCATTTAGAATCCCAAGTTCTCTTCGTATCTTATAGAATGAATCTTTAGGAAAAGGCTTTGTGAAGATATCTGCTAGTTGATTATGTGTATCCACAAATGTTACTTCAACATTGCCTTTGAGAACATGATCGCGCATAAATTGATGACATATATCAATATGCTTGCTTTTTAAGGACCATGACACTAATGCATTACCTAAGATATGGCAAGTGCTGCTTGTGCTTTTTCGATCTGTTTAACATCCTGCATAGTTTGAGTCAGAATAACCAACTAGATTGCATATACTACCTTTTGTATATCATAAGCCAACATTGGTTAATCCTTTCAAATACTTCATTATTCGCTTTACTGCTGCAAGGTGTGATTCCTTAGGATTTGCCTGAAACCTTGCACATAAGCAGACACTGAACAAAATATCTGGCCGACTGGCCGTTAGATATAAAAGAGAACCAATCATACCTCGATATTTTGATATGTCTATTGATTTACCGGATTCATCTTTATCTACATAAGTTCCGGAGCCCATAGGTGTTTCACTTTCTTTACTGTTTTCCATCTCATCGAATTTACCAAGATTTTCCTTACCATTATTCAGCACAAAGCATTTACATCGAAATATGTGAAAGTGAGAGATATTTGGCTTTCTACCTTTATAGAGTTCATATGGAGTCTTCTTTAGGATTGGCCGAATCATTACCCTGTTGGATACATAACAAGCTGTGTTGGAACCAAGTTGGTTCTTGCAATTAAAGTTTTGATGTTGACAAATGTATTTTATGAAAATAACATATTTGACTTAGAAGAACAATGAAAAATGTCACCAGAAGAATAGATCAGAGGATGACATTACCAGAAGCAGAAATCAGAGGATGACGTCACCAGAGGATGTCACCAGAAGATGACGTCACCAAAAGCAGAAATCAGAGGATGATGTAACCAGAGGATGATCACCAGAGGAATCTGTCAGAGAAAAATGCTCAAAATAGAATTGGAGCAAAAGACCGGAGAAATAGAATCTAGCTAAAAATATGCTCAAAACATAATTGGAGCTAAAGACTGGAGAAACAGAATCTAGCTAAAAATATGCTCAAAACAGAATCTGAGAAAAATGCTCAAAACAGAATTGGAGCAAAAGACTCGAGAAACAGAATCTAGCTAAAAGCATGCTCAAAACAGAAGCGGAGCAAAATGCTCAAAACAGATTAATTGAAATACACTCTAGAAGTAAAGCATCAGTGAGCAAAAGACTCAAAACAGAATCTGAGCAAACTACTCCAGAATATTCTTAAAACAGATTAATCGAAATACACTCCTGAAGTAAAGCATCAGTGAAGCCCTAAAGTTCAACTATAAATAGAGGCTTAATGCTGAAGAATAAAGCATCGAAAAATAGAAGAACTCAAGAAAAAAATTCATAAGTATTCATAGAGTTCAAAGGAGAGAAACACATGCTTAAAAGATAAATATTTTCTAAGTGTTCTTTTCTTAGAGTGTGAAGCTGATCGTCATCATAAATTATTCAGAAGCAAACACTCTAGTTCACTTTAAGCATATTGTGAGTATCAACTTTCCAGAAGTAATTACTCAGTTCTAATTTCGATCCATTATATTAAATCCTATAGTGTTGAAGTTTCTTCTAAAATCTGGGGTTGTCAGGTTGTTAGAAAAAGACTTAGCTTGTAGGTTTGAGGTTGTGAAGTTCCTCAAAAGTCTGGGATTGTCAGACTGTTTGAGAAGACTTAGCTGGTTTAGTTAAGGTGTTGTTGTTCCTCAAAAAGTCTGAGGTTGTCAGGCTGTTTGAGAAGACTTAGCTGGTTTAGTTAAGGTGTTGTTGTTCCTTAAAAGTCTGGAGTTGTCAGGCTGTTTGAGAAGAATTGGCTGGTATAGTCAAGGTGTTGTTGTTCCTCAAAAGTCTGGGGTTGTCAGGCTGTTTGGGAAGACTGGCTTGTAGGGTCAGTGGTGTTGTAATTCAAAGGAGTTTGAATTAGTGAAAAGGCCTTTAGAATAGATCACTCCAAGACATGGCCAAAACTATGTTAAATGATTTAAATGTTGCAAAACAATTTTGGGCTGAAGTAATCAACACTGCATGTTACATTTAGAATAGTCTATATTAGATTTACAAGAACCAGAGAAAGTAGAAGCAGATAAACCAGCAGAACATGGAGAAGTGGAGGATACAAGCAAGTCAGAAGCATGTGACACATTTTCAAAGGATGAATCTGATCAAATCAGAACCAGTCATGAGAAATCAGAAGAGAAATCTGGATGGAAATATCAATCATCTCATCCTGAAAAGCTGATCATTGGAAGTGGAAGTGATTCTTTAAAAACCAGATCATCACTAAAAGACATTAGTTTGTTTGGCTTACTCTCATCGATTGAGCCTACCTCTGTTAGTGAAGCATTGGCATATGATGGATGGATTATTGCAATGCAAGAAGAGTTAAATGAATTTAAGAGGAATGATGTTTGGGATCTAGTTCCAAGACCAGAAAAGAACATTGTTGGAACCAAGTGGGTCTTTAGGAATAAGCTAAATGAAAAAGGTGAAGTTGTTAGAAACAAGGCAAGACTTGTGGCACAAGGTTACAGTCAGCAAGGAGATATTGACTACACTGAGACTTTTGCTTCAGTGGCCAGAATTTTATGAATTAATGCAACACGAATTTCAAATGAGTATGATGGGAGAACTTAAGTTCTTCCTAGGAATACAAATTCAGCAAAGTCAAAAAGGTATATACATTATTCAATCAAAATATACAAAAGAGCTTCTCAAGAAGTTTAAGATGAGTGATTGCAACCCTATGGCTACTCCAATTCAACCTACCTGCTCACTTGAAAAGAATGACTTAGGACAAAAAGTTGATCAAAAATCCTACAGAGGAATGATAGGATCTCTACTCTATCTCACTGCTTCGAGACCTGATATCATATTTAGTGTATGCGTATGTGCTAGATTTCAGTCTGACCCTAGGAAATCCCATTTAACTGCCGTTAAGAGAATCCTTAGATACCTAAAAGGCACTACCAACCTCATCTTGTTCTACAAGAAAACTCCTACATACAAACTGAGTGGATACTGTGATTCTGATTATACTGGAGATAAACTCAAAAGAAAGAGTACAAGTGAAAACTGCACATTCTTAGGAGAAAATTTAATATCCTGGACAAGCAAGTGACAAAGCACCATTGCCATGTCAAGAGCAGAAGCTGAATACATTTCAGCAGCCTGATGCAGCTCCCAACTCATTTGGATGAAACATCAGTTGGAACACTACAAAGTCATGGAAACAAACATCCCTTTATACTGTGACAACACTTCAGCCATCAACCTAACCAAAAACCCTATCTTACATTCTAGAGCCAAACACATAGAGATGAAACACCACTTCATCAGAGATTATGTTCAAAAAGGGGTACTTAACATTCAATTTGTAGATACTGATCATCATTGGGCTGACATATTCACTAAACCGCTACCTGAAGATAGGTTTGAATTCATCAAGAAAAACCTTAGTCTTATATTCATCCCTAACCTAATAGCTTAGTTTAATTTTTTGTATGTTATTTTATTTTTCGTGTACATTTATTATTAACAAAAAGTCAGAAAAAAAGTCAGAAAAAAAGAGTTAAAACAAAAAAACAGAGGATCTCTTTTCTTCATTCAATCCTTTTTGTCTGATGACAAAGGGGGAGAAGATGTAATATTTGATAAAATATTCGAGGGAAAAGATGATATATTTAAAAGGAGGTGAAGATGATGTATTTGATATGAGATCTGGGCATTAGACTTAGGGGGAGAAAATATAAAATGAAGCTTAGTCTTAGGGGGAGTCAAAGTCAAAAGAAAGAAAAAGTATTATCAAAAATACATTGTTTGTCATCATCAAAAAGGGGGAGATTGTTGGAACCAAGTTGGTTCTTGCAATTAAAGTTTTGATGTTAACAAATGTATTTTATGAAAATAACATATTTGACTTAGAAGAAGAATGAAAAATGTCACCAGAAGAATAGATAAGAGGATAACGTTACCAGAAGCAGAAATCAGAGGATGACGTCACCAGAGGATGTCACCAAAAGATGACGTCACTAGAAGCAAAAATCAGAGGATGATGTAACCAGACAATGTTATCAGAAAATGACGTCACCAGAAGCAGAAATCAGAGGATGACGTCACAAGAGGATGGTCACTTGAGGATATCATCAGAGGAATCTGTCAAAGAAAAATGCTCAAAATAGAATTGGAGCAAAAGACTGGAGAAACAGAATCTAGCTAAAAATATGCTCAAAACATAATTGGAGCAAAAGACTGGAGAAACAGAATCTAGCTAAAAATATGCTCAAAACAGAATCTGAGAAAAATGCTCAAAACAGAATTGGAGCAAAAGACTCGAGAAACAGAATCTAGCTAAAAGCATGCTCAAAACAGAAGCGGAGCAAAATGCTCAAAACAGATTAATTAAAATACACTCCAGAAGTAAAGCATCTGTGAGCAAAAGACTCAAAAAAGAATCTGAGCAAACTACTCCAGAATATTCTCAAAACAGATTAATCGAAATACACTCCTGAAGTAAA
Source organism: Cicer cuneatum (assembly GCA_037974295.1). Taxonomy (NCBI): domain Eukaryota; kingdom Viridiplantae; phylum Streptophyta; class Magnoliopsida; order Fabales; family Fabaceae; genus Cicer; species Cicer cuneatum. The sequence goes on from JBBPBO010000001.1 coordinate 34,619,173, forward strand.
GCATCAGTGAAGCCCTAAAGTTCAACTATAAATATAGGCTTAATGCTGAAGAATAAAGCATCGAAAAATAGAAGAACTCAAGCAAAAAATTCATAAGTATTCAGAGAGTTCAAAGGAGAGAAACACATGCTTAAAAGATAAATATTTTCTAAGTGTTCTTTTCTTAGAGTGTGAAGCTGATCGTCATCATAAATTATTCAGAAGTTTGTTCTAATTTCGATCCCTTATATTAAATCCTATAGGGTTGAAGTTTGTTCTAAAATATGGGGTTGTCAAGTTTTTAGAAAAAGACTTAGCTTGTAGGTTTAAGGTTGTGAAGTTCCTCAAAAGTCTGGGATTGTCAGACTGTTTGAGAAGACTTAGCTGGTTTAGTTAAGGTGTTGTTGTTCCTCAAAAGTCTGGAGTTGTCAGGCTGTTTGAGAAGACTTGGCTGGTATAGTCAAGGTGTTGTTGTTGCTCAAAAGTCTGGGGTTGTCAGGCTGTTTGGGAAGATTGGCTTGTAGGGTCAATGGTGTTGTAATTCAAAGAAGTTTGAATTAGTGAAAAGGCCTTATGGAGGAAAGGACTGGACGTAGCCTAGTTAACGGTGAACCAATATAAATTGATGTGTTATTATGTTATTATTATCTGCTGCTGAATCTGATTAGTTATATATCGAATAATTCATATTAACATTCAACAAAACAACAAAAGAAATCAAGTTTGACAAACACAATTCAACCCCCCTTCTCGTGTTTGCACCTTCAAGCTGTACTTACAACATCTGCCCAAAAGTATTTTGGTAAACTTGAGTCGTTTAATATGGTCCTTGCAAGTTCTACCAATAATCTATTCTTTCTCTCAACAACTCCATTTTGTTGAGGTGTTCTTGGTGCAGAAAAGTTAAGGAAGATTCCATTTTCTTCACAATATTCTACAAAAGAAGCATTTTGAAATTCTCCTCTATGATCACTTCTTATTGATACAATTTTGGTTGTTTGTTCATTTTGGACCAGTTTGGCATAATTTTTAAACTCTTTAAAAGCTTCATCTTTATTTTCCAAAAATAAGGTCCAAGTGAACCTTAAGTAATCATCAACAATTACTAGTCCATATGAATTTCCACCATGACTTTTAGTTCTTGATGGTCCAAACAAGTCCATATGTAACAATTGAAGTGGTCTTGAAGTAGATACAATGTTTTTCGGTTTGAAGGAAACCTTAGTTTGCTTACCCTTTTGACAAGAATCACATAATTTGTCTTTAATAAATTTCATCTTTGGTAAGCCTACAACAAGTTCATGCTTGACTAACTTGTTTAAATGATCCATATGGATATGTGCAAATCTTTTATGCCATAGCCATGCATCATTGTTATCACTTACCATTAGACATTTCATTTTTAAAGACAAATCATCAAGCTTAATTATAAAAATATTTTTAAAACGCTTACCAACAAACTAGATTTCATTTGATACCTCATTTCGGATAATGCATTCATCCTTGTTGAAAGCTATTTTGTAACTATTGTCACAAAGTTGGCTAATGCTAATAAGGTTGTGCTTTAATCCTTCAACATATAGAACATCTTCAATTTAAGGAGATGGAGCAACACCAACTTTTCCAATGCCCAAAATTTTATGCTTGTTGTTATCTCCATAAATCACATAGCCTTTTGATTCTAGAGTAAGTGCTGAAAATTTTGTTTTGTCTCCGGTCATGTGTTTTGAACATCCACTACCCAAGTGCCACATATTAGAGGTACTTTTTATTCATTCCTACAAAACTGGATCATAATTTGTTAGGTACCCAAAGTGCTTTGGGTCCTTGAGTATTAGTACCTTTCTTGACCCACACATAATGCCCATTTGGAACACCAAATTTCCTAAAGTGACAGGCATTAGGTGTGTGGCCATTTAGACTACAATAAAAACATGTAGGAATATATTTACTTCAATATTTAGGCATAAGAGATTTCTTTTGAAAAAAATTCTCTTTAGAATAACGATGATCATTTTGTACAACTATAACTTTCATTTTGTCAGATTGGTCATTTGCCTTAACAAAGATGGTTTTATTAATACTTGGTTTATCAAATTTTGAATAACCAAGGCCACTCTTGTCATTGGAATATCTTTGCATTTTAAGAACATTTTCCAATCCAACTTGTTTCTTTTCATATCTTTCAATGACTCTATTTAGTTGGACAATTCTAAAACAAAGAGAATCACACTTATGTGAAGACATTAAGGCAACATTTGCACTTTCTTCACTTTCCAAATTTAAGGATGAACTGACTTCATTGTCCTCCCATGCTATATAGGCCTTTTTAAATTCTTTCTTCTTGTGAGCACTTTTGTTGACAATATTTGGGCACTCCTCTTTTATGTGTCCTTGCTTTCCACACTCGAAACAAGTGAAGTTTTGATTTGAAGTGGAGGCATCCTTCTTCCTGAAAGTTTTCCTTTTCTTAAAAGTTTTATTGTTTTGAAGGAACTTACCAAATTTCTTTACTAGCAAGGTGATGTTCTCATCTTCATCTGAATACTCATCATTGATTTGCTCTCTTGACTTTAATTCTTTTTGGCTTCTTTTCTTGACTTTCATTCTTTTTTAGCCTTCCAAGTTCAATTTCATGTTCTGGAAGCTTTCCGAAAAGTGCTGAAAGAGACATCTTTGATAGGCTTTTCTTTTTAGAAATTTCGGTTACTTTAGGTTGCCATGCCCTTGTTAATGATCTTAGAACTTTAAGGTTCAATTCATCATTAGTGAAAATCTTGCATAGCGTCGTCAAGTGGTTGGTTAGATGAGAAAATCTTTTCTGTAAGTCCAGAATAGATTCTCCGGGATGCATACGAAACAATTCATATTCTTGAGATAAGGTATTAAGTTTAGAACATTTTACCTCAACAGTTACTTCATGGGTTACTTCAAGAGTATCCCAGATTTCTTTGGTAATTTTGTAGTGAGATACGCGGAAGAATTCGTCCATTCCAAGTGCCGATTGTAACATGTTTTTGGCCTTTTTGTCAAACAACACTTTCCTTTTGTCATCGTTTGTCCATAAGGCTTTTATCTTTATTTCCTCTTCATTATTGATGACTGCCTTTGGAACACAGGGGCCATTCTCTACTGCATCACAAATATCATCTCCTTGTGCCTCAAGATATGCTTGCATGAATATCTTCTAGAAATCATTGTGTTCTCCAACAAAGCAAGGTGGTTTATTGCTACTACCACCATCTCTAAAAATTGGTTGTACAGAAGCCATGAATAAGGATCGAGGAGCAAGTTACCTAAACCTACTCTGATACCAATTGTAAGTTCAGAGGCGCATCTAAGAGGGGGTGAATTAGGTGTTTAGAAATTTTCTGGTTTTTAGAGACTTAGTGGATTATTTTTCTGACTTATGATAAGTGAAGTAAAATGTAAATGGCAGAAAAATAAAGAACACAAAGAATTTATCCTGGTTCACCTTATAATTAAGGGTACATCCAGTCCTCTTGCACACCACAAGAGATTTTCCACTAATGTTAGAATAAGTACAAGTCTAACTCTAAGACTTCTATTATAAACTTCTAACACTCTCCCTAAGATAGCACACCACTATCTTAGTTTACAATACTTGAAGAAACTACACCAATTTCTTCAAAAATAACTTGAATGCTTTTGATTGAACTTAAGTGAATATATAGTTTATATGCTTTCTTTGTATAGTAAGAACAATCCAATACTATTGTATTTCAAGTGTAGCAGAGAACCTTTGCAATGATATGACAATGTAACAATATGCACTTGAAATATGAAAGTTTGACTCTTAATGTATCTTTAAATTTTTTAAAGAAAGTTATGAAGTTGTTGTGAAAGTTGTTATGTTAAACTTGAGCCTAGGAGGTATTTATACTCCTAAGACATCACTTCAGATCAGTGGCAATTGTTCCTAGAGGTTTGATGAATATATGCAATGATCTAGAATCATTATGAACTGAAAAATCACATTGATTCACAGTTGTATTCGGCTACAACCTATGTGTTGTCGAGTACACCTATGTAACATTCAGATTTTTCAAACAATTTTAAGCATGTATTTGAATACGAATCCTTGTAGTTGAATATAGATGAGTAAATTTTTCCATTGACTTGATTTTGTATTTGGCTATGACACCCTGTAGTCGAATACAAAAATGCTATTTTATCTAATGACTTGGTATTTGTATTCGGCTACGACATCCAGTAGTCGAATACGAAAATGTTATTTTACCAACTGACTTGAGTTTGTATACGGCTACAACATGTTGTAGTCGAATACAGATGTGCAGTTTTTGCTATTGACTTCACATGTATTCGGCTACACATATATGTAGTCGAATACAACATTAGCTTTTGTCAAAAACTTAATTTTCAAAAATTGTTCATGCGTTTTGACACTTTTAAAAATTCTTTTGATGCATATGCTAAAAGTATTGAAGGTGCAAACACGAGAAGGGGGGTTGAATTGTGTTTGCCAAACTTGAATTCTTTTTGCTGTTTTGACGAATGTAAATGTAAATTACTTGATGAATAAATAATCAGACTTAGCAGCGGACAATAATAGCATAAGAACACAACGATTTATCCTGGTTCACCATTAACTTGGCTACATCCAGTCCCTTCATTTCGAAGGCTTTAATCCACTAATTCAAAACACTTTCAATTACAACACCTGACCCTCCAGGCCAGTCTTCCCAAACAGTCTGACAACCCCAGACTTTTGAGGAACGATAACAACACCTTGACCCTACAAGTCAAGTCTTCTCCTACAAATCTGACAACCCCATATTGAAGAAGGAACCTACACCACTATTGGGTTAGATTACAAGGGTTTGGAACTCTGCAATGTTGCTTATGGAAAGCTAATTGTTGCACTGTTTCTCACTCTCGAAAAATCACTTAGAGAATATTTCTTTTACACTCAAGTGTATCTTTCTTTTGAACTCTCGGATGACTTTGAATTGAAGCTTGAGTTCTTATGTTTTTCGATCGATTTGAACTCTAAGATGAATCTAGATTTTATGCTTGAGTTCTTCTACTTCTCGATGCTTTTTGCTGCGGCCTGAAGCCTCCTTTTATAGCTGAAATATGGGCTTTGTCCAAGCTTAATTTCAAGATTAATCTTGCTCTGATTTCCTTTGAAAATTCTTTTGACCAATTCTGTTTCTTTTTAATTTCGAACTGAATCTTCTTTGCTCAGATCTCCTTCGAATTTCCATCAGGTCTTCTTTGATTTTTGAATCAAATCTTCTTAAGACTTTGATTAGATCTCTTTCAAAATTCAATCAAGTCTTCTTTGAATTTTAATCAAGTCTTCTATTAATCAGAATCACGTTTTAAAACTGGACCGTGTGATCTTTTGATATGGACCAAGTCTAAAGCATGTCTTCTGATCTGGATCATGCTATCTTCTTATCATGGACCAAGTCTAGACCATGTCTTCTTCTGATCATGTATTCTTCTGATTTGGACCATGTCTTCTTCTAATTTGGACTCTGTTATGGTCTGATCTGAACCATGTTATCTTCTGGACCAAGTTTGCTTTTGATCTGGACCATGTCTTCTTCTGGACCATGTTTCCTTCTAATCTGGACCATGAATGATATCCTTTAATGATGTCATTGATTCTTGCCTCTGATGATATCCTCTATTTTTACCTTTGATGATATCCTCTTATTTTTGCCTTTGATGACATCCTATGATTTTTTCCTTTGATGATATCCTCTTATGACATCTTCCGGTATCCTCTGGAAGTATCCTCTAGTGATATCTTCTGGTATCCTCTGGTGATATCTTCTGGTATCCTCTGATGACAATTTCTGGCTTTATCTTCTGGAGGTATCCTCTGGTGACTTTATCCTCTGTTGACGACATCTTTTGGTTTCTACTTCTGGTGACGTCATCTTCTGGTTTCTGCTTCTGGAGAGGTCATCTTCTGGTGTCATCTTCTGATTTTTGCATTCTTCTTCGAAGTCAAATATATTATTTTCAAAAAATACCTTTGTTAACATCAAAACATTAATTGGAAGAACCAATTTGGTTCCAACAAGTATAAGGTTCTCATGTGCATTTGAAATTTAACATTATTAGAATGCATCATATACCTTAAACAATAAGTCTTCTAGCATATTGACAATAGTTGACTTGATTGTTTGACTTCATCTTGATCATTTTGCATCTTGATTGTTTGTCTTCATTAAAAACATAAGTATTCTTGCATATTTTCATCATAAACTTGACAAGCAACTCGTTGGAACTGAGTTAGTTTGATACTTAGAGTTTTGATGATAATAAAAGTATTTTATGAGAACAATATATTTGACTTCAAAGAGTATGAAAGAAGATTCATGTTTTTGAAGAAAATCTAAAATAAGATTTGATTCAGATTTATAAATTGAAGAAAAAATCTAAAATAAGATTTGATTCAAATTTATAATTGAAGAAAGTCTAAAATATTATTTGATTCAAATTTATAATTGAAGAAAATCTAAAATATAATTTGATTTGGATTTATAATTGAAGAAAATCTAAAATAAGATTTGATTCAGATTTATAATTGAAGAAAAGCTAAAATAAAATTTGATTCAAATTTATAATTGAAAAAAATCTAAAACAAAATTTGATTCACATTTATAATTGAAGAAAATCTTTTACCAAGTTGAAAAGAAGATATGGTCAAGATTTGAAGATGATTTGATCAAGATTTATCTACAACAAAATATGAACAAAATCAATCTGAAGAATTTACAAATTCAATATGAACAAAAAACGAATAAAATCAATCTGAAGAATTTAAAAACTCAATCTAAAGAAGATAAAATTCAGAATTAAACAAAGACTAAATTGAAGCCCAAATTTTAACTATAAATAGATACTCAAGGCTGAAGAAGAAGAAGAGCATCAAAAATTAGAAGAGAGTAGAAGAACTCAAGCTCAAATTCCAAATTCATCATAGAGTTGAAAGAGAGAAACACTTGTTCGAATGAAAAATAATTTATGAGTGTTCTATTATAGTGTGATAGTTATTATTATTATCAGCTTTGCTAGAAGCAAACATTTAAAGTTCCAATCTTTTATCCAACCTAATAGTGGTTTAGTTCCTTCTTCAATATAGGGTTGTCCGGTTGTTAGGAGAAGACTTGGATTGTATGGTCAAGGTGGTTAGTTCCTTCTTCAATCTGGGGTTGTCAGGAGAAGACTTGGCTTGTAGGGTCAAATGACTAGTTCCTCAAAAGTCTGGGGTTTTTAGGCTATATGGGAAGACTAACTTCGAGGGTCAAGTACTTTGTAATTCAAGGTATTTGAATTAGTGGATTAAAGCCTTCTAAATGAGGGGATTGGATGTAGCCAAGTTAGTGGTGAACCATGATAAATCTATGTATCCAATTATTTATCCTTTCATTGTTTGCTGCCTCTGAACCCGATTGCTCCTTATCTAAGTAATTCATAAAAACCAACCAGTCTTCATCAAATTAGCAAAAAAGTTATCAACTTTGGCAAACACAATTCAACCCCCCTTCTCGTATTTGCACCTTCAATCTAGTCTTCTGACTCTAGCAAACAATGTAGGCTCTTATGAAAGTCAAGGCTCTAATAGAAGACAACACTTTAATGATATTCTATGCTCCAAAGAAGACACAACTCTTTAGCATCTTCTTATAAACACCCTAAATCCGCCTTGTGTCTGAAGGTGTATGAGACATGCTCATCATATCCTTTGATCCTTATGTCTTCGTACCAAGATACACAGAATCAGTTATAAGGACTTGTTTTGGCAAGTTTTAATGGCAAATTAACCTAAAAAGATTTCATACGAAACTGCATTATAGATGCAAATTTTTTGCAATGAGAACAACGACTAGAAACCGTAAATATCTCAATAAAAGAACATGCAATCCTTACTTGGAAAGCACAAAAAAAAAAAAAGAAACAACATACTACAATAAGCATAATACAAACGCCTCTACATTCTACTCTTAACTTTTGTTTTACATAGTGCTGAAAAATATTTTCTAAGAGTACAACTTTGTAAACACCCTCTTGTGTAAGATTATTTTTAGAAAACCTAAACCTATTCTTTTTTAACCTAGCCTAATAGTGGCTGCATTCCTCAACAACTTAACTGCACTAAGCTAGAAGGTTTAGAAGACTCGAACACAGTCAGTTGGACTATTAGGTGTTCTGTAACACCCGAAATTTTATAATAAAATATTTTATTAATGAAATATATTTTAAATAATTAAGTTGATGTTAAAATTATTTTAGAATACATGTTGATAAATTTTGTGATTAGTTTTCGTTATATGGGTGCTTTAGATGATGTGCTACTTTTATACATATTGAACTAAATGAGTAATATAAATAACAAATATTATATTTTATTATTATATATTTTTCTAAATAGTATTTTAATGTCATATTTTAAAGAATAAGATTTTAGGCGATTTTACATGTTTATGCGCGTACACAATTAATTTGATATTTTACGATGCGTTTGACTGAATGTTAAGTGTGCAAGTAGTTATATTCCAATTGTTTATAACTATTTTCTATTTTATGTTATTTATTTGATAAATAATTATCTTCATATAGTGGTAATACTGTACTTGATTTTTATATACTTCTTATGGCATGATGATTTTATATATATTTATTTTGATTTATTAATATAAAGTGTTGATATTATATTTATTTATTTTTTAATTTCAAATATTTTTTAATGATCGTAGTAATTTATTGTGCGTATTTGAAAAAAATAATTATAATTATAGTGATTATTTTGAATATGAGAGTTTTGGTTATTAATGTATTTTAAAATATTAATTACTTTAATTATTTTATTTTATAAAATATTAATTTTGAAATATTTGTAATGCTTTATTAATGAGATTGTGTAAAAAAAATGTAAAAAAAAATGTAAAAAAAAATTAGTTTTGATAATTGTTGTTTTAATTTTAATAAAGAAAGAAATAAAATATGTTTGATGAGTTAGGCCCATATGCAAGAGTAAAACCTAATTAAAAAAATAATTAAAAAGGAAAGGAAACAAAATATCAAAAATAGAGAGCGGCGTGATAGACTTGGACTGGTGCGGCTACAATACCCAATTTGAGAGAAAAGCAACAAAATCAACACTGGCGATCCATAACTGTTCCAGAAAACTTACCACAATTTCGTCAAAATTTCAGTACGTTGTTTTGTTTATTTTGTTAGTCAATTAAACATACTTTTTCAAATTTTTAACCATCCCAATTTATCTCTAAAATACTCGACTTCTCTGTTTACGTAATTCGTTATTTTGCACCGTAAGTCCGAATTGAGTGAAACCAACGCCAAACCGATCGTGTCAAAAGTGGCTACGTTATCCACTGATTGATTTTCTGATTTATGGTAAGTTTCCTTGACCTAATTTCGAAATTAGTTTTTAGAGTGTCTTCTTATAATTTATTTTTGACGTTTACTCATACACTGTCGAGTTAGATCGATTGAACGACAAATAGTCAAAGAACAATGGTTGTTTACTCGTGGAATCGTATAGCGTCAAAATAAGGTAAGGGGTGAGAGAATGTTTGAATTCATGAGTATAATATATTGTGAAATGAACGGAAAACCTTATTTCCGAACGATTCATTTAGGGCTCGCTACGTAAGGCAGTAGCCCTTTGAGGGTTAAATTAATTAATGTGCAAATATGGAAATTGTGAGGATAAAATGTTGAATAGAAATATTTATAATTTTTTGATTGATTTAATTTCGTTAAATGTGTGGTATTTGATATTGTTGTTATATTGGGTGTCGAATAAATTTTATGTATATGATTGAATACACATGTTTATGTGATGTGATAACAAAAGATGCATGCATTTTGGTAAGTTTATGTGATTATGATGATGTATAATTAATAATAATGATGTTATAAATTTGTGATAAGTGTATGTGATGATGTATGATTAATGATAGTGATGCTATAAAATTGTGATGAGTTTATGTGATGAGATATGATTAATAGTGACATTATAAATTTGTGATGACGTAATTGAAGTACCCCATAATTGATGAAATACTGATGATTCCAACTTGTGCTAAAGATGATACTCTTAATGAAGTAGTCTAAGCTAACGAGTGGAGAAAATAGATGTTTCGAATATTTGAAGTTGATGTGAATTTTTGAAGTGGAGATTATTTGGTTACCATATAGGTAGGGCCTGACAACCCTAGTGATTCCAGGGAAGTACAACTGAATGAGTCTGATCGTGGCGGTTTGGTGTTAAGACTTAGGGCAAGATTGTTAGATATTGGAGGTATTCGGGTGGGGAATTACTAGGTGACTTGGAGGTAGCACTCCAAATGTCGGGAGATACCAAGCAACACATGTTTACCTCGACTGTCGTGTATATGTGTCTCAGGTTGAGTTGAGGGGATCTATGAGGATAAGGCCAATTTGAATTGTCCGTCCACCGGGATGGTGGCATAGTATCAAGCCTCCTGACCAAGTACTTCAGAGTTAGAATGGTACCACATTGTGAAGTAGAGTCTAAGCTCATGCATAACATTGTATCTTCTTGTGATCGTTTTGTTGTTATTAATATGTATCGTGTACGATAATAATTCTCTCAGATGATTTGATGTTATAGTGAAATGTATTGATTTCTCTTGAGTGATTTTGACTTTATAATGTGATGTTTTTTTTCTTGAAGAATGTTTGTATAATGATACGGTTTATTATGATTAATTGCGTGTTCTTCTTACTTATATTATACTATCAACATGATTTTGAAACTCATCTCCTTCGTTGTTTGTGTTTGACTGGTTTGGCCCTATGTTTGCAAAATCGCAATTATTACATGTTAATGAGTCTTGAAGTTAAAAATTTGGAGAAACCCCCACTTTGATAGATGATACCGTTAATTAAGAGTTGTAATTTGTATTCTACTTTCACTTATTTAATTAGAAAAAAAAATTTGTATGAAAACCATATAAGGACTAGTAAGTTTTTGGAATTAAATCAAGAAATTATAGTTAAGTCGAGTTTATTGAGATTGCATTGTTTTAATTAAGGAAAAAAGTTGAATTTTACATGTGTATTTAGAGGAACGTGATATCCTAAATTGGTTATAAAATATCTTATTTTCTTGGATACATATTTTCTTTATCCGCTGCATATTTTGTTTAAAAAATCTAGTATAAATTACTATATATGTTATTTTGGGGTTTAGGGTGTCACATTAGTTGTGTCAGAGTAGGCCTGTCCAATCAGGCCGAGTGGGTGAAGTGTCGGTTTAGTGTTTGCCAAATGTCAGTCGTGTTAGTTATGTTTTCTTGTGTATTAATTATTTTCACTAACATGTTTTTTCCTATTATGTTATTGTGTTATGTGCTATATATTTTTGTATAAGTATCACTACGCCAAAATGGCCTTTTATAGCATGCATTTTAAAGCGCTTAATAACTAAAAGCGCTGTTGTATAATATTTTAAAAATAACGGAGGATACAACAGTGCTTTAATGACAAGCGCTTTAGAAAAAGCGCTGTCGTAGGGTCATGAAGGGTTTAGGATTTACAGAAAAGTGTTGTAGGGTCATAGGGATTTCACATAATGTTTACAACGCTTTTAGAGTGCTTCGCATAAAAGCGCTGTAAAATATAGCGCTCTCACATAATGTTTACAACACTTTTTAGAGCGCTTTTCATAAAAGCGCTGTAAAATATAGTGCTCCCACACTATATTTACAGTGCTGTAAACGTTGTAAATGTTTTGAAATTTAATTTTTAAAAGCCTTTTACAGCACTTATGGACAAAAGCGCTGTAAAATTACAAGCAGTTCAAGTTATATATACTTGATAAATAAATAAATAAAAACATATTTAATACGTTCTCTTCCTTCGAACCCTATTACGAACCTTCCTTCCTCTACTTTGTGCCCATTTTTACTGAGTGATTGTTGTCTCAAGTACTGTATTGATTAATTTGTTATTGTCTCTAAAACTGATAAATTGTTACTTGATAAATCATATAAAATGTTAGATGATAAATCTGTTTTGAAATTCGTTCGATCTGTTCTGTTTTGAAATCAAACCTTGGTTTCGATTTTCCAGTATTAGACTATATATACTATAGATTTGTATGATGTTATAGATTGATAAATTTGTGTAACACTGCATTCATAAATTCTTACATGATAAATTGTATAAAATCTGTTCGATCTCTTCTGTTATGTTTTGAAATTAGACTTGTATGCATATATATTATAGATTGGTATAATGTTATAGATTGATAAATTTGTGTAACACTGCATTCATATAGGTAATATAAAATGGACCGGAAATGGATGTCTGCCAATCGATTGTCAAAAAAGTATGAAAATAGAGTCAAGGAGTTTTGTTGAATTTGCAGTGAAGAATGCAATAAACCCAAATCGAATCACTTGTCCTTGTTTAAAATGTTGTTTTGGAAAACGCGTTAGAGTAGATGAATTGGAAGGACATTTAGTATGGCATGGAACTGATAAAAGCTATACATGTTGGATAAGACATGGTGAGAAAAAAAAGGAGAACACTTATTTTGAGAATGTTGTGACATATGATTCAAATGATTTCGATACAGATACATATGAACGAGACCGAGTTGAGGAGATTACAAAAGCAATTGAAGAAAATCTTCGGGATTGTCTTAAAATGTTTGAGAGTTTGTTAAGTGATGCAGAGAAACCATTATATAATGGTTGTACCAAATTCACAAGACTTTCGACGATATTAAAGTTGTACAACTTAAAAGCAAGAAATGGATGGTCTAATAAAAGCTTCATAGAATTATTAACACTCCTAAAAGATACGTTGCCAGATGATAATGAACTTCCCAATCAAACCTACGAGGCAAAACAAATTTTGTGCTCTATTGGCATGAGTTACGAAAGGATTCATGCGTGTCCTAACGATTGCATTTTATTTCGAAATGAATATGAATTACTAAAGGCGTGTCCGAAATGAAATGTCTCTCGATATAACAAGAAAGAATCTACTCCAGCAATAGTCGTGTGGTATTTTCCTATAATACCAAGATTTAGGCGAATCTATCGCAGTGAAGCAGATTCAAAACACTTGATATGGCATACAGATGAAAGAATTAGAGATGGAAAGTTACGACACCCTGCAGATTGTCCACAATGGGCAAAAATCGATCACGAGTATCCTGATTTCGGTAGAGAGTCAAGAAATCTACGACTTGCATTTTCTACTTATGGAATGAATCCACATGGTCTTCAAAGCATATCACAGAGTACGTGGCCTGTGATTTTGTTGATTTATAGCCTACCTCCACGGTTATGTATGAAGCATAAGTTTATGATGTTGTCTCTGTTAATTTCTGGACCCAAACAACTGGGGAATGATATCGACGTATACTTGGCTCCTTTAATTGAAGATTTAAAAAATATGTGGGAGACAGGTGTGGAAGTTTATGATGGGTATAAGAAAGAATGTTTCCATTTGAGGGCTATATTGTTTGGCACAATTAATGATTTTTCAGCATATGGTAATTTATCAAGATATAGCATTAAAGGTCAGTGTGCATGTCCTATATGTGAAGAGTATAGATTGGATGCAGTTGAAACATTGTACGAAGAACATCTTTCTTGGTCATCGTAGATTTTTACCTTTTAGTCATCATTATCGTGGGTGGATAAATGCATTCAATGGAAATTCAGAGAAAGGTACTGCTTCGAAAGCACTGACTGGATATCAAATATTGGAAAAAGTACAAGGTTTGACCAATAAATTTGGCAATCCATTTGTGGGAGAGCTTGTCAAAACTGGGTGGAAGAAAAAGTCAATTTTTTTTGAATTGCCATATGGGAGGTCATTGTATATAAGACATTTTCTCGATGTGATGCATATTGAAAAAAAATGTATTTGATAGTGTTATTGGCACGTTACTTAGTGTTCCAGGAAAGTCTAAGGATGACATCAATGCAAGAATGAATTTGGTCGATATGGGAATAAGAAATGAATTGGGTCCCGTAAAGAATGGAAATTGCACATATCTACCTCCAGCGGCTCATACTCTATCTTGAAAGGAAAAAATTGTTTTATGTAAATTTCTACACGAAGTTCAAGTTCCAGAAAGATACAGTCCAAACATTAAAAATTAGTTTGTATTTGAAGACTCATGATTGTCATGTTCTAATGGAGCATTTGCTTCCAACACGTATACGCTACATTTTACTTGAAAAAGTTCGACGAGCCATAACTAAATTATGTTTCTTCTTCAGGGAAATTTGTAGTAAAGTGATGGATCCTCAGAAATTACCGACATTGCAGAGCGAAATTGTTGTTACTTTGTGTGAGCTTGAAATGTATTTCCCACCCTCGTTTTTTGATATAATGGTTAACCTTACTGTTCATCTTGTTAAGGAGACACAACTTTGTGGGACAGCTTACATGAGATGGATGTATCCGATAGAACGATATATGAAAATATTAAAAGGGTACGTAAAAACTAGAAGTCGACCAGAAGGTTGTATTATTGAATGGTACATTTTCGAAGAAGCTGTTGAATTTTGTACTGAATATCTATCCAATGTTGAATCCATAGGACTTCCTATGTCTCGTCATTCGGGAAGAATAACAGGAGAAGGGATAATTGGAAAGAGAGTAATGACTATATCAAGGATAGAATGGGAGCATACACAATTGTATGTTCTACACAATGATGATGAGGTTCAACCGTATGCTACAATACACATGAATAAGTTATCTAGTTTGAACATGAACAGGAATAAAAATTGGATAATACGAGAGCACAATCGAAGTTTTATCCCTTGGCTAAAAAATCACATTAGCTCAAAGTTTGATATAGACCCTATTTCAATTTCAGAGAGATTGAGGTGACTAGCAAATGGCCCGAGTTTACATGTCTTGTCTTACACTGGTTATGTAATTAACGACTATACATTTTATACCACAAAACAAGATGATCAAACCACTATGCAAAATAGCGGAGTCACACTAGTAGCTGAAGCGATGCATATCTTATGTGCAAAAGACAAAAACCCAATATATGCAAATCTATCATATTTTGGGTTATCGAGCACATATGGGAGTTGGATTACACAATGTTTCATGTTCCCATCTTTGGTTGAAAGTGGGTCGATAATAATAATGGAGTTCGGGTTGATGAGTGAGGGTTCTTGCGTGTCGATTTTAGTAGGGTGGGATACAAAGATGAGCCTTTTATGTCACTGATCCTGCTGATGATAAATGGTATGTTGTCCTATCGACCAATAAAATAAGTGATGATAAAAACAACATTGAAGATGTTGGTAATGATATTTTCTTTGCGACACCACAACCATATGAAATTGATTCAACTGACGATGGTTTATGTAAGACCCTTAAATTTAATATTAATTTATGGAATTAATATTAAGGGTATTTTGGGGATATTTGTAAAAATATTTAATATATGTATATTTTGAGTGAATATATATATATATATATCTAAATATTTATTTTGGAAGAGGAATTAAAATTATTGGATGAAGAAGTAAATTAATTTAATTTCAAGTAATTAAATTAATTGGACCATTAATTAAGGATTAGTGGTTAATTAAAGGATTAAGTGCTGAAATGATATAGCATTATTTTATTAGTATTTTAAGAAGGAATGCACTCAAGTAGTTCTATGAGTACACGGCAGGGGGACTGAGCAAAGACCAGAACACCATCCCTCCTTTCCTTGCTGCCATACTGCATGTAATAGTAACTCATTTTTCCCTCCCATTTTGCCTCTGTTTTCTGCCTTCCCATTTCCAGTCACGGTTATAAAAGAAGAAGAGAGGGAACTCTTCAAAGTATCACTACTGGAACATCCACACACTGAAACACCAAAACCCTAGTACAAAAGTTAATCCCCATATCATTACGGAGCTAAAGAACCCAGTTTCGTAGCAGCAAACTCAGGCAGCAGTTTCACCGGATTTTGGCGCAGAAACGAGAACGAAAACAGAGACTTGAGCAGAAGCAGGACACGCGACAAGGGTAAGGGCACCTTCCATCTTTTAGGTGCATTAGGGCCATAAAGTGTGCTGCTTCAGTTCTGTTTTTAAAAGAAAAACTGTTTTCGAAAAATGACATTTTGAAGGAAAATGCACTTTGTTGATATGTGATTATCCTGATGGTTGTTGCTGGCTGTTTTTCTAATAAAACATGCTATTTTACTTATGAATGAAAGCTGGAAAATGTTGCATTGTCATTTTAATGATGAATAAAATGCATATCTTAAAACTGTTTTGAAAATAGCATTAAAATGCAAAATGCATCCTGTTGGTGCTAGTGTTCCGTGATGTTTCTTGTCATTCTGTTGTGTTTGAGAAAACTGAATACATGCATGTTTGCTCTGGTGTTTTGGGAAAAACTGAAATGTTGCATGTTTGTTTTGATGAGTACTGAAATGTTGCATGCTTGTTCTGATAAGTGTGAACACTGAAATGTTGCATGTTTGTTCTGATGAATGAGAACACTGAAATGTTGTGTGATGTTCTGATGATTGATCATCTGTCTCTGTTTTGGATAAACTGGTGTTAATGGTTCTGACTCTGTTTTATGTTGTGTGATTCTGGTGATGATAATGATGATTCTGCTTCTGGTTGTTCTGGGTGATCTTGATGATATTGTTGATTCTGATTCTGGTTGTTTTGTGTGGATCCTTTCGTTTCTGTTTCTGATTCTGATGATCCTTGAGTGGATCATACTGTTTCTGGTTCTGATGATCCTTGTGTGGATCATTCTGTTTCTGTTTCTGGTTCAGATGATCCTTGTGTGGATCATTCTGTTTCCGTTTCTGGTTCTGATGATCCTTGTGTGGATCATTCTATTTCTGTTTCTGGTTCTGATGATCCTTGTGTGGATCATTCTATTTCTGTTTCTCGTTCTGATGATCCTTGTGTGGATCATTCTGTTTCTGGTTCTAATGATCCTTGTGTGGATCATTCTGTTTCTGCTTCTGGTTCTGATGATCCTTGTGTGGATCATTCCGTTTCTGTTTCTGATGTTCTGGTTTTAATCATTCTGATTCTGTTTCTGATGTTCTGATGTTGAACATTCTGCTTCTGTTTCTGATGGTTCTGATGTGAACCATTCTATTTCTGCTTCTGATGGTTCTGATCTGAAACATTCTATTTCTGCTTCTGATGGTTCTGATGTTAACCATCTTCTGATGATTCTGATGTGAATCAGTCTGTTTCTGCTTCGGATGGTTCTAATGTGAACCATTCTATTTCTGCTTCTGATGGTTCTGATCTGAAACATTCTGTTTCTGCTTCTGATGGTTCTGATGTTAACCATCTTCTGATGATTCTGATGTGAATTAGTCTGTTTCTACTTCTGATGGTTCTGATGTGAACCATTCTATTTCTGCTTCTGATGGTTCTGATATGAAACATTCTGTTTCTGCTTCTGATGGTTGTGATGTTAACCATCTTCTGATGATTTTGATGTGAATCAGTCTGTTTCTGCTTCGGATGGTTCTGATGTGAACCATTCTATTTCTGCTTCTGATGGTTCTGATCTGAAACATTCTGTTTCTGCTTCTGATGGTTCTGATGTTAACCATCTTCTGATGATTCTGATGTGAATTAGTCTGTTTCTACTTCTGATGGTTCTGATGTGAACCATTCTATTTCTGCTTCTGATGGTTCTGATCTGAAACATTCTGTTTCTGCTTCTGATGGTTGTGATGTTAACCATCTTCTGATGATTCTGATGTGAATCAGCCTGTTTCTGCTTCTGATGGTTCTGATGTGAACCATTCTATTTGTGCTTCTGATGGTTCTGATATGAAACATTCTGTTTCTGCTTCTGATGGTTCTGATGTTAACCATCTTCTAATGGTTCTGATGTGAATCATTCTGTTGTTTCTGCTTTTGGTGATTCTGGCATGAACCATTATGTGCTTCTTTTGATCAATTCTGGATGAAGTCTGGGCGAAGTCTGGGTTATTCAAAATTCGACTGTCATGCCATGTTCTGGTCAAATTATCTTCTGGATTACTTCTTGCTTTTGACAACTTATTACCTGGAACAACTCTCCACATGGCAGGCTTCACAATAGTATGGTCCAAAGAATCTTCTGATATTTATTCCCTATGATATAATCCATCAAAGATATCTTCTGGTCACTTCTGGACAAATATGGACTGTGTTGAAATTACACTGCCAGGCTATGTTTTGATCAGTATAACTTCTTGATTTCTTCTGATATTTGAATCATTCTTATTTGGAGCTAGTCATATTATGGCAGGCTTCCCTCTGGTATTTTCCAGACGTTCTTCTGATTTTGTTTCTGTTTGATATAAACATCCAAAGTTATCTTCTGGTCGGTTTTGAACATTCTAGTTTATCTTCTGATAATTCCAGAAATGCATCTTCTGTAAATTCAGAATGTATCCTCTGATACATTCATCTTCTGATGGTTTTGTGTGAATCATTCTATTTTACTTCTGATGATTCTGATAATCATCTTGTTTTTGCTTCTGATGATTCTGATAATCATTCTGTTTGTTTATGATGATTCTGATGTTAATCATCCTGTTTCTGCTTCTGATGATTCTGATGTTAATCATCCTATTTCTGCCTCTGATGATTTTGATGTTAATCATTCTGTTTCTGCTTCTGATGATTCTGGTGTGAGTTATTCTGTTTTGCTTCTGATGATTCTAGTGAATCATTCTGTTTTGCTTCTGATGATTGTGGTGTGAGTCATTTTGTTTTGCTTCAGATGATTCTGGTGTGCATCATTCTGTTTTGCTTCTGATGATTCTGGTGTGAATCATTCTGTTTTGCTTCAGATGACTCTGGTGTGAGTCATTCTGTTTGGCTTCTGATGAGTCATTCTGTTTTGCTTCTGATGATTCTGCTGTGAGTCATTCTGTTTTGCTGCTGATGATTCTGATTCTGGTTCTGTTTCTGATGTTGATCCTTCTGGTTCTGTTTCTGATGTTGATCATTCTGGTTCTGTTTCTGATGTTGATTATTCTAGTTCTATTTTCTGATGTTCTGGTGTTGATGATTCTGATTCTGATTCTGTTTCTGATGTTCTGGTGTTGATGATTCCGATTCTAATTCTATTTCTAATGTTCTGATGTTAATCATTCTGATTCTGGTTCTGTTTTCTGATGATCTGATGTTGATCATTCTGGTTTTGTCTTATGTATTCGACTACAGGCATGCTGTATTCGAATACAGAATGTTAAAATTGCAGATTTTCACTAGTTTCAGCTTCTGTATTCGAATACAAGGGATCTGTATTCGAATACAGATTCGTGTTTTTCCAAAAACTCAGTTTTTAAACACTGCTTTGTGAATTTTAAGAGTTTGGGGAATAATGGAAAGACTTGAGATGATTAAGAATGAAATTTGTGAGATAATGTGAATTGTTAATGATTGCTTGATTGTTTAAGCATTGATGTGTTGATAATAAAATTGGTCGTGTTGAGGTATTTTGAGAAATGGTGGAAATGCATGAAATTCATTGATGTCGCATACTGTTTTCAGTGAAGAGAAAACATTGCATGTTCATGCATTGCATAGTCAAGTGGTGACCGCGATGGGCCACAGAGTTGATGCGGTGACCGTGATGGGCCGCGAAGTTAAGTAGTAACCGTGGGTTATAGAATAGTTCCGCGTGTATTAGACGGTCTGTTCTATCCGGGGTCAGAGTAGTTCCGCGTGTATTAGACGTTCTATTCTACTCGGACTACGGAGTGGTTCCGCGTGTATTAGACGGTCCATTCTATCCGTGCGAGGATTTAACTTCTGTGTATTTGGCCTGTGAGAGGCTAATACATGTAATTGTAGTGACCATGATGGTTATAGAATAGTTCCACGTGTATTAGACGGTCTATTCTATCCGGGCTACGGAATGGTTCCGCGTGTATTAGACGGTCCATTCCATTTGTGAAGTCGTGCTGGTCTGTTGAGCGACTGCACTGGTGCTGATCTGTGAGAGATTGCACCCTGGTCTTGAGGGCCATTAAAGTCTGACATATATAAATCGTGCTGGTCTGTGAGCGACTGCACCTTGGTGATTCCAAGAAAATTGTGTACATGAGCATATACATATTGCATTGGGGGATTGACCGGTGGGTCACGATTGGATTATGATGATGAGTGGCAATTGAATGTGTGTGAGTACTGTTCAGAATCTGAATTTCTGATTTAATGATTGTGATTTGCTGAGGTGTTGTTTGTACTTACCACATATTTCATAATAATTGGCTGCTGTTTTGAAAAGGCATATATGTCATTAAATTTCAAATGAGCATTATTATTTTCCTCATCATTGTCATATATTATGCCATGAATATATGTGTTGTTGTGAGATATATGCTATGTGCTTATTTGTTAATTTCGGTCGGTGACCCTTGCTATTATATTGTGGACTTTGGGCTTTGCCCTCAGATGATACCCGAACCCGTCCTACCGACGGATACACTAACGACGGAAGCGTCGTTAGTTTCCCCTGATCTTTACGTACGGAGTCTACGTGGACAACGCAGAGGGACGGACGGTTGGCTGAAGACGAGACTTATAGAGGATACGGTGGAGACCGTGCTGCAGTAGCTTAGTGCATGATCAGTCTAGACTTTTGTATAGGCTCTTGAGTTTTGGGAAATGTAATTTTATTTTGGGAATTAATGTATTACTTTTTCCGCTGTATTATTCTGCACTCTGACACTGATTGGGTGATAACCTTTGAAATGAACTGATTTTATTTTAATTCCCTTGATATTAATTTTGGAAAACTCATTTTAATTATTTATTGAAAAAAAAAATGTACCCGCGCTGTGTTTTAAACTCGGGGTGTTACAGTTTATATCTTAGAGATGATCATGATGAGGGAATTGGATTAATCCATCGTTTCGTATCGTTAATGGACAAACAAATGTGAATCCCACCAGGAAAAGAAGAAGGGCATCTTAAGGTGTTTATGTGTTTTATATAAGTCATGTAATGATCTGTACTCATTGTGTAATTTATACTAATTTCATGTAACTTGACCTGCCAGAACTGAGTATTTGATTTTTATGCTTATACTGATTTTCTACCAGAACTTGAACTGATCATGTAATTTAGCATGCATTGATATATACTGATTTTCTGCCAGAACTTGAACTCATCATATAATTTTTTTAATTATATTATTTAATTATTTTAGAGATGACAATTTGATAAAAAATTTAATTATAATCTAAACTCATCATATAAGTTGATATGAACAATTTGATAAACAAATTTTACAGATGACAATTGGTATCCATGAGTATGGATATTATCTCACATTACAAGTACAAAACATTTACAGTGCTTATGAGAAAAAGCGCTGTAAAAGGCTTTTAAAGTATAAATTACAAGTACAAAACATTTACATCGCTTATGAGAAAAAGCGCTGTAAATTTTTTTTTAAAAATTAATTACAAGTACAAAACAGTTACAGCGCTTATGGGAAAAAGCGCTGTAAAATGCTCATATAGTGCCTTTTATATAGTGTATCTATAAGCGGTGAAAAAGACTATGAAAGACGCTTTTTATATAGGCTTTTAAAGCGCTTTTTGGAAGAGCGCTGTAATAGGTTAAGTCTTTTAAAGCGCTATTTGGAAAAGCGCTGTAAAAGGGTGTTTTAAAATATTATGTAAACCGATAATAAGAAACCGCCTCTTCATTTTCTTCTTCATTACGTATTCTCATCCCTACGAACTTGGCAGTGTGAAACCCTTATTCGTTACGTACTCTCCATCTTCATTACTCTCTATACGAACCCATCTCCCTAGTGCGAACCCTATTGTCCATATTCATTATGTACTCTCTGTTTTCATTACGTACTCTCCATTTTCACTACGTATACTATCCCTACGAACCATAAAGGTTTTTAAAGCGCTTTTTGTTCATTTTTTTAAAGCGCTCTGAGGAACCCTAAACTTGTATTTCTACTTGTATTTCTGCTTGTATTTATCGACGTCGTAACCCTAAACTACAAGTATTGTTATTAATATCTTGTTGTCACTAAACTTATAGTGCATGTTGTATTTATTCAATCTGTTGTTGTCACTAAACTGCATGTTGAACTTATACTGCATGTTGAACTTATACTGTGTGAAATGTGTATATAAATGGATTCAAACAACGATTTAGGTCGTCAATACGATGAAGTTGTAAACACTGACGTTGTACATAATGAAGCTGCCAACGCTAAAGGATATGAAAGTGAAATGAAGCGTGGGGCAACTATAATGCAAAAAGTACTGGAATAAATTTTGAGGTACATATACTATACTTTTGTTTAGATTTTATTATTTTTTCTTTTTTTGAAAGAAAGCACTTACACTCTATGAGTTTATTAGGTGGGATGGAATGAAAGTGGCCAGCTGATTGAGCCCAACAGTTCTATGATGGTAAGCTACATCAGTGCTGTTTTTTACCAAAATATCCCAATAACAATCGATGACTGGAGAGACAAAGCATTGAAGGATGCTAAAGACATGTTGTGGAGTGATGTACAAGTAATTAACTTTTTTACTCCACTTTTATGTTACTTAATTATCACTTTTTTTCCATTGAAATACTTTTATTCAAACTCTTTATTTATTTGGTTTGCAGAGCGCTTTTAACATTGAAGATATGTGAAAAAATTACGTACTTAGAGTTGCTGGTAAAATTCAAAGAGGATTTAGATCTCATCTGTCGAATTGTTACCTAAGAGACAAGTGTGAAAATGTGAATGTTGAAGCTCCAAACATTTACAAACACTACATAACAACTGAAGAGTGGACCTCTTTTGTAGCTAAACGTTCAAACCCCGCATTTGTGGTAATATTTATTTTATTAGCATGTGTGTTTTATTCATATTCATATCTTATTTTTTTACATGGTCGTTATTTTTTTAATTTATATATAGAATATAAGAGCAGCAAATCGAGAGCGAGCAAAGAACACAGTGCATCCATACAAAAGATCGCGTATGGGGTATGCGCGTTTAGAGCAACAAATTGTAAGTGAACTTCACTTTTATACATTGTGGTAGATTATAAACTATAGTTTCTAACTAATATTTTGTTTATGTCTTAAGGAACAGCTGCAAGAGATGAAATCCGATCAATCATTGGGTTGTCATATCTTGTGGAAGGAGGCTCGCATAAATAAAGATGGAATAGTGGATAACAAAAATGTTCAACAAGTTGTCCAATAATGTGTAAGTATATATCACTTTAATATTTTTTAATATTGTCTTTTAAAAATGATACTGAGCTTATCTTTTTAATACTACATGTATTTTAGGAAAACTTAGAACAATGTCTTGAAAATCAAGATGTTAGCTGCAGGCACTTTCTCGGAAAGGTATTCAATGTTCCTGGATATTCTGGCCGTGTGAGGGGTAAGGGATTTGGCGTGACTCCCAAAAGTTATTTTTCACATGAGAAGTGCACAAATCCCTCGAATGATCAAGTATTAGAAGCACTGACAACCCTTTCGGAGCAAGTTGCATACTTGGTTAAAAAGGATAAGGAAAAGCAACTTCAACGTGAAATGCAAATAGACAGTGAAGATGGAAGTTGCAACATTGCTCATAAAAGTCTCCCGAAGGTAATTAATTACTTAATGAAATAAGAAATTCATTCAACCTAATTGTTTCAAATACATATGTATTAACCATTTATTTAATTTAGGGTGTTTCACGTTGCTGCCTATACTTGTCCTCCCCTACCCATGCATGGTTGGGAAAGGAACATTGTACAATACGTTGGGAGAAGTATTGCACGCCTAGCTCGATTTGGGTCGTGTCTTGACACAACAACAAAGATGAATATGGAGGGCAACAATGATACACATATGATAAATATGGAAAAAGGTATATTCGGAGAAGAGTATTTAGACATACTTGGCAAAGAGCAAATATATGAACTTCTCGATCATAAAGAGCTAAGTGCTATTGTCATCAACATATACTTTAGATAATATAAATACTTTATTTAAGATAAAAATTACCTTTTAATTGCATCACTGCCACATGTAATTTATTGATAATTAATCTAATTTTATATTTTCATTGAAGGTTTTTGTATGAGAAGTTGGTGTGCACGCGGAAGTTATCAAGTAGATTTTCATTCTTATCTGCACATAAACTATCCATGTTTAAACTCGATCCAGTTAATGTACAAAACTATGTAGTTGATATACTTGTAGAAAATAAAGAGAAGGACAAGCTATTTTTGGCACCATACAATTCAGGGTACGTAATTAGATACTTTATCTATATATCTTTTTTAATTTATGATATTATGAGTTGTGTAAACAAATTTGCCAACCAAATTTTTGTTGTTGTAGGCAACATTTGGTGTTGTTTGCCATAAATGCGACTTCTGAAATTGTATATTATTTAGACCCATTGCACGGTCATTTCAAAAAAACACTATGATAAAAAGAACATCTTCGACACGTAAGTAATATTCATTTATTTCTTACATATATAAATAATGTGTTAGGTCATTGAATAATAATCACATTTATTTGATAGTGCTCTGCAAGTTTTCCGCGCTTAAAGGGTGCTTCAGTGTCGAAGACTAAGTCAAACAGCATCACATGACTTCCAATAAAGGTTTGAAATTTTTGTAATAAAACTTAATTATATGCCTTTAAATTTTCATTTACAATAAATGAATAAATATTTATTGGTGTACATGTTTTATTTTATAGTGTCCGCATCAAACTAACAACATATAATGCAGATACTATATAATGAGGTTCATGAAGGAGATTGTTGATCTAAATCAACATATAATTCCAGAAACGGTACGTTGTTTTCATTATATTTTGATTTTCATATATAAACTATATATATATATATGTGTGTGTGTGTTATTTTTTTTATTCTAACTTATTTTGCTTCAGTATTTTGACAACTTTAACCCAATATACTCTAAAAGTGATCTCACAAAAATAAAAGAAGAATGGTGCCAGTTTGTCCTCGAACTCAAAGTTATATAATATGTAATTAATTTGTTGTTACTGTCATGATGTAATTTTTTCTGTGAATATGTAGTTCATACTGTGAATATGTTGCTACTGTCAATATGTAATTTGTTGCTACTGTACATGATGTATTTTGTTGTTGTGAATATGTTGCTGCGAAACATTGTAATTGATATTATTGAAATTGAATATGAAATTGTAATTTATTGTAATTTGTTGCTGTGAAACACTTGTAATTGATATTGTTGAATGTGAATATGAAATTGATATTGTGAAGAATATGAATTTTGATATTGTGAAATGTGAATTTTAATGTTGAAAAGAAGAATCTGAATGTGAATTTTAATGTTGAAAAGAAGAATCTGAATGTGATATTTGATGTTAAAAAATGCCATAAAAATCCTTTTACAGAGCTTCTTAAACCTTTTACAGCGCTTTTTTAAGCCATTTACAATGCTTTTTTGAACAAGCGCTGTAAAACTTGTATAAGAAGCGCTTTACATATGGATATATTACAACGCTTTTTTGAAAAAGCGTTATAAACATAGTATAATAAGTGCGCTTTACATATGGACCTATTACAGCGCTTTTTTGAAAAAGCATTGTAAACCTAGTATAAGAAGTGTGCTTTATATATGGACCTATTACAACGCTTTTTTGAAAAAGCGCTGTAAACATAGTATAAGAAGCGCGCTTTATAAATGGACCTATTACAGCGCTTTTTCGAAAAAGCATTGTAAACATAGTATAAGAAGCGCCCTTTACATATGAACCTATTACAGCGCTTTTTTGAAAAAGCGCTATAACACTATTATAAGGAGCACGCTTTATATATGGACCTATTACAGCGCTTGTTGTATTTTTAATAGCACTGTTGTATCCTTTTACAACACTAGATACTAGAGCGCTTAAAAGCGCTGTAAAGAGCTTAAAAAAAGCGCTGTAAAAGACAATTTTTGGCGTAGTGTATACATATTTTTTTAAGTATTTAATTAACTATTTGTTGTTTGCTTACTTTGATTGCATTGTGGATTATAAGTTCTTTCCTAAGTGATTAAATAAACTATGGGATTATTCGTTAAAATTTGAGTTAATTTTAATTGTTGACCTGGTTGAGTTAATTATCTATTGATTGGACTAGTGGTTTGTGTTTCTAACTATGATTTTATACTCTCTTGTTATAGTGGATAGTTACAATATACATTTTTTTTGGATTGAATAGCTATATGTTTCAATTTATTAATTTCATCGAGGTAATCATATTTATTGAATTGATATATTTTACTATATGTGTTTGTGCATGAAACTTACTCTCATTTTCTTCAAAATTTAGTAAGTTGTTTCATTAGTAAACTTGATTAATTAATATAATTTATTAGTGATTTTAATTTCCTTTGAACCCATTTAGTATATTCAGAGTTTTAAAGTATGAGTTTCATTTTTTTGGCATTATGTTTTAAAGCTCGGTTTTGATTATAACTAATTGATTAAAACGTTGATTTCCGTATGATATATATCTTTAAGGCTTCAGGTATTGACTTTTACTCGGTAGAAATTATTATTGTAGTTGTTGTTGTTGTTGTTGTTGTTATTATTATCATCATCACCATCACCATCACCATCACCATCACCATCCCCATCACCATCACCATCCCCATCACCATCATCATCATCGTCGTTGTCATCATCGAAACCCAATTTAGAAAGAAAATGATGTTTCTTTCAAAACCTTGGGTTATATAGGAAATATATCACTTATGTTTAAATTTTCATTTTGACTAGAAAATTCTAATATTTTTTATTTAAGTTGGCATGTGTGAAAAAAAAACTGTGATTGTTTCCATTACTATTGTTATTGGTTTTAAGATAATGTTGTAGATATTATTGTCAATCAAAAATCTTGTCTTGAAAAATATTTATAAAATTTTAACATTCAGTTTTCATATGGGCACAAAACATGAGTTTATCAAAGTAAAAGTCACTTAAATTACTAGAAAGTGTTGATGATTGTATCTAGATGATTAAAGTTTGATATTGCTTTTGAAATCAATTTAGGACGTTTGTCGTGATTTTGAAATAGTATAAAATTCATATTATTAGCAATAGCAATTCTTGAATATTCAAGGTTGGTTGAATTTTTTTAAAGTTAAACTTTAAGAAGAAAACTAAAATGTAAATGAGTTAAAGTTGATTTGTTTAATGGAAAATAAGTAATATTTAATGTTTTAATTGTTGTTGATTTATTTTAAAGAATTAAATTGTGTCGGAGTTGTCTTGATTCATAAAATTGAAAGAAAAATATATATATAGATGATTTTATTTAAAATTTAGAGTAGTCAAGGATCTACCTCAAGTTTTACTATGTGTTGTTATTAAGAAAATTAAAAAGACTTGTTATAGTAATAGTGTTGAGAAAATAAGTAAATAAATTGGAACAATTTTGAAAGTGTTAATTAATTAGAAAATTTCCTATTTATCTATATATATAGTTTAAATTTTGTTTCAAAATATAAGTTGAAAATAACAATTTTTATATTGATTAATTGTTTAGAAATGTGTTTTTGATGATCAAAGTACGAGTAAAATTTTAGAAATCTTATATATTTTAAAAATACACGTGATTTATTTTATTTTTATTGTATTTAGATACGTGATTTACTTTAGTTGTTTTTTATTTAGACGTGATTTATTGAAAAGTAATTTAAGGAAAATGTTTGAATTCTCAATGATTTTTTTGTTGTGCTAAATGATTAGTTATGCTTCTTATAACAATTTAAGTCTAGATATCAATTTTTAAAACGGTGTGTAACCTTTAAAATGGCTTATGCACTACCTGATTCAATTTGGTAAGGTAACATGTTGTATCTTCTAGTAAATAATTATTTATCTTATCTGCTACTTGAAAAATCTCTATTTAAGATTGTTTTAACATTTAAGTGACGATGATTAATTCAAAAGGAAATTTAATCGCGATCAAATTGGAGCAATTAGACTTCAATGCTAATATGTTACATGTTTAGAATCATTGTTTGAGTTATGAGATGAACGTAAAATCTTGGTGCTAATTTTTGGATTAGTTATGTGAATGTGTATATAATTATGTAAATATTAAATTGTTTGTGTTTCAAGTGTTCTAACTGTTGGAACCAAGTTGGTTCTAAGCCCTAAGGATTTTGATGTTTACAAAAGCACTCCATGTAATCTTAAGGTAAAATTAGACCAGAGGATACACCTCAGAAGTCACCAGCTAATGCATCTAGAAGGTACCAGAGGATGCATCCTGAAAGCACCAGATGTCAAAATACTATAAGAGGATCTCTTTCCTGGCCAAGATCAGAAGGAAGCAGAGTCCAGAAGGAGACCTGGACTAGACCAGAAGGAAGCCTGCCAGAGGGAGACTTGTTCCAGAAAAGAAGGATTCATAAGACAGACTTGGTCCAAAAGTTATTCTAACCAGAAGATAGCTTGGCAGTTAAATGATAAACAGTCCAGACTTGATCCAGACTTAATCAGAGCTTCAGTTAATTGGTCCAGAACAAGAGATTTAATCCAGATTTGGCCCAGACCAGAAGATAGCATGGTTCAGAGTATGAAACTAAGTCCAGACCAAAAGAAATGATGTCCAGATTCAATCCAGACCTTATCCAGATCAGAAGGTAAAATGTCCAGATTAAAATATCATATGTCCAGATTTAATTTCAGTTCAATCCAGACCTAAATAGAATTGGTCCAAATCAGAGGTAAAAGGTTCAGATCAATGGTCAAGATTTAAGTATATGGCCTAGTGTTGGCCGAGATCAGAAGATCAGACCATGGCCCAGTGTTGGCTGAGATCAGAAGATCATAAAGTGTGGTCCAGCATTGGTCGAGATCAGAGATTCATAGCAGATCAGATTGCAAGTCCAGAGTGGTCGAGATCAAAAGATCAGAAAGTGTGGTCCAGGGTTGGCCGAAATAAGAGGATCACAGCAGATCACTTAGTATGGTCCAGATGTGGACGAGAGTAGAAGATCAAGCGGTTCAGATTGAATCATGGTCAGTGGAGTCGTGATTATATTTAGTCAAAGTATTAAACAGATTCAATACAAAAATAAAGTGAAGTCTTGTGGAATTCAGAAGCTATTGGTGGGAAGAAAGATTTGTTCCAAAATTAATTAAAGTCAGGATTGGTCAAAGTTATTTTCGAAGGCAATCTGGAGCAGAAAAAGATATGTTTTTTATTTAAGAGAAACCCGATTGGACAAGTTATTTTTGCAAGAGAATCCAGCAAGATACAACTCGAATTTAAGCTTGGAAGAGACCCTAATTCACATCTATAAAAGGAGGCTCAAGACAGAAGACTTAGCATCGAAAATCACAAAAGAGTCATACACTTCCAAAAGCAAACACTCGAGTTTTCAGTGACGTTAATTGTGAGTTTCATCTTTCCAGAAGCAAGCACTCGTGTTTTTCTTTCCCTTGTGTTAAATCTAAGTTGTTGAAGTAGAGTGTACAATCTGAGGGAATCTGAAGGGGTAGCAGATTACTTAGCAATTAGATTCAAGGCGTTATAATTCCTTCTATAATCTGGGGTTGTCAGATTGGTAGGAGAAGACTTGACTTGAGAAGTCAAGGTGCTGTATTCCTGAAAAGTCTAGGATTGTTGTAATTCA
This sequence comes from Cicer cuneatum, assembly GCA_037974295.1. Taxonomy (NCBI): domain Eukaryota; kingdom Viridiplantae; phylum Streptophyta; class Magnoliopsida; order Fabales; family Fabaceae; genus Cicer; species Cicer cuneatum. The sequence continues at coordinate 34,648,853 of JBBPBO010000001.1, forward strand.
AGGTTTTGAATTAGTGAAATCCTTCAAAGTGAAGGGACTGGACGTAGCCTCGTTAACGGTGAACCAATATAAAATTCTGTGTTTTTATTTTTACTTTATATCCGCTGCTAACTCTGTTTGATTCATACATCAGGTTTTGTTATAAAACTGAAAAAATAGAAAAAGTATTCAAGTTAGTCAAACACAATTCAACCCCCCATTCTCGTGTTTGCACCGTCACTAACTGTTGGGAATTAGTCTATAGAGTTAGAGTAATCGAGAGCATCTAAAAGTGAAACAGTTCTATAGTTTTTAATTGGATTATTGATTATATATTGATGTAAGTGTCGTTGTTACTACTTGTAAGTTACAAATAAATTATTGTGAATGTGTAATTAAGTGAATTTTTAACTTGAAGTAATGAGTAGGAGTTGTGGCGCCGCCTTCGAACTCCCGAACCACGTTAAAGATACTTTTAATTACCCATGTTTGAATTTGAATGACTACAGTTATAGTTGTTTTAACTAATTGACTCCATGAGTAGAAGTGACTAGCTACCCCAATGACTCATCGTCGATAAAAGAGGCAACAATAACTCGTTATTATGGTTAGAAATACTTAATAATTTTATTTTTGAAATAGTTAGAAATCATTTTCATCTCTTATACAATTTTGAGTGATTATGAGTCTTCTATGGCATAATGTTGAATGCTGATAATTGTTTATGTGGCGTGAAAATTAGGTTGGAGGTGTGTACTTAAACATCCAATTAAGTATGTTTGATCTTCTAAGTGACTTGCTTAAAATGAATAAGTGCATTGTGTTAGTATCTTATTTTTTTATATTTTCTCATTTGATAAGGACCTAGAACTATTGTAGGAGTTCTATAAAAATAATGTGTGTATAAGACTTTAAAATTAAGTTATACTTTTAGTGTATTTGAAAACATATGTGAAAATATTTATCCCATTTCACTATGATTATACACATTACTTTTCTTTTAAAAAGAAAAAAACACTTAAGTGATTGCATGTCATTGAGTTGTTATATGTGTTTTTGTTTGTAATTGTTGAAGGTGTGGAGTATTTTAAACGTTTCTTCATATGTCTATCTTTTGTGAAATATGTAGAGTAATTGTTATTATGATTTGAACATTTTTTAAGAGAGTAAAACTAGTAGAATATTGTTTGAGAAGTTAATTGAATTTGAAAGCGTATATGATATATGTGTTATTTGATTAAACTAAATGTAATAAATTCTTGTTGACTAAATTCGCATGATTAGTTTTAATACACGATAATGATTGATCGTTATATTTTCTTCATATTGAGTTGTTGAATGTGATGTGTTTAATTGATTTGTTATGTCATGTTACCTTATCAAGCTATGATTCTTGACATGTTATGCTTAAATGAGTAGTGAATATCTTAAATTTGTTTATAAACTAAGTTTTAATCTTGAAGGTGGTTAGTTAGATATCAGTTCGCTTATTATTTACTACAAATTTTGAGGACGAAATTTCTTTCACGAGGGGAGAATTGTAACACCCCAAATTTTATAATAAACTATTTTATTAACGAAATATGATTTTAAATAATTAATTTGATGTTAAAATTATTTTAGAATACATGTTGATAAATTTCGTGATTAGTTTTCGTTATATGAGGGCTTTAGATGATGTGCTACTTTTATACATATTGGACTAAATGAGTTATATAAATAAAAAATATTATATTATATTATATATTTTTTCAAATA
>JBBPBO010000001.1:34650599-34662297 GCA_037974295.1 Cicer cuneatum
TTTTACAGAGCTTCTTAAACCTTTTACAGCGCTTTTTTAAGCCATTTACAATGCTTTTTTGAACAAGCGCTGTAAAACTTGTATAAGAAGCGCTTTACATATGGATATATTACAACGCTTTTTTGAAAAAGCGTTATAAACATAGTATAATAAGTGCGCTTTACATATGGACCTATTACAGCGCTTTTTTGAAAAAGCATTGTAAACCTAGTATAAGAAGTGTGCTTTATATATGGACCTATTACAACGCTTTTTTGAAAAAGCGCTGTAAACATAGTATAAGAAGCGCGCTTTATAAATGGACCTATTACAGCGCTTTTTCGAAAAAGCATTGTAAACATAGTATAAGAAGCGCCCTTTACATATGAACCTATTACAGCGCTTTTTTGAAAAAGCGCTATAACACTATTATAAGGAGCACGCTTTATATATGGACCTATTACAGCGCTTGTTGTATTTTTAATAGCACTGTTGTATCCTTTTACAACACTAGATACTAGAGCGCTTAAAAGCGCTGTAAAGAGCTTAAAAAAAGCGCTGTAAAAGACAATTTTTGGCGTAGTGTATACATATTTTTTTAAGTATTTAATTAACTATTTGTTGTTTGCTTACTTTGATTGCATTGTGGATTATAAGTTCTTTCCTAAGTGATTAAATAAACTATGGGATTATTCGTTAAAATTTGAGTTAATTTTAATTGTTGACCTGGTTGAGTTAATTATCTATTGATTGGACTAGTGGTTTGTGTTTCTAACTATGATTTTATACTCTCTTGTTATAGTGGATAGTTACAATATACATTTTTTTTGGATTGAATAGCTATATGTTTCAATTTATTAATTTCATCGAGGTAATCATATTTATTGAATTGATATATTTTACTATATGTGTTTGTGCATGAAACTTACTCTCATTTTCTTCAAAATTTAGTAAGTTGTTTCATTAGTAAACTTGATTAATTAATATAATTTATTAGTGATTTTAATTTCCTTTGAACCCATTTAGTATATTCAGAGTTTTAAAGTATGAGTTTCATTTTTTTGGCATTATGTTTTAAAGCTCGGTTTTGATTATAACTAATTGATTAAAACGTTGATTTCCGTATGATATATATCTTTAAGGCTTCAGGTATTGACTTTTACTCGGTAGAAATTATTATTGTAGTTGTTGTTGTTGTTGTTGTTATTATTATCATCATCACCATCACCATCACCATCACCATCACCATCACCATCACCATCACCATCACCATCACCATCCCCATCACCATCACCATCCCCATCACCATCATCATCATCGTCGTTGTCATCATCGAAACCCAATTTAGAAAGAAAATGATGTTTCTTTCAAAACCTTGGGTTATATAGGAAATATATCACTTATGTTTAAATTTTCATTTTGACTAGAAAATTCTAATATTTTTTATTTAAGTTGGCATGTGTGAAAAAAAAACTGTGATTGTTTCCATTACTATTGTTATTGGTTTTAAGATAATGTTGTAGATATTATTGTCAATCAAAAATCTTGTCTTGAAAAATATTTATAAAATTTTAACATTCAGTTTTCATATGGGCACAAAACATGAGTTTATCAAAGTAAAAGTCACTTAAATTACTAGAAAGTGTTGATGATTGTATCTAGATGATTAAAGTTTGATATTGCTTTTGAAATCAATTTAGGACGTTTGTCGTGATTTTGAAATAGTATAAAATTCATATTATTAGCAATAGCAATTCTTGAATATTCAAGGTTGGTTGAATTTTTTTAAAGTTAAACTTTAAGAAGAAAACTAAAATGTAAATGAGTTAAAGTTGATTTGTTTAATGGAAAATAAGTAATATTTAATGTTTTAATTGTTGTTGATTTATTTTAAAGAATTAAATTGTGTCGGAGTTGTCTTGATTCATAAAATTGAAAGAAAAATATATATATAGATGATTTTATTTAAAATTTAGAGTAGTCAAGGATCTACCTCAAGTTTTACTATGTGTTGTTATTAAGAAAATTAAAAAGACTTGTTATAGTAATAGTGTTGAGAAAATAAGTAAATAAATTGGAACAATTTTGAAAGTGTTAATTAATTAGAAAATTTCCTATTTATCTATATATATAGTTTAAATTTTGTTTCAAAATATAAGTTGAAAATAACAATTTTTATATTGATTAATTGTTTAGAAATGTGTTTTTGATGATCAAAGTACGAGTAAAATTTTAGAAATCTTATATATTTTAAAAATACACGTGATTTATTTTATTTTTATTGTATTTAGATACGTGATTTACTTTAGTTGTTTTTTATTTAGACGTGATTTATTGAAAAGTAATTTAAGGAAAATGTTTGAATTCTCAATGATTTTTTTGTTGTGCTAAATGATTAGTTATGCTTCTTATAACAATTTAAGTCTAGATATCAATTTTTAAAACGGTGTGTAACCTTTAAAATGGCTTATGCACTACCTGATTCAATTTGGTAAGGTAACATGTTGTATCTTCTAGTAAATAATTATTTATCTTATCTGCTACTTGAAAAATCTCTATTTAAGATTGTTTTAACATTTAAGTGACGATGATTAATTCAAAAGGAAATTTAATCGCGATCAAATTGGAGCAATTAGACTTCAATGCTAATATGTTACATGTTTAGAATCATTGTTTGAGTTATGAGATGAACGTAAAATCTTGGTGCTAATTTTTGGATTAGTTATGTGAATGTGTATATAATTATGTAAATATTAAATTGTTTGTGTTTCAAGTGTTCTAACTGTTGGAACCAAGTTGGTTCTAAGCCCTAAGGATTTTGATGTTTACAAAAGCACTCCATGTAATCTTAAGGTAAAATTAGACCAGAGGATACACCTCAGAAGTCACCAGCTAATGCATCTAGAAGGTACCAGAGGATGCATCCTGAAAGCACCAGATGTCAAAATACTATAAGAGGATCTCTTTCCTGGCCAAGATCAGAAGGAAGCAGAGTCCAGAAGGAGACCTGGACTAGACCAGAAGGAAGCCTGCCAGAGGGAGACTTGTTCCAGAAAAGAAGGATTCATAAGACAGACTTGGTCCAAAAGTTATTCTAACCAGAAGATAGCTTGGCAGTTAAATGATAAACAGTCCAGACTTGATCCAGACTTAATCAGAGCTTCAGTTAATTGGTCCAGAACAAGAGATTTAATCCAGATTTGGCCCAGACCAGAAGATAGCATGGTTCAGAGTATGAAACTAAGTCCAGACCAAAAGAAATGATGTCCAGATTCAATCCAGACCTTATCCAGATCAGAAGGTAAAATGTCCAGATTAAAATATCATATGTCCAGATTTAATTTCAGTTCAATCCAGACCTAAATAGAATTGGTCCAAATCAGAGGTAAAAGGTTCAGATCAATGGTCAAGATTTAAGTATATGGCCTAGTGTTGGCCGAGATCAGAAGATCAGACCATGGCCCAGTGTTGGCTGAGATCAGAAGATCATAAAGTGTGGTCCAGCATTGGTCGAGATCAGAGATTCATAGCAGATCAGATTGCAAGTCCAGAGTGGTCGAGATCAAAAGATCAGAAAGTGTGGTCCAGGGTTGGCCGAAATAAGAGGATCACAGCAGATCACTTAGTATGGTCCAGATGTGGACGAGAGTAGAAGATCAAGCGGTTCAGATTGAATCATGGTCAGTGGAGTCGTGATTATATTTAGTCAAAGTATTAAACAGATTCAATACAAAAATAAAGTGAAGTCTTGTGGAATTCAGAAGCTATTGGTGGGAAGAAAGATTTGTTCCAAAATTAATTAAAGTCAGGATTGGTCAAAGTTATTTTCGAAGGCAATCTGGAGCAGAAAAAGATATGTTTTTTATTTAAGAGAAACCCGATTGGACAAGTTATTTTTGCAAGAGAATCCAGCAAGATACAACTCGAATTTAAGCTTGGAAGAGACCCTAATTCACATCTATAAAAGGAGGCTCAAGACAGAAGACTTAGCATCGAAAATCACAAAAGAGTCATACACTTCCAAAAGCAAACACTCGAGTTTTCAGTGACGTTAATTGTGAGTTTCATCTTTCCAGAAGCAAGCACTCGTGTTTTTCTTTCCCTTGTGTTAAATCTAAGTTGTTGAAGTAGAGTGTACAATCTGAGGGAATCTGAAGGGGTAGCAGATTACTTAGCAATTAGATTCAAGGCGTTATAATTCCTTCTATAATCTGGGGTTGTCAGATTGGTAGGAGAAGACTTGACTTGAGAAGTCAAGGTGCTGTATTCCTGAAAAGTCTAGGATTGTTGTAATTCAAGGTTTTGAATTAGTGAAATCCTTCAAAGTGAAGGGACTGGACGTAGCCTCGTTAACGGTGAACCAATATAAAATTCTGTGTTTTTATTTTTACTTTATATCCGCTGCTAACTCTGTTTGATTCATACATCAGGTTTTGTTATAAAACTGAAAAAATAGAAAAAGTATTCAAGTTAGTCAAACACAATTCAACCCCCCATTCTCGTGTTTGCACCGTCACTAACTGTTGGGAATTAGTCTATAGAGTTAGAGTAATCGAGAGCATCTAAAAGTGAAACAGTTCTATAGTTTTTAATTGGATTATTGATTATATATTGATGTAAGTGTCGTTGTTACTACTTGTAAGTTACAAATAAATTATTGTGAATGTGTAATTAAGTGAATTTTTAACTTGAAGTAATGAGTAGGAGTTGTGGCGCCGCCTTCGAACTCCCGAACCACGTTAAAGATACTTTTAATTACCCATGTTTGAATTTGAATGACTACAGTTATAGTTGTTTTAACTAATTGACTCCATGAGTAGAAGTGACTAGCTACCCCAATGACTCATCGTCGATAAAAGAGGCAACAATAACTCGTTATTATGGTTAGAAATACTTAATAATTTTATTTTTGAAATAGTTAGAAATCATTTTCATCTCTTATACAATTTTGAGTGATTATGAGTCTTCTATGGCATAATGTTGAATGCTGATAATTGTTTATGTGGCGTGAAAATTAGGTTGGAGGTGTGTACTTAAACATCCAATTAAGTATGTTTGATCTTCTAAGTGACTTGCTTAAAATGAATAAGTGCATTGTGTTAGTATCTTATTTTTTTATATTTTCTCATTTGATAAGGACCTAGAACTATTGTAGGAGTTCTATAAAAATAATGTGTGTATAAGACTTTAAAATTAAGTTATACTTTTAGTGTATTTGAAAACATATGTGAAAATATTTATCCCATTTCACTATGATTATACACATTACTTTTCTTTTAAAAAGAAAAAAACACTTAAGTGATTGCATGTCATTGAGTTGTTATATGTGTTTTTGTTTGTAATTGTTGAAGGTGTGGAGTATTTTAAACGTTTCTTCATATGTCTATCTTTTGTGAAATATGTAGAGTAATTGTTATTATGATTTGAACATTTTTTAAGAGAGTAAAACTAGTAGAATATTGTTTGAGAAGTTAATTGAATTTGAAAGCGTATATGATATATGTGTTATTTGATTAAACTAAATGTAATAAATTCTTGTTGACTAAATTCGCATGATTAGTTTTAATACACGATAATGATTGATCGTTATATTTTCTTCATATTGAGTTGTTGAATGTGATGTGTTTAATTGATTTGTTATGTCATGTTACCTTATCAAGCTATGATTCTTGACATGTTATGCTTAAATGAGTAGTGAATATCTTAAATTTGTTTATAAACTAAGTTTTAATCTTGAAGGTGGTTAGTTAGATATCAGTTCGCTTATTATTTACTACAAATTTTGAGGACGAAATTTCTTTCACGAGGGGAGAATTGTAACACCCCAAATTTTATAATAAACTATTTTATTAACGAAATATGATTTTAAATAATTAATTTGATGTTAAAATTATTTTAGAATACATGTTGATAAATTTCGTGATTAGTTTTCGTTATATGAGGGCTTTAGATGATGTGCTACTTTTATACATATTGGACTAAATGAGTTATATAAATAAAAAATATTATATTATATTATATATTTTTTCAAATATTATTTTAGTATAATATTTTAAAGAATATGATTTTAGGCGATTTTACACGTATATGTGTCTCGAGTTGAGTTGAGGGGATCTATGAGAACAAAGCCAATTTGAATTGTCCATCCACCGATATGGTTGAAGGTGCAAACACGAGAAGGGGGGGTTGAATTGTGTTTGCCAAAGTTGAATTCTTTTTGCTGATTTGTTGAAAGTTGATATAAATTATTTGGGGAAGAAACAATCAGACTCAGCAACAGCGGATAATAACATCATAAGTATTTGAACACAAAGATTTATCCTGGTTCACCATTAGCTTGGCTACATCCATTCCCTTCATTTAGAAGGCTTTAATCCACTAATTCAAATACTTTGAACTACACAGCACCTAACCTTACAAGCTAGTCTTCCCAAACAGCCTGACACCCCAGACTTTTGAGGAACAACAACACCTTGACCCTATAAGCCAAGTCTTCTCATACCAATCTGACAAGCCCAGATTGAAGAAGGAACTTACACCACCTTGACCCTACAAGCCAAGTCTTCTCCTAACAATCTAACAACCCCAGATTGAAGAAGGAACTTACACCACTATCGAGTTTAATATAAGGGTTTGGAGCTTTGAGTAGTTTCTTCTGGAAAGCTGATTATAACGATGACTCTCTTGAGTAGTTTCTTCTGGAAAGCTGATTGTAACAATGACTCTCACACTCGAAAAAACACTTAGACAATATTTCTCTTTCACACAAGTGTTTCTCTCTTTTGATCTCTCGGATGACTTTGAACTTTAAGCTTGAGTTTTTGTGTTTTTCGATTATTTCTTCTACTGCCTGAAGCCTCTATTTATAGTTGAGATATGGGCTTCTACTTGATCCAAGTTTAATTTCGAATTGTATCTTGCTAAGATTCCTTTTGAAAATTCTTCAACTCAATTCTGTTTCTTTTTAATTTTGAATCAAATCTTCTTCAAATTGAAATTAAATCTTCTTCAGACTTTGATCAGATCTCCTTCAAATTTTCATCAGATCTCCGAGGTGATATCTTCTGGTATCCTCTGGTGACATTTTCTGGCTGTATCTTCTGCAGGTATCTTCTTGTGACATCCTCTAGTGATGTCATCCTCTGATTTTTGCATTCTTCTTCGAAGTCAATTATGTTATTTTCATAAAATACTTTTGTTAACATCAAAACTTTAAGTGTAAGAACCAACTTGGTTCCAACAATCTCCCTTTTTTTTATAATGACCATTTTTCTTTCTTTGACTCCCCCTAAGACTATGCTTCACTTTATATTTTTCTCCCCCTAAGTCTAATGCCCTATCTTATCTTCTCTTTATCAAATATATCTTCTCCCCCTTCTGTCATCAGACAAAAAGGAATGAAGGATATCTTTTTCTTTTTTGAAGGTAAGGTTTAGGTTTTTCTTGATGAAGTCAAACCTATCTTTAGGTAGTGGTTTGGTGAATATGTTAGCCCATTGGTGGTTATTGTCTACAAACTGAATATTGAGTACCCTTTTTCGAACAAAGTCTCTGATGAAGTGATGTTTGATCTCTATGTGTTTGGCTCTGGAATGAAGTAGGGTTTTTGGTTAGATTGATGGTCGAAGTGTTGTCACAATATAAGGGAAGTTGGTTTCCATGATTTTATAGTCTTTCAGCTGATGTTTCATCTAATTGAGTTGAGAACTGTATCCAGTTGCTGAAATGTATTCAGCCTCTGCTGTTGACATGGCAATTGTGCTTTGTCTCTTACTTGACTAGGATATTAAGTTGTCTCCCAAGAAGGTGCAGTTTCCACTTGTGCTCTTTATTTCAAGTTTATCTCCAACATAGTCTGAGTCACAATATCCACTAAGTTGATATGTAGGAGTTTTCTTGTAGAACAAGGTAAGGTTGGTAGTGCCTTTTAGGTATATAAGGATTCTCTTAACATCAGTTAAATGGGATTCCCTAGGGTTAGATTGAAATCTTGCACATAAAACATACACTAAACATGATTTCAGGTCTAGAAGCAGTAAGGTATAGTAGAGATCCTAATCAACTTTTTGGCCTGAATCCTCCTTTTCAAGTGAGCAGGTAGGGTGCATTGGGGAAGCCATACGTTTGCAATCACTCATCTTAAACTTCTTGAGAAGCTTTTTTGTATTTTTCATTTGATGAATATATATACCTTTTTGACTTTCCTGAATTTGTATCCCCAAGAAGAACATAAGTTCTTCCATCATACTCAGTTGAAATTCATGCTACATTAATTTAGAAAATTCTTGGCGAAGAGTGCCATTAGTAGATCCAAAAACAATGTCATCAACATAAACTTGAATAACAAGAATATCAGCTTCTATTGATTTTCTAAAAAGTGTATTGTCTACTTGTCTTCTTTCAAAGTTATTTTTAAGCAAGAAGTTACTAAGTCTATCATACCATGCCCTAGGTGCTTGTTTTAAACCATACAAAGATTTTTTAAGTTTAAAAACATGATTTGGAAATTCAGAACATTCAAAACCTGGGGGTTGTTTAACATAGACTTCTTCACTTATATAACCATTTAGAAAAGTGTTTTTAACATCCATTTGAAATAATTTAATGTTATTATTAGCAGCAAAGGAAAGTAGGATACAAATAGCTTCTAACATGGCCACTGGAGCAAATGTCTCAATGTAGTCAATGCCTTCTTGCTGACTGTAGCCTTGTGAAACAAGTCTTGCCTTGTTTCTGACCACTTCACTTTTTTCATTTAGCTTGTTTTTGAAAACCCACTTGGTTCCAATAATGTTCTTTTCTGGTCTTGGTACTAGATCCCAAACATCATTCCTCTCAAATTCATTTAACTCTTCTTGCATTGTAAGAATCCATCCATCTTCTGCCAATGCTTCATCAATAGAGGTAGGCTCAATAGACGAGAGTAACCCAAACAGATTGGTGTCCTTAAGTGATGATCTTGTCCTTAAAGAATCACTTGCACTTCCAATGATTAGAGTTTCATGATGAGATGACTTGTGCTTCCATCCACATCTTCCTTCTGACTTATCTTCAGATTCATCCTTTGAAGCTTTGTCGTGTTCTTCTGTTTTTCTTGCATCATCTACTTTTTCAAGTTCTTCTGGTTTGTTTGCATCAGCTTCCTTTGTTCTGGTAAACCTACACTATCATCACATTGATTTGACTTTACAAGGTCAAGCTGTTTGTAATCAAATTTAACATGTATGGAGGTGCAAAAACAAGAAGGGGGGTTGAATTGTGTTGCTGTTATGTTGAATTGATACAAATTATTTGATGAATAAATAATCAGATTTAGCAACGGATAATCACAACATAAGAACAAATCAATTTATTCTGGTTCACCGTTAACTAGGCTACATCCAGTCCCTTCCTTCAGAAGGCCTTTTTCACTAATTCAAACTCCTTTGAATTACAACACCAGTGATCCTTCAAGCCAGTCTTCCCAAACAGTCTGACAACCCCAGACTTTTGAGGAACAACAACACCTTGACTATACCAGCCAAGTCTTCTCAAAAAGTCTGACAACTGAAGGTGGAAACACAAGAAGGGGGGGTTGAATTGTGTTTGACTAACTTGAATACTTTTCTGTTTTTGCAGTTTTATAACAAAATCTAATGTATGAATCAAATAGAGTTAGCAGCGGATATAAAGTAAAAATAAAAACACAGAATTTTATACTGGTTCACCGTTAACGAGGCTACGTCCAGTCCCTTCACTTTGAAGGATTTCACTAATTCAAACCTTGAATTACAACAATACCACTGACCCTCCAAGTTAGTCTTCTCAAACAGTCTAACAATCCTAGACTTTTGAGGAATACAACACCTTGACTTCTTAAGTCAAGTCTTCTCCTGCCAATCTGACAACCCCAGATTGTAGAAGGAATTACAACGCCTTGAATCTAATTGCTAAGTAATCTGCTACCCCTTCTGACTCCCTCAGATTGTAGACTCTACTTCAACAACCTAGATCTAACACAAGGGAAAGAAAAACACGAGTGCTAGCTTCTGGAAAGTTGAAACTCACAATTAACCTCACTGAAAACTTGAGTGTTTGCTTTTGGAAGTGTATGAATCTTTTGTGATTTTCGATGCTAAGTCTTCAGTCTTGAGCCTCCTTTTATAGATGTGAATTTGGGTCTCTTCCAAGCTGAAATTCGAGCTTTGTCTTGCTGGATTCTCTTGCAAAAATAACTTGGCCAATCAGGTTTCATATTAATAAAAAACATATCTTTTTCTGCTCCAGATTGCCTTTGAAAATAACATTGAGCAATCCTGACTTTAATTAATTCTGGAACAAATCTTTCTTCACGCCAATAGCTTCTGAATTCCACAAGTCTTCACTTTATTTTTGTAACAAATCCTATTAATACTTTGATCAAATTTAATCACGACTCCATTGATCATATTGATTAAATCTGGGCCGCTTGATCTTCTGCTCTCGTCCACATCTGGACCATGCTACGTGATCTGTTGTGATCCTCTGATTTTTGCCAACCCTGGACCACACTTTCTGATCTTCTGATCTCGGCCAACTTGGACTTGCAAACTGATCTGCTGTGATCCTCTGATCTCGGCCAATGCTGGACCACACGTTCTGACCTTGTGATTTCGGCCAACACTGGGCCATGGTCTGATCTTCTGATCTCGGCCAACACTGGGCCATTTACTTAAATCTTGACCATTGATTTGAACCTTTTCCCTCTGATTTGGACCAATTCTAAACTGGGTATGGATTGAACTGAAATTAGATCTGGACAAAGGATATTTAATTCTGGACATTTACCACTTGATCTAGATCAGGTCTGGATTAAATCTGGACATCATTTCTTTTGATCTTGACTGAGTTTCATACTCTAAACCATGCTATCTTCTGGTCTGGGTCAAATCTGGATTAAATCTCTTGTTCTGGACCCATTAATTTATCCTCTGATTAAGTCTGGATCAAGTCTTGACTGTGTATCATTTCACTGCCAGGCTATCTTTTGGTCAGAATAACTTTTGGACTAAGTCTGACTTAGGATATCTTCTGGTCTGGAACAAGTCTCCCTCTGGCAGGCTTCCTTCTGGTCTGGTCCAGGTCTCCTTCTAGATTTTGCTTCCTTCTGATCTGGGCCAGGAAAGACATCCTCTAATGGTATTTTGACATCCTAGAGTATCCTGTGGTGCTTTCAGGATGCATCCTCTGGACCTTCTGGATGCATTATCTGGTGACTTCCGGAGGTGTATCTTCTGGTCTGATTTTACCTTCTGATCACTCATTTTATGCCTTTGATAACTTCATCTTCTGGTGGCATTTAATATAGTAATTCAAGGTACAAAATAAGATTACATGGAGTGCTTTTGTAAACATCAAAATCCTAAGTACTTAGAACCAACATGGTTCCAATAATCTCCCTCTTTTTGATGATGACAAAACCTTAACTTATTTTGCTAGCTTGTAACTCGAAGTACTTGAAATACTCCCCCTCGGACCAATCTCTCCCCCTAAGTCTAATACTGAATTTTTCTATCCTTTTCTACTTCTCTTTGAATCACTCTTTCTTTTCTTCTCTTCACCTCTCCTTTTCAACTCCTTCTCTATTCATCTCTTTCTGATTTATTTTTCTTTCTCCCTATTTCTTCTCCTTTTCAACTCCTTCTCTTTTCATCTCTTTCTTTTTCACTCCTCTTTTCTTTTTATCTCTCCTTTTCTACTT
>JBBPBO010000001.1:34662307-34675804 GCA_037974295.1 Cicer cuneatum
TATTTTAGTATAATATTTTAAAGAATATGATTTTAGGCGATTTTACACGTATATGTGTCTCGAGTTGAGTTGAGGGGATCTATGAGAACAAAGCCAATTTGAATTGTCCATCCACCGATATGGTTGAAGGTGCAAACACGAGAAGGGGGGGTTGAATTGTGTTTGCCAAAGTTGAATTCTTTTTGCTGATTTGTTGAAAGTTGATATAAATTATTTGGGGAAGAAACAATCAGACTCAGCAACAGCGGATAATAACATCATAAGTATTTGAACACAAAGATTTATCCTGGTTCACCATTAGCTTGGCTACATCCATTCCCTTCATTTAGAAGGCTTTAATCCACTAATTCAAATACTTTGAACTACACAGCACCTAACCTTACAAGCTAGTCTTCCCAAACAGCCTGACACCCCAGACTTTTGAGGAACAACAACACCTTGACCCTATAAGCCAAGTCTTCTCATACCAATCTGACAAGCCCAGATTGAAGAAGGAACTTACACCACCTTGACCCTACAAGCCAAGTCTTCTCCTAACAATCTAACAACCCCAGATTGAAGAAGGAACTTACACCACTATCGAGTTTAATATAAGGGTTTGGAGCTTTGAGTAGTTTCTTCTGGAAAGCTGATTATAACGATGACTCTCTTGAGTAGTTTCTTCTGGAAAGCTGATTGTAACAATGACTCTCACACTCGAAAAAACACTTAGACAATATTTCTCTTTCACACAAGTGTTTCTCTCTTTTGATCTCTCGGATGACTTTGAACTTTAAGCTTGAGTTTTTGTGTTTTTCGATTATTTCTTCTACTGCCTGAAGCCTCTATTTATAGTTGAGATATGGGCTTCTACTTGATCCAAGTTTAATTTCGAATTGTATCTTGCTAAGATTCCTTTTGAAAATTCTTCAACTCAATTCTGTTTCTTTTTAATTTTGAATCAAATCTTCTTCAAATTGAAATTAAATCTTCTTCAGACTTTGATCAGATCTCCTTCAAATTTTCATCAGATCTCCGAGGTGATATCTTCTGGTATCCTCTGGTGACATTTTCTGGCTGTATCTTCTGCAGGTATCTTCTTGTGACATCCTCTAGTGATGTCATCCTCTGATTTTTGCATTCTTCTTCGAAGTCAATTATGTTATTTTCATAAAATACTTTTGTTAACATCAAAACTTTAAGTGTAAGAACCAACTTGGTTCCAACAATCTCCCTTTTTTTTATAATGACCATTTTTCTTTCTTTGACTCCCCCTAAGACTATGCTTCACTTTATATTTTTCTCCCCCTAAGTCTAATGCCCTATCTTATCTTCTCTTTATCAAATATATCTTCTCCCCCTTCTGTCATCAGACAAAAAGGAATGAAGGATATCTTTTTCTTTTTTGAAGGTAAGGTTTAGGTTTTTCTTGATGAAGTCAAACCTATCTTTAGGTAGTGGTTTGGTGAATATGTTAGCCCATTGGTGGTTATTGTCTACAAACTGAATATTGAGTACCCTTTTTCGAACAAAGTCTCTGATGAAGTGATGTTTGATCTCTATGTGTTTGGCTCTGGAATGAAGTAGGGTTTTTGGTTAGATTGATGGTCGAAGTGTTGTCACAATATAAGGGAAGTTGGTTTCCATGATTTTATAGTCTTTCAGCTGATGTTTCATCTAATTGAGTTGAGAACTGTATCCAGTTGCTGAAATGTATTCAGCCTCTGCTGTTGACATGGCAATTGTGCTTTGTCTCTTACTTGACTAGGATATTAAGTTGTCTCCCAAGAAGGTGCAGTTTCCACTTGTGCTCTTTATTTCAAGTTTATCTCCAACATAGTCTGAGTCACAATATCCACTAAGTTGATATGTAGGAGTTTTCTTGTAGAACAAGGTAAGGTTGGTAGTGCCTTTTAGGTATATAAGGATTCTCTTAACATCAGTTAAATGGGATTCCCTAGGGTTAGATTGAAATCTTGCACATAAAACATACACTAAACATGATTTCAGGTCTAGAAGCAGTAAGGTATAGTAGAGATCCTAATCAACTTTTTGGCCTGAATCCTCCTTTTCAAGTGAGCAGGTAGGGTGCATTGGGGAAGCCATACGTTTGCAATCACTCATCTTAAACTTCTTGAGAAGCTTTTTTGTATTTTTCATTTGATGAATATATATACCTTTTTGACTTTCCTGAATTTGTATCCCCAAGAAGAACATAAGTTCTTCCATCATACTCAGTTGAAATTCATGCTACATTAATTTAGAAAATTCTTGGCGAAGAGTGCCATTAGTAGATCCAAAAACAATGTCATCAACATAAACTTGAATAACAAGAATATCAGCTTCTATTGATTTTCTAAAAAGTGTATTGTCTACTTGTCTTCTTTCAAAGTTATTTTTAAGCAAGAAGTTACTAAGTCTATCATACCATGCCCTAGGTGCTTGTTTTAAACCATACAAAGATTTTTTAAGTTTAAAAACATGATTTGGAAATTCAGAACATTCAAAACCTGGGGGTTGTTTAACATAGACTTCTTCACTTATATAACCATTTAGAAAAGTGTTTTTAACATCCATTTGAAATAATTTAATGTTATTATTAGCAGCAAAGGAAAGTAGGATACAAATAGCTTCTAACATGGCCACTGGAGCAAATGTCTCAATGTAGTCAATGCCTTCTTGCTGACTGTAGCCTTGTGAAACAAGTCTTGCCTTGTTTCTGACCACTTCACTTTTTTCATTTAGCTTGTTTTTGAAAACCCACTTGGTTCCAATAATGTTCTTTTCTGGTCTTGGTACTAGATCCCAAACATCATTCCTCTCAAATTCATTTAACTCTTCTTGCATTGTAAGAATCCATCCATCTTCTGCCAATGCTTCATCAATAGAGGTAGGCTCAATAGACGAGAGTAACCCAAACAGATTGGTGTCCTTAAGTGATGATCTTGTCCTTAAAGAATCACTTGCACTTCCAATGATTAGAGTTTCATGATGAGATGACTTGTGCTTCCATCCACATCTTCCTTCTGACTTATCTTCAGATTCATCCTTTGAAGCTTTGTCGTGTTCTTCTGTTTTTCTTGCATCATCTACTTTTTCAAGTTCTTCTGGTTTGTTTGCATCAGCTTCCTTTGTTCTGGTAAACCTACACTATCATCACATTGATTTGACTTTACAAGGTCAAGCTGTTTGTAATCAAATTTAACATGTATGGAGGTGCAAAAACAAGAAGGGGGGTTGAATTGTGTTGCTGTTATGTTGAATTGATACAAATTATTTGATGAATAAATAATCAGATTTAAGCAACGGATAATCACAACATAAGAACAAATCAATTTATTCTGGTTCACCGTTAACTAGGCTACATCCAGTCCCTTCCTTCAGAAGGCCTTTTTCACTAATTCAAACTCCTTTGAATTACAACACCAGTGATCCTTCAAGCCAGTCTTCCCAAACAGTCTGACAACCCCAGACTTTTGAGGAACAACAACACCTTGACTATACCAGCCAAGTCTTCTCAAAAAGTCTGACAACTGAAGGTGGAAACACAAGAAGGGGGGGTTGAATTGTGTTTGACTAACTTGAATACTTTTCTGTTTTTGCAGTTTTATAACAAAACCTAATGTATGAATCAAATAGAGTTAGCAGCGGATATAAAGTAAAAATAAAAACACAGAATTTTATACTGGTTCACCGTTAACGAGGCTACGTCCAGTCCCTTCACTTTGAAGGATTTCACTAATTCAAACCTTGAATTACAACAATACCACTGACCCTCCAAGTTAGTCTTCTCAAACAGTCTAACAATCCTAGACTTTTGAGGAATACAACACCTTGACTTCTTAAGTCAAGTCTTCTCCTGCCAATCTGACAACCCCAGATTGTAGAAGGAATTACAACGCCTTGAATCTAATTGCTAAGTAATCTGCTACCCCTTCTGACTCCCTCAGATTGTAGACTCTACTTCAACAACCTAGATCTAACACAAGGGAAAGAAAAACACGAGTGCTAGCTTCTGGAAAGTTGAAACTCACAATTAACCTCACTGAAAACTTGAGTGTTTGCTTTTGGAAGTGTATGAATCTTTTGTGATTTTCGATGCTAAGTCTTCAGTCTTGAGCCTCCTTTTATAGATGTGAATTTGGGTCTCTTCCAAGCTGAAATTCGAGCTTTGTCTTGCTGGATTCTCTTGCAAAAATAACTTGGCCAATCAGGTTTCATATTAATAAAAAACATATCTTTTTCTGCTCCAGATTGCCTTTGAAAATAACATTGAGCAATCCTGACTTTAATTAATTCTGGAACAAATCTTTCTTCACGCCAATAGCTTCTGAATTCCACAAGTCTTCACTTTATTTTTGTAACAAATCCTATTAATACTTTGATCAAATTTAATCACGACTCCATTGATCATATTGATTAAATCTGGGCCGCTTGATCTTCTGCTCTCGTCCACATCTGGACCATGCTACGTGATCTGTTGTGATCCTCTGATTTTTGCCAACCCTGGACCACACTTTCTGATCTTCTGATCTCGGCCAACTTGGACTTGCAAACTGATCTGCTGTGATCCTCTGATCTCGGCCAATGCTGGACCACACGTTCTGACCTTGTGATTTCGGCCAACACTGGGCCATGGTCTGATCTTCTGATCTCGGCCAACACTGGGCCATTTACTTAAATCTTGACCATTGATTTGAACCTTTTCCCTCTGATTTGGACCAATTCTAAACTGGGTATGGATTGAACTGAAATTAGATCTGGACAAAGGATATTTAATTCTGGACATTTACCACTTGATCTAGATCAGGTCTGGATTAAATCTGGACATCATTTCTTTTGATCTTGACTGAGTTTCATACTCTAAACCATGCTATCTTCTGGTCTGGGTCAAATCTGGATTAAATCTCTTGTTCTGGACCCATTAATTTATCCTCTGATTAAGTCTGGATCAAGTCTTGACTGTGTATCATTTCACTGCCAGGCTATCTTCTGGTCAGAATAACTTTTGGACTAAGTCTGACTTAGGATATCTTCTGGTCTGGAACAAGTCTCCCTCTGGCAGGCTTCCTTCTGGTCTGGTCCAGGTCTCCTTCTAGATTTTGCTTCCTTCTGATCTGGGCCAGGAAAGACATCCTCTAATGGTATTTCGACATCCTAGAGTATCCTGTGGTGCTTTCAGGATGCATCCTCTGGACCTTCTGGATGCATTATCTGGTGACTTCCGGAGGTGTATCTTCTGGTCTGATTTTACCTTCTGATCACTCATTTTCTGCCTTTGATAACTTCATCTTCTGGTGGCATTTAATATAGTAATTCAAGGTACAAAATAAGATTACATGGAGTGCTTTTGTAAACATCAAAATCCTAAGTACTTAGAACCAACATGGTTCCAATAATCTCCCTCTTTTTGATGATGACAAAACCTTAACTTATTTTGCTAGCTTGTAACTCGAAGTACTTGAAATACTCCCCCTCGGACCAATCTCTCCCCCTAAGTCTAATACTGAATTTTTCTATCCTTTTCTACTTCTCTTTGAATCACTCTTTCTTTTCTTCTCTTCACCTCTCCTTTTCAACTCCTTCTCTATTCATCTCTTTCTGATTTATTTTTCTTTCTCCCTATTTCTTCTCCTTTTCAACTCCTTCTCTTTTCATCTCTTTCTTTTTCACTCCTCTTTTCTTTTTATCTCTCCTTTTCTACTTATTTATCCTTTTTCTCTCTCTCCCCCTTTTTGTCATCAGCCAAAAAAGAGGTTCTACTATTTTTTTATCTTTGTTTTTGTCTTTACAAAGTACAGAAATTAAAAAAAAATAAAAGAAATAAATTAAAATTACACGAAAATTAAAAACTCCTAAGAAGATTACTTGAGCTAGTCAGATATGGAGATAATGTTGAGATGCTTCTTGATGAACTTTAACCTGTCTTCAAGTAATGCTTTGGTGAAGATATCAGCCCATTGATGATCGGTGTCCACAAACTGGATGCTTAAAGTCCCTTTTTGAACATGGTCCCTAATGAAATGGTGTTTTATTTCAATGTGTTTGGCTCTAGAGTGTAAGATCGGGTTCTTGGTTAGGTTTATGGTTGAGGTGTTATCACAGAACAAAGGGATATTTGTTTCAAAGATGTTGTAATCTTCAAGTTGATGTTTCATCCAGATTAACTGTGAGCTGCATTCTGCTGCTGATATATACTTAGCTTCAGCTATTGACATGGCAATGGTGCTTTGTCTTTTGCTTGACCAAGAGATCAAATTATCACCTAAGAAAGTGCAGTTGCCACTTGTACTTTTTCTTTCCAGCTTCTCTCCAGCATAGTTGGAATCACAAAAACCTCTTTGTGTAACAAAGTAAGGTTGGTGGTTCCTTTAAGGTATCTTAAAATTCGTTTGACAGCAGTTAAATGGGATTCCCTAGGGTCGGCTTGAAAACGGGCACTGTAACACCCCGAGTTTAAAACATAGCGCGGGTACATTTTTTTTTTATCAAATAAATATTAAAAATGAATTTTCCAAAATTAATTCGAAAGGAATTAACATAATTGCTTAATTCCGGAATTTTAAATGATAAACAAATAAAACATTTTTGAAAGATAATAATATCATAATATTCCCAAAAAGTCAATATCAGAGTGCGGAATTAAATAATACAACAATTGTTTTTCAAAATAAAAACAAAATACATATCCAGCTCAGATCCTAATACATCAAGTCTAACTAATCATGCGCTAAAGCTACAGTAGCATGGATTTCCTCCGCATCCCAAGCAAGTCCTCTCCGAATCTGCCGCTCGCCTCGACGTGACCTCCTCCTCCTCCTCATCATCCAGAGAGGGGTCGGTCTCCTCAGAAGTCAGGTCAATAACAAGTCTGGGTCGCTTTGGCGGCGCCGGGATCTCATAACAAGCCTCGGAGATCCTGGACGGATCCTGGATAGAACCAGAATCAGAATGATTAACATCAGAATCAAAAAACAGAAATCCTTCCTCTGTATTCGACTACAGGGGCTCGTAGTCGAATACAAGTTTGAAAACTTGAGTAAAACAGAAGTTTGACAGGTTGTATTCGAATACACTCATGTTGTATTCGAATACACCTTAGAAAACAGTAACATTTTCCTAAGACTTCAACACATTTCAAACTGTTTTCTTTTGAAAAACCAACCTAACACCAGAATCATAATTACCCCTCTTTAGAAACCTCAAAATTCAGAACATTTTCATTAAACAACAACAATAGATTTTTCAGAAATAACACTTCCACCATTTTAAATCCCTTTTCTTTTGAAACCATCATCAACACCAGATTGTTTAACAAAACACAGCAAAAACACAGAATCACTAAAACCAGAAAGTCAACCACAAAACAGTCCCACACAAACTAACTCAAGCATTTGGATCATCTCCAATACAACACTAACAAAGTCATCATTCAAACACAACAGAATGATTTCTTACTCAACACAACAAACAATACATCATCAACAAAGCAACACAATAAGTTCCTTCACTGAAAACAGCAGGAACATCAAAACAGTTTGATTTCCAAAACATAACACAATGTTTTTCACAACATAACCCAATAATCATTCATCACACATGCATTTACAGCCCTAAATGCAAATCTAGAAAGTTGGAAGGTGCCCTTACCTTAGTTACGTTCCCTTAACTCGTACGCTTCTGCGACAAAAGTCGACGATACTCCCGTTTCGCGTTCGCCGCTACGAAAGTTAGTTATTTAGCTCCGTAACGATCAGAGGAATAACTTTCGTACTCGAAACTTTCTGATTCGACCCTCAGATTTTCAAGAAAATGGCTTTTGAGTAAACTGTTTTTCTTCACCAACACTCAAAAATATCAAAAGAAGAAGAAAATGATAAAGCAGAAACTGGCGCGTAAAGGAGAGAAGAAAGAGCTTCTCACTTAAATATCTTCATAAATGCAAACGGACACAGTCAGAGGAGAGAAGAATTTGTTTCTTTCTTAATAAATATCTACGCCACCTCACCCAACACTTGTATTAAAATATCTTTTGATCCTCCAGCACTTAACCCGTTTCATCGAAATTAGCAGAGAATATCTTAATTAATGGCCCGATAATTTAATTACTCGAAATTAAATTAATTCATCCATTATCCAATAATTTTAATTCCACCTTCAAAACAAATATATATATATATATTATATATATATATATATATATATATATTTACACAAAACATATATATATTGAATATTTTACAAATATTCCCAAATACACTTTAAAATTAAATCTAAATTTAATTTTAAAATTAAGGGTCTTACAAACATGCAAGCATTTCAACTTTCACACATATCAGAATAACATGCAGCATTCACAGAGCAGCAACACACAAGCAGAATGCATTTTTGCATTTCAAAACCATTTTTAAAACAGTTTTATGAACATGCATTTTTAAATCATGTTTGAAATAACATTCAAGACATTTTCCACTTTCCCACATGAACAGCACATCTTTAGTGTATTCAGCTCAAAACAGAATCATCACAGAGCTTTAAAACGTCAAAAATGCATTTTTTTTCCATTTCTTTCAAGTACAGGCAAACCAGTTCCAAAACAGTCATGAAAACACTAGTAATGCCATGAAAATTATGCACTTATAGCCCTAATGCAACTAGAAGGTTGGAAGGTGCCCTTACCCTTGTAGCGTGTTCTGCTTCTGCTAAAGTGTATGCGTCCAGAAACGGCGAAACTGCAACTGGTGTTTGCTGCTGCGAAACTGGGTTCTTTAGCTTCGTAATGGTATGGGAAATAACTTTTGTACTCGGGTTTTGGTGTTTCAGTGTTTGGATGTTCCAGTAATGATACTTTGAAGAGTTCCCTCTCTTCTTCTTTTATAACCGTGACTGGAAATGGGAAGGTAGAAAATAGAGACAGAATGGAAGGGAAAAATGGGTTACTATTACACGCAGTATGGGCAGTGAGGAAGGAGGGATGGTGTTCTGATTTCACCATCATGCACACTTCTATTTATAGGCTTTTGGTGGTGCCACCTCACCCCAAAATAATATTAAAATAAGGCTGGGTTCTTCAGCACTTAATTACCTTGTAATTAGCCACTAATCCTCAATTAATTTAATTACTCATAATTAAATTAATTTAATCTTCACCCAATAATTTTTATTTCATCCTCCAAAATAAATATTTATATATATATATATGTTCACTCAAACATACATATATTAAATATTTTACAATTATCCCCAAAAATACAATTAAAATTAATTCCATAATTTTAATTAAAAATTAAGGGTCTTACATTACTCCCCCCCTTAAATTAGTTTCGTCCTCGAAACTACATATCAGTAAACAACTGAGGATATTGTTCCCTCATCTTACTCTCCAATTCCCAAGTCGCGTCTCCCGTAGTCGGATTCCAAATCACTTTGACTAGTGGGACTTCCTTGTTCCTCAACTGTTTAATCTTCCTGTCTTCAATCCTTACAAGTAATACTTCAAAAGACAGGTTGTCCCTCAACTGAATTGTATCTGGCTCGATCAGATGTGGCGGGTCTGCAATGTATTTCCTTAGCTGCGACAGATGAAATACGTCATGAATATTGGACAGTATTGGAGGTAAAGCAATCCGATAGGCCAATGGTCCAATACGCGCAGTAATCTGGTATGGTCCAATAAATTTCAGAGTCAACTTTCTTAACTTAATAGCTCTGCCAACACCAGTTGTAGGCGTGACCCTTAGAAATACATGATCACCCTGCTCAAATTCCAAAGGTCTGCGACGCTTGTCCGCATAACTCTTCTGACGATCTTGCGAAATCTTCATTTTCTCTTGTATCCTCTTGATTTTCTTTGTAGTTTGCTCCACCATTTCAGGTCCAACAATCATACTCTCTCCGTCCTTATACCAGCATAAGGGCGTCTGACACTTGCGTCCATACAAAGCCTCATAGGGTGCCATTCCAATACTTGCGTGAAAACTGTTATTGTAAGTGAATTCAATCAATGGCAGCACTTCATCCCAGTTTCCTCTGTCATCCAACACGCATGCTCTCAATAGATCTTCCAGGGACTGATTTGTCCTCTCAGTTTGTCCGTCTGTTTGTGGATGGTAAGTTGAACTCAATTTCAGTTTTGTCCCCAAAGCTTCATGCAACGCTTCCCAAAAATGAGATGTGAACTTTGGGTCACAGTCCGATACTATACTTGATGGAACGCCGTGTAACCTCACAATCTCAGCGATGTAGATCTCTGTCAGCTTATCTACTTTATAAGTGGTCCTTACCGGTAGGAAATGTGCAGACTTCGTCAATCGATCTACTATTACCCAAATAGAATCATTCTTTTTCCTTGTCTTGGGCAGTCCTGTTATGAAGTCCATGGAAATGCTGTCCCACTTCCACTCTGGTATGTTCAAAGGTTGCAGCATTCCAGCAGGTCGTTGATGTTCCACTTTCGCTTTTTGACAAGTCAAACAAGCTGATACATATTCTGCCACATCCCTCTTCATTCCTGGCCACCAGAAATTCTGCCTTAAGTCCTGGTACATCTTGGTTGCTCTAGGATGAATACTCAACTTACTCTTATGAGCCTCTTCCAAAATTGCTCTTCTCATTTCTGCAGCTTCCGGTACACAAACCCTTCCGTTACATCTCAAAATATCATCTGTTCCGATGCTGAATTCAGTGGTCTGTCCTTGCGCTATCAGATTCCTCTTTTCTTGGATCAATGCGTCATCTTGTAAGTTTGCAATCTCCTTCAGTAATCCACTCGAAATTGTTATCATTCCACACTTTATCATTCCTGGTGCAAACTTTACGTCCAAATGTAGATCTCTAAATGCTTCCCACAACTCCTATTGTCTGGCCATTATCATGGAAGATACTGACACGCTCTTTCGACTCAATGCATCAGCCACCACATTGGCCTTTTCGGGGTGGTACTGCAATGAAAAGTCAAAATCCTTGAGAGTCTCCATCCATCTTCTCTGACGCATGTTCAATTCCTTCTGATCGAACAGGTACTTCAAACTCTTATGGTCGCTGAACACCGTGAATGTGCATCCATATAAGTAGTGTCTCCAAACCTTTAACGCAAACACTACTGCAGCCAGCTCCAAATCATGAGTGGGGTAGTTCCGTTCATGAGTTTTCAACTGTCTTGAGGCGTATGCTACAGCTTTCTTGTGTTCCATCAAAACACATCCCAAACCTTGGTGAGATGCATCGCAGTAAACTTCATATGGTTCCTCTGGCTGTGGCAATACTAACACTGGTGAGGTTGTCAACTTTTCCTTTAGCAACTGAAAACCCTCCTCACACTTCTCCGTCCATGCAAACGGTTGATTCTTCCTGGTGAGTTGTGTCAGAGGAGCTACAATCTTAGCAAATCCTTCAATAAATCTCCTGTAGTATCCTGCTAGTCCGACAAAACTCCTTATGTCCGTGACAGTCTGGGGTTGTTTCCAGGCAAGAATTGTCTCAATCTTTGTCGGATCGACATCGATTCCTTCTTTCGTTATCACATGTCCCAAAAAGTTCTTTTCCTTTAGCCAAAACTCGCACTTTGATAAATTGGCATATAGTTGCTTCTCGCGTAAGACTTCAAGAACTTGGCGTAAGTGCTCTTCATGTTGTTCTCCATCCTTTGAATAAATCAAAATGTCATTGATGAATACCACCACGAACTTATCCAAAAACGGGCTGAATATCCTATTCATATAATCCATAAATATTCCTGGTGCATTCGTAACTCCAAAAGGCATAACGAGATATTCATAGTGTCCGTAACGAGTCCTGAAGGCAGTCTTTTGAATATCGCCTTCTCTTACTCGAATCTGATGGTATCCCGACTTCAAATCAATCTTTGAAAACACTGCTGCTCCCCTCAATTGGTCCATTAAATCATCGATGCGTGGTAATGGATAACGATTCTTGATAGTCACCTTGTTAAGTTGCCGATAATCCACACATAAACGTGAACTTCCATCCTTCTTCTTAACCAACAACACTGGAGCTCCCCAGGGCGACACACTTGGTCTGATAAATCCTTTCTCCAATAATCCTTCAATTTGACCTTTCAGCTTGCTTAATTCCAATGGAGACATCCGGTACGGCGCAATTGAAATAGGTCCAGTTCCTGGGTGTAAGTCAATGAAGAACTCCACCTCTCTCACCAGGGGTAATCCTGGAATTTCTGATGGAAATACGTCCGGATACTCCTTGACTAACATCACATCTTCTATGTTCACATCCATCTTGGTCTCCATGTTAGCCAATGATAAAAATTCCTGAGTTCCTTCTCTCAGTGATACTCCAAGTTGGTTAGTTGCCAAATACCGAGCGACTCTAGGTTCGGGGAAAAGAACCAATTTTCGAGCGCCATCCAAAACTATGTAATTATAGGTCATCCAATCCATGCCGAGAATGATCTCGAGTGATTGTAAGGGTAAACAGATTAGATTGACCAAGAAATCTCTATTCTGTATCGTTACGGTACAGTGTAAACATGCAGAGTTTACAGTCAAAGTCTTAGCAGGTGTAGAAACAACCAAATCAAAAGGCAAAAGCAGACACATACAACTTCAAACGATGCACACAATCCATAGCAATGAAAGAATGGGTTGCCCCCGAATCAAAAAGTGCAGTTAGTGTGTTACCTGCAATCTCACAGTCTTGCTGGATTAAATTTTGGGCTTGTCTTCCAGCTTCAGCACCCATGTGGTAAACGCGGCCTCTAGCAGTAGGACGAGTAGCTCTGGCTGCGTTCACAGTTGGCTCCACCTTCGGAACCCGGCAATCCCTCGCCACGTGTCCTGGCTTGTGGCAGTTGAAGCACATCAAATCCCTCGTGGTACAAGCAGTTGCAATATGTGCTTCCTTCCCACAGCGATAACACCGGACTCTTTGTCATAATTGCCGTCCAAAGCTCTGGTTTCCCGGTCGATTCTGGCCTCTCTTGCTGTTTGGTGGCCAGTTATACGGCTTGGCAACTTGCTTCCCTTTATTGTTCTGACTATGTACCCGACTAGGCCCTCTAGAGTTAAAGTTCCCTCCTCTGTTGGCCCTCCGGTTCTTCATCTCTTCCACCTCTCTACACTTTTCTACTAGCACTTGGAAACGTTGTATTCCCAAGGGTAGGACTCAATCTTGGATTTCGTACTTCAATCCATTCTGAAAGCGATGACACATGAACTGTTCATCGACTTCTTCCCTGAAAAATCTGAAGTGTCTGGACAGCGACTCAAACTTAGCTGCGTACTCTCCTACTGTCATATTCCCCAGGTACAATTTCAGGAAGTCATCCCCCAACTTGGTCCTAGTGCTCATTGGGAGGTACTTGTCTAGAAACTTCTTTTTGAATGACTCCCAGGTCACTTCCTCTTGAGCTGACCCCATCAGCAATCTCGTACTCCTCCACCAATACTCTGCATCCCCTATCAGCAGGTACGTGGCATAGTTGACTTTCACCTCCGCCCGACAGTTAATCATCTCAAAGATCTTATCCATCTCTTGGATCCA
>JBBPBO010000001.1:34675837-34686579 GCA_037974295.1 Cicer cuneatum
AGAGCTTTATCCCAAAACTTTAACCAAATGCTCTGATACCACAATTGTAACACCCCGAGTTTAAAACACAGCGCGGGTGCATTTTTTTTTATCAAATAAATATTAAAAATGAATTTTCCAAAATTAATTCGAAAGGAATTAACATAATTGCTTAATTCCGGAATTTTAAATGATAAACAAATAAAACATTTTTGAAAGATAATAATATCATAATATTCCCAAAAAGTCAATATCAGAGTGCGGAATTAAATAATACAACAATTGTTTTTCAAAATAAAAACAAAATACATATCCAGCTCAAATCCTAATACATCAAGTCTAACTAATCATGCGCTAAAGCTATAGTAGCATGGATTTCCTCCGCATCCCAAGCAAGTCCTCTCCGAATCTGCCGCTCGCCTCGACATGACCTCCTCCTCCTCCTCATCATCCAGAGAGGGGTCGGTCTCCTCAGAAGTCAGGTCAATAACAAGTCTGGGTCGCTTTGGCGGCGCCGGGATCTCATAACAATCCTCGGAGATCCTGGACGGACCCGGAGTCTCAACGGCTACTGGCCTCGGCTCATCATACTTCCCTTCTGCCTCAGACTCATGTACATCTCCTCCAACAACCGGGTTGGGAGTCACCACCCCTACGGTGGCCTCCGTCTCAACCCCTCTGGTGGACTCCTCAGCATCGTCGAAAATTCCGTGCGCCTCCAATACTAGACGGGAAGGCACGGGAAAGTCTATACTCGCATGCGTACGCTCCACGGGTGGCATCTGAGGGCAAAGCCCAAAGTCCACAATATAATAGCAAGGGTCACCGATCGAAATTAACAAATATTCACATAGCATATATTGCACAGCAACAATTATAATCATGGTATAACATATGATGATGAGGAAAATAATAATAATGCTCATTCGAAATTTAATGACATATATGCCTTTTCAAAAACAGCAACCAATCATTATGAATATATGGTAAGTACAAACAACATCTCATGAAGGCTCTAGCTTTGTGATGCATCTTATATTTCCTTTTCTGATCAAAATCAAGATCCTTTCTGGCTATCTCAGCACCTTTAGCATTTTTTGGAGCAACATAACCATCCTCTACCATGTCCCAAAGTTCAGGATCATGAGAGATGTACAAACTTTTGAATATGTATTTCTAGTACTCAAACCTTTCTCCATCAAATAAGGGAGGCATGTTTACATTACCTCCTGAACTTTCTTCACCACAGTTAGCCATAAAAAAATTTAGATCTTTGCTCAAAACACGTTTAGGTGCTTCATGTAAGACCCTTAAAAATTAATATTAATTTATGGAATTAATATTAAGGGTATTTTGAGGATATTTGTAAAATATTTAATATATGTATGTTTTGAGTGAATATATATATATAAATATTTGTTTTGGAAGATGAATTAAAATTATTGGATGAAGATTAAATTAATTTAATTACGAGTAATTAAATTAATCGGGCAGTTAATTGAGGATTAGTGGCTAATTGCAAAACAATTAAGTGCTGAAGGATCCAACATTATTTTAACATTATTTTTGGTGAGGTGGCACCACAAAAGCCTACAAATAGGAGTGAGAAGGATGGTGAAATCAGAACACCATCCCTCCTTCCTCACTGCCCATACTGCATGTAATAGTGTTGCATGTAACAGCACCCTTCTCTCCCATTCTGTGTTCTGAATTCTGTTCACGATTACAAAAGGAAAAGGAGGGAGTTCCTCAAAAGTGCCATTAATTGGAAACCTAGGCACCAAACCAGAAAACCCCCAGTACAAAAGTTACTCCCCACATCAGAGCTAAAGAACCCAGTTTCGTAGCAGCAAACGCAGGCGGGAGTTTCGCCGATTTTTTACGCGCAAACGGGAACGACAGCAGAAACGAGAAAAGTAGCAGACACGCAGCAAGGGTAAGGGCACCATCCACTTTCTAGTTGCATTTAGGGCTGTAAATGTATGTTTGAGGTGTGATTATATTTGAGTTTCTGTTTTGAAAAAGAAACTATTTTACATGACATTTTGAAAGATGAAAGAAAATGCATTTTGTTGAGGTTTTAAAAATCTGCAACATGCTATTTTGGGGTGATTATTCCAACACTGTTTTGTTTATGGGGAAAGCTGAAAAATGCATTGCATGTTATTTTGAAGAGGAGTAAAAAGCATATTCATACAACTGTTTTGAATATTGCAAAAAAATGCATTATGTTGGTATTTTGCTGCTATGTGATGCTTGCTGTTTGACTGAATGCTTGTATGTTGTTCTAATGTTTTGAGAAAGCTGAAATGCTTGTATGTTGTTCTGATGTTTTGAGAAAGCTGAAATGCTTGTATGTTGTTCTGATGTTTAAGAAAGCTGAAATGTTTTGCATGTTGTTCTGATGTTTGAGAAAGCTGAATGCTTTGCATGTTGTTCTGATGTTTGAAAAAGCTGAAATGCTTGCATGATGTTCTGATGGTTTGAGAAAGCTGAAATGCTTGCATGCGTTATGTTGATGAAAATCTGGTGTTACTGATGATTTCAAAATAAAAAGGGTTTTAAAACTGATGAAAGTGTTTTCTTTTGGAAAATCTGGTTTGATGTCAAAGTCTGAGTTTTGTGGTTTAAAAGAGTGATAAAACTATTTTGGAGTTGTGCTGATTTTTCAAAAGAAACAGTTTGAAATGTGTTGAAGTCTCGGGAAAATTTTACTGGTTTTCGAAGGTGTATTCGAATACAACATGTGTGTATTCGAATACAACCTGTCAAGCTTCTGT
This sequence comes from Cicer cuneatum, assembly GCA_037974295.1. Classification (NCBI taxonomy): domain Eukaryota; kingdom Viridiplantae; phylum Streptophyta; class Magnoliopsida; order Fabales; family Fabaceae; genus Cicer; species Cicer cuneatum. The sequence goes on from JBBPBO010000001.1 coordinate 34,678,597, forward strand.
TTTACTTAAGTTTTCAAACTTGTATTCGACTACGAGCCCCTGTAGTCGAATACAGAGGAAGGATTTTTGCTTCTGATGTAAATCATCCTGTTTCTGCTTCTGATGATTCTGATGTTAATCATCCTGTTTCTGCTTCTGATGATTCTAATGTTCATCATCCTGTTTCTGCTTTTGATGATTTTGATGTTAATCATTCTGTTTCTGCTTCTGATGATTCTGATGTTAATCATCCTATTTCTGCTTCTGATGATTTTGATGTTAATCATTATGTTTCTGCTTCTGATGATTCTGATGTTAATCATCCTATTTATGCTTCTGATGATTTTGATGTTAATCATCCTGTTTCTGCTTCTGATGATTCTGATGTTAATCATCCTGTTTCTGCTTTTGATGATTCTGATGTTAATCATCCTATTTCTGCTTTTGATGATTTTGGTGTGAACCATTCTGTTTTGCTTCTGATGATTCTGGTGTGAATCATTCTGTTTTGCTTCTAATGATTCTAGTGTGAATCATTCTGTTTTGCTTCTGATGATTCTGGTGTTAACCATTCTGTTTTGCTTCTGATGATTCTGGTTGAATCATTCTATTTTGCTTCTGATGATTCTGGTGTGAATCATTCTGTTTTGCTTCTGATGATTCTGGTGTGAATCATTCTGTTTTGCTTCTGATGATTATGGTGTTAACCATTCTGTTTTGCTTCTGATGATTTTGGTTGAATCATTATGTTTTGCTTCTGATGATTTTGGTGTGAATCATTCTGTTTTGCCTCTGATGATTCTGGTGTGAGTCATTCTGTTTTGCTTGTGATGATTCTGATGTTAATCATCCTATTTTTGCTTTTGATGATTCTGGTGTGAGTCATTCTGTTTTGCCTCTGATGATTCTGGTGTGAGTCATTCTGTTTTGTTTCTGATGATTCTGGTGTGAGTCATTCTGTTTTGCCTCTAATGATTCTAGTGTGAGTCATTCTGTTTTGCTTCTGATGATTCTGGTGTGAGTCATTTTGTTTTGCCTCTGATGATTCTGGTGTGAGTCATTCTATTTTGCTTCTGATGATTCTGGTGTGAGTCATTCTATTTTGCCTCTGATGATTCTGGTGTGAATCATTTTGTTTTGCTTCTGATGATTCTGGTGTGAATCATTCTATTTTTCTTCTGATGATTCTGGTGTGAATCATTCTGTTTTGCTTATGATGATTCTGGTGTTAACCATTCTGTTTTGCTTCTGATGATTCTGGTGTTAACCATTCTGTTTTACTTCTGATGATTCTGGTGTTAACCATTCTGTTTTGCTTCTAATGATTCTGGTGTGAATCATTCTGTTTTGCTTCTGATGATTTTGGTGTTAATCATTCTGATTTTGGTTCTGTTTCTGATGTTCTGATGTTAATCATTCTATTTCTGGTTCTGTTCCTGATGTTCTGATGTTAATCATTCTGATTCTGGTTCTGTTTTCTGGTGATCTGATGTTGATCATTCTGGTTTTGCTTCTGATGTTCTGATGTTGATCATTATGGTTTTGTCTTCTGTATTCGACTACAGGCATGCTGTATTCGAATACAGAATGTTGAAATTACAGTTTCAGCTTCTGTATTCGAATACAAGGGATATGTATTCGAATACAGATTCGAGTTTTCAGAAATTTCAAGTTTTTCAACAGTGTTTTATAAACCCTAAGTGTTGGGGAATATTGGGAATGTTTGTGGTGAATTAAAATGGAACTTTTGGTGATAGTTTGAAGTGGTGGTGATGAAGTTTTTGAGACTTTAATGATGTAGTGAAAAATGTTGATTTGTGCACTGAGACTGCCTTTGTATTCAAATACCAGAGGGCTGTATTCGAATACAGAGTGTAATTCTGCACTATTTTGGCTCCTATATTCGAATACAGAGAGGCTGTATTCGAATATAGATTCGTATTTTCCAGAAAACTCAGTTTTAAACACTGTTTTATGAATTTTAAGAGTTTGAGGAACAATGGAAAGACTTGAGATGATTAAGTATGGAATTAATGAGATAATGTGAATTATTAATGATTGCTTGATTGTTTAATCATTGATGTGTTGTTGATGATATCGATTATGTTGAGATGTTTTGAAATATGGTGGGATGGCATGAATTTTTATGATTTTGCATATTGTTTTCGGTGAAGAGAAAACACTGCATATTCATGCATTGCATAGTCAGGTGGTGATCGCGATGGGCCCCAGAGTTGATGCGGTGACCGTGATGGGCCGCGAAGTTAAGTAGTAACCACAGTAGTGGGCTACGGAATGGCCGCGTGTTCGTGGTGGTCCATTCTATCCGTGCGAGGATTTAACTTCTGTGTATTTGGCCTGTGAGAGGCTAATACACGTGAATGTAGTAACTGTGATGGGTTGTAGAGTGGCCGCGTGTTCGTGGTGGTCCATTCTATCCGGGTTCAGATTGGCCGCGTGTTCGTGGTGGTCCATTCTATCCGGGCTACAGAATGGCCGCGTGTTCGTGGTGGTCCATTCAAAGATGTATAACGTGCTAGTCTGTTGAGCAACTGCACTAGGTGCTGATTTGTTGAGCGATTGCACCTTGGTCTTGAGGGCCGTTAAAGTCAAACATATTGTGCTAGTCTGTTGAGCGACTGCACCTTGGTGATTCCAAGAAAATTGTATACATGAGCATATACATATTGCATTGAGGGATTGACCGGTGGGTCACGATTGATTATATGATGAATGGTTGGAAATTGATATGTGTGAGTACTGTAGTGAATCTGAATTTCTGATTTAATGATTGTGATTTGCTGAGGTGTTGTTTGTACTTACCACATATTCCATAATAATTGGCTGCGGTTTTTGAAAAGGCATATATGTCATTAAATTTCAAATGAGCATTATTATTTTCCTCCTCATCATATGTTATACCATGGATATAATTGTTGCTGTGAAATATATGCTATGTGATTATTTGTTAATTTTGGTCGGTGACCCTTGCTATTATATTGTGGACTTTGGGCTTTGCCCTCATATGTTACCCGAACCCGTCCTACCGACGGATACACTAACGACGGAAACGTCGTTAGTTTCCCCTGATCTTTACGTACGGAGTCTACGTGGACAATGCAGAGGGATGGACAGCTAGTTGAAGACGAGACTTATAGAGAATACGGTGGAGACCGTGCTACTGTAGCTTAGTGCATGATCAGACTAGACTTTTGTATAGGGTCTTGAGTTTTGGGAAATGTAATTTATTTTGGGAATTAATGTATGACTTTTCCGCTGTATTTTCCGTACTCTGATACTGTTTAGTGGCCACAGGCCGGGTGTTCTCTTTTGAAATGAACTGATGAAAATTTTATTTTAATTCCCTTGAATTAATTTTCGAAAACTCATTTTAATTATTTTATGTGAAAAGAAAAAAAAATACACTCGCGCTGTGTTTTAAACTCGGGGTGTTACACTTCAGCTTTGAGACTAAGCTTTGATACCACTTGTTGGTCAAGATACACAAGAAAGGGGAATTTGAATTGTGTTTACTGATTTGAAAAATATTTCGAATGGCTTAAAAAAACATAAATGATAAAATAAATAACTCAGCAATTTATTCTAGTTCAATATTAACTCAGTAGCTACGTCCAATCCCTTCCTTCGAAGGATTTAATCCACTATATTTAGAACTTACACTTGAACACTTGGTTAGTCACAATAACTATGTTCAATCTTCTCACTTCCAACATTGTACCATCAAGTTGTTTAGGAAAAGGAAGCCACTACCGGACTGAGTTTACAAGTTATACAAGTCTCATCAACTTTCAGCTTTATGCCTTCAAACCGTTGAGGAAACAATCAGCCACTATTGGGTTTGTTTACAACAGAATAAGTGTTTGTGGTTTTGCAGAATTTTCTCTCTAACTAGAGGATGTTTACAAGATAAGCTCTCAGATTTTTCTTTCTCAGCACTTAAATAAATTTGAAAAATCTCTAACTCAGTATTGGCTTGATGTTTTGTAAGTATATCTCTTTGAAAGAACGTTGTAATTTGTTGTGTTTTTGTCTTGCTCTATGTTTTGAACTCAAAATCGGGTGCCATTTATAGAAGTAGTTGTAGTACTGCCTTTGTCCTTCAAGGTATGGCTGAGTGTCCTTCATGGAATGGCCTTGTGTCCTTCATGGTATGGCATTGTGTACTTCATGGTATGGTCATGTGTCCTTAACCATGGTGCTTTATTGTCTTCAAAAAATAGATTCATTGAGATAATTCGAACTGTTGAACATAAAACTGAAACTCAGAATATTTCTGTATTTTTGGATTCAGTTTTAGATGAAGCGGACTGTAATTGATCAAAGGCAAAGAACAACCAGAGGCATGATCACTAGACCAGATGTAGGAACAACCAGCGGCACAAACATTTTTTCAAACGATGACTTTTTCTGGGAGTTGACTTTTCCAAATCATTTACTTTTTCTAGGTGTTGACTTTTTCTGGGTGTTGACCTTTCCAGAGGATCCATAATAGTTCACAATCAAATGGTTGATGAGATTATTAGAGGCAGAAGCAGAAGACTTCTTGTTATGCTTATTGTTACAGAGGCAGAGGAAGTCAGACACTTGCTTCATCTCCAGAGGCAATTTATGATAGGCAACTGGTTAGAGGCTTTTGTGCAGAAGCTTGCTCGTTTCTCAGAGGCAAACTTAGCAATGTCTTGCTTGCTTCATCATAGGCAGACTTAGCAAAGTTTTGTTTTTCTTCATTGAAGACATAATTTCCCAAAGTCTGTTTTCCTTCAATAAAGATAGACTTTCCCAAAGTATGTTTTCCTTCATCAGAAGAAGACTTCAGCAGCTGCACTAAGAGCATAAATGAATTAGGAATAGAGGCATTCTTGGTAAAACCTTCTTGTACCATCAAAGGCAGAGGCAGTCTAAAGTTTGTATCATTAGAGGTGTTTTTTCACCAATTTTGAATGCGGAATTTTCTAGGTCTTTGTGACAAATTATCAGTATCCTTCATAGTTTTGTGGTCTTAGAACTGCACACTTTAAATAAAACATTAGTACCTAAAATTGTTCCCACAAATTGAGTTTGTTATCATCAAAACAAGTAGGATCTTTTGTATTTTAAAACAATGTTTTTCTCTCAACATCACCTTCCACAATAATTTAATTCTCATGAACGCGTCGATTCGTCACCACTAACACAAACACCTCAACCATGAAACAAAAATTACTATAATTATTGGGTTATGATGAAGAAAAAATTAACAAGAAGAAAAAGAAATTTAGGAAAGAAGAAATGTTATATTTATTATTTTGTTGGTAAGAAATGTTAGATTTATTATTAGGGATAAAGATGAAGAAAAATTTAATATTTTACGATTTTTTTGAAAAAATAATTGGTGTTACTGTCATTTTTCAATTTTGCGAGATCCTGTTATTATTTCTTTCTTCTCTGTTTTGTTGTTTCAACTTTCACCTAGGAAGAAGAGGAAGAAGAATATTCTAATGAAGGTTATGCTTATATTTGATTCTTATGCTAGAACATGCATTTGAGTTCTAATATTTAGTTATTTTATTACTATGTGTTAAAGACTTCAATTTGTATCATCTTTATTTCCTTGACTTTTGTTGGTATTTCAATGAAAGTTTGGACTAAGAGTAAGACTTGTGGATTTTTATTACTAATTATGAATGTTTAAGAATTTGAGTCATTTGTTAATTTTGCATTAAATATATGTTTATATAGTATTATTGATGTCATTTGTTCAAAAAATAGCATTTATCCTGCCTATCCCAGAATGTGTTATCTGTAACTCCCCGAGTTTAAAACACAGCGCGAGTGTATTTTTTTTAACCGAATAAATAAATAAAAGAATTTTCAAAATTAATTTCAAAGGAATTAAAAATAAGATTACGTCATTTCTTAAAATGATTTGTTGTAATCCAAAACGACCAAACGTAGTTAAACAACTACATCACGATTAATCAAGTAAAATATTTTTGGGAATTTAATCTTCCAAATATATCAGAATAAAGATACATCCAACGGCTGTATCCTGGACCCACCAAAATATTATCAGAGTTGTGGAAAATATTAGCGGAAAAGTTATACAATAATTCCCACATTAAACAAATTACAGATCCCAGCTCAAAATCCTATACATCAACTCTAACTGATCATGCACTAAGCTACAGTAGCACGGTCTCCGCCGCATCCTTTACAAGTCTCGTCTCCAGCCAGCTATCCACCCCTCTGCGTTGTCTACAATTACGCCATGCGTAAAGATCAAGGAAAACTAACGACGTCTCTGTCGTTAGTGTAACCGTCGGTAGGAAGGGTTCGGGTATCATCTAAGGGCAAAGCCCAATTTCCACAATATAATAGCAAGAGTCATCGACCGAAATTAACAAATAATCATATAGCATATATCTCACAACAACAAATATATCTATGGCATATCATACAACAATGATGGAAAATAATGATGCTCATTTTGAAATTTCATGACATATATACCTTTTCAAAACAGCAACCTATTATTATGAAAATATGTGGTAAGGACAGCCAACACATCAGCATTCACAATCATTCATCAGAATTTCAAGATTTATAACGTACTTACACACATTAGTTTCCAATCATCATCATATAACCAAATCGTGACCCACCGGTCAATCACCCCGATGCAATATGTATATGCTCATGTATACAATAGTGTTATCGTTTAAAAAGTTAAATACAAAAGCTATATGCAAGAAACTATCATTTAAAAAACCTATGATTATTACAAAGAAAACTTTAATTTTTCTTTTCTTATAAACAATAGTTGACTTACTTCTCCTAAGTAACTCGTTATCATACAATATACAGGGGCTTGATGTGTACTTAAATTAGTATTGAACAAAATTTGATTCTTGACATGTTTTTTCCATTACAAAAAAGGTTTACATGGCCACTTGATTTAAATGACATGGTATAACGCAACTTTTAAAAAAAAAGTGTGCCCGCTAAGATATTGCAACTAAAGCAAGATGCACGTAAAATTTTGGAAAATAAGCCAATTTGGATGAGAGAGAGCATGTAGTAACAATTGAAGGCACATTAGAACTCATTTAAGTTCCAAAAAAAATGACATAAATAAAAGAAATCACAATTCAATGGATGGTGCATCTCTTCACATCGGTGGATCAATTCCTCATCGGGTGCATTGGAAAAGAATGGTATTATTATTTTTCTATTTTATAATTTAAAATTAATCACATTAAGACATACTTTATAATTTATAAAAGGAGATCAAAGGGGAAGATTCAATGTTTAATGACTTTTATTTTCGTACTCATCGAAAAGTGATAAAAATGGGGTTGGTGCTCATGTAGAATCTGCTTCCGTAAACCCATAACTTTTATGTATTGTGTACTAACTGTGTTCCAAAAATTAATTAATAATTCAATTTATATGAAAAAGTTTATTGACAAAATTATATTTTCTTTTAGGAGAAATTCGAAAACAAAAATATTCAGTTATCTTATGAAGCTTCAACCTTTGTTCTAGGGAGAGTATAAAGTCAATAGTTAACCAACCAAAGATATGGCATATGATATTGATATATGAGTGGATGTAGTCGGGAGGAAGAAAGGAAGACTATTTGGTCCTGGATCCATATCCAAAACCTTGATTCCAAGTCAATAATTCAGAAGGTTGATGCTTTGAGAAGTCAAGTTCATGCTTTGAATGAATTGTTGCAAAGCCAAGAGCAAGAAAATTTGTTGATGAAGCAACAATTGCAACAACAAGAAAAAGAGATAGTTGAGACCAACAAAAATTTAACCTTTCTCATGCAACATTTAGAATTTGTTGGATCTTCTTCTTGCCTAAGTTCATCACCACAACCCAACAATGAAGATAGTTGTGATGATGACATTGATAGTGATCATATTGAGTAGTATTTATTTTTATATTGGTAATTTGGTTGTACCATGTACTTGATTATACTTAGTTTTTTTTTTTTTT